>CAMZMU010000064.1:48644321-49171999 GCA_947311845.1 Poa pratensis
TCCTTTGGCCTGCACAAGGACTCCACCTCACCATATGATATTTTCTCTCCTCGCCCTTATCCTCCCAGAAGTACGTAGCCATTTCCATGTTGATCTTGTGGTGATTACCATCAGAAAGTTTATAAAAAGCCATAATATGCATCAGGATGTTGCTTAAGCAAGAATCTACCATAATTTTTCTCCCTCCCGAAGTAAGCTGGGACCCCTCCCACATATCCAACCTTTTGAGGACCATTTCAGCCACGAACTCCATCTCAGAAGCAAGTAAAACATCGGGTGAGACCGGCATCCCCAAATACTTCATGGGTAGCTTCCCCACCTCACAGTTAAAGAGGTTTGCCACCCTTCTCTGTTCTATCTCATCCACCCCCAAAACCAGCACTTCACTTTTTTGATAGTTAATCCGAAGCCCCGACATAGCCTCAAAGCAATAGAGTAAAAATTTCATCGCCACAATTGATTTTTCAGAATTTTCCAAGAACAAGACCGTATCATCCGCATACTGTAAATGTGTCAACCCTCCCTCCACCAAGTGAGGCACCAAACCCACCAAATGACCTTTATTTTTGGCCTTTTTAATCATCGACCCCAACGTATCCGCAATAGCATTAAACAACAAGGGGGAAAGAGGATCTCCCTGACGCAGCCCCTTATAAGTTCTAAAGAAAACTCCATTCTCCCCATTTATATTGATACACACCCTACCAGATTCCACCGCCAGCGCTATCCATTCCACCCACGTGGGATGGAAACGTTTCCTAACCAAAACATCACGGAGGAAAGACCAATGAACCTTGTCATATGCTTTCTCGAAATCGAGCTTTAGAATGATACCTTGGGCACCCGTACGTTCAACTCGTGCATAAACTCATGAAGTACCACCACACCCTAAAAAATCGACCTCCTGGGATGAAAGTTGTTTGGGCCTCATCAATTATAATCCAAGCTACCGAAGTCAACCTAGAAGTCAATTATTGGCTTAGATCTCACAGCAAAATCGATGTATTGCAAATATCATCTAAGTTTACAAGGCTAACAAAATGAAGAAGCTCCAACACGCATCTTCAGTGCCAATGTAGAGTCCCAAAACTTATCAAACTTAGCTTGTTTGTACTTTATATCCCTGTGCAAGAACAATAATCAGTTGCTGGAATAGCTCAGTTGGCCAGAGCGTGTGGCTGTTAACCACAAGGTCGGAGGTTCAAGCCCTCCTTCTAGCGAAATGTTTTTTTTTTTTGGCTCCGTAGGAATCACCCGAATTTTTTACTGGAGACCGACTTCTTCTTGGGCTGGGCCTTCGTTTCCCCTCTCTTTTTTGGCCCAACTATACGTATGCCTGTTATTTTCTCTTATTGGCCCATAATACCCAACCTCCATGGTCCACACGACCACACGCACAGATTTTCTCTCTTCCTTACCATTTGGAAATGCCGAACAGAGCGCATCACTGACGCCATAAAAAAATGCCGTCCCCATCTCTGCCTCCTACTCCCCGCGGCGTCTTCTCGCCGCGCTGCTCGCTTCAGGCGTCGACCCAAGCGCACCGGCTGCTGGACGGGGCTCCCAAGAGGCGTCATGCCCCGGCGCAACGCGCGCGACCTGACGCCGCGGCCTACGCGAGGGAGATTGGCGCCTGCGTGCGGGCGCGGCGCTGGTCCGCGGCATGCGAGGCGTTCGCAGCCATGCGCGCCGCGGGGTCAGCGCCCGACAGGTTCCTCTTCCCGCAGGTACTCCGCGCCTGCGCCGGGGCGGGTGCGCCCCGCCTCGCCGCCGCCGCGCACGCGCTCGCTGCCAAGGGCGGTCCCGCGCTCGCGGAGGACGCCGTCGTGGGGAACGCGGTCATCGCCATGTACGCCGCGCTCGGGGACGTCGGCGCCGCGCGTGCGGCGTTCGCGTCCCTCCCTGAACCCGACGTCGTGGCATGGACCGCTCTCGTGAGCGCTTACGCCAACGCCGGGGAGCTGGACGAGGCTTTCGAGCTGTTTGAATCGATGCAAGCGAGCGGCGTGCAGCCTGACGTGATTTCATGGAACACGCTTGTCTCTGGGTTTGCGAGAAGCGGTGACATTGGTGCAGCTCTGGACCTGTTTGACGAAATGCGGCTGAGGGGTGTCAAGCCGCGGGCCAGTTCTTGGAACTGCATCATCTCTGGTTGTGTGCAGAATGCACGTTATGATGAGGCTTTGGGCGTCTTCCTGGAGATGTGCGAGACTGAGATGCCTGACGCAGTGACTGTTGCTAGTATACTCCCTGCTTGCACTGGCTTGATGGCGCTGGGCGTTGGAAAGCAGCTGCATTCTTATGTTGTACGTTGTGGAATCAAATTAAATGTCTACATTGGTTCTTCTTTGATTGGCATGTACTCCGAGTGCAGAGAGTTTGCTTATGCGAGGAGCGTGTTTTACGCCATTGATGAGGAGAAGAATGTCACGGTGTGGAATGAGTTGATCCAGTCATATATCAATGATGGGAGGATGGACAAGGCGTGTGAAGCTTTCAACTTGATGCAGCAGGATGGGTTGAAGCCCGACACTGTTACGTATAACAGTTTCATTGCTGCATATGCTAGAGCAGGTCAGAAAGAACTGGCAAATGAACTGTTGTCAGGCATGATCAATGTCAGCTTGAAGCCTAATGTGATATCAGTGAATGCTTTAATATCGGGTTGCATCAGTTTGGACTTTGTGCTGATGCACTGGAAGTTTTCAGATACATGCAGCTCTTGAACACTGGAGATGCGAAGCACTGGACATTTCTTGATAATAGCCACCCGATTCAGCCAAACGGCACTACAATTACTAGTGTCCTGTCACTATTGACAGACCTCAAGTTAGATCGTCTCGGGAAGGAAGTACACTGCTATGCTCTAAGGAATGGTTTGACATCAAACATATTTGTTTCCAGCAAATTGGTTGATCTTTATGGTAAAACTGGTGATATGCTATCTGCTGCTAATGTCTTCCAGGGAATCAGGAATAAGAATGTTGTCACATGGAACAGTCTGCTAGCAGCTTACAAGCATAACAGGAAGCCAGAAGTTGCTTTGAAACTAATCTATGAAATGCTCGAGTCTGATTTACTTCCTAATTTGGTTACAGTGCAGATAGCTCTTTTGTCTTCTGGTATGACAATGGCGTTTGATTATGGGAGAGAACTGCATGGTTACATACAGAAAAACTGGCCTGATGGTTGTCCAAATACTCTTGCAAGTGCACTAATAGATATGTATGGGAAATGTGGTAAGATTGAGGATGCTAAATTGGTTTTTGAGTGCAGTGATGAAAAGGATGTAGCAGTATGGAATGCAATGATGAGTTGCTACTTGCTTCATAGGATGCCTAGAGATGTTAAAAGATTGTTCAACATACTTGAACAATCTAGAATTCAACCGGATCCCATTACTTTCATCATACTTCTTTCAGCTTGTAAACAAGAAGGTTCCATGGAGGAAGCTAGGAACTACTTCTACAGTATGGAAGATTTATATGGCATAAAACCAACTTTAAAACATTATACCTGCATGGTTGACATCATGGGAACAGCTGGTTTACTGGAGGAGTCACTAGAACTTATCCAAAAGATGCCGCTTGAGCTGGACGCATGCCTATGGTCTACTGTTCTCAAAGCTTGTAAGCTTCACTCGAATTTGGAGGTTGCGGCTAAGGCTGCAAAATCCCTTTTTGAGCTTGAACCAAATAATACTTCAAACTACATGGTGCTTTCCAATATTTATGCCAACAATGGCTTGTGGGATTCAACTGAATCTGTGAGAGATGCTATGACAGAGCAAGGGTTGCATGTCGAGAGACAATGTAGCTGGCTATATCTTGGCTCAACTGTCGATTCTTTTGAGGCTGGAGATTTGTCTCATCCTGCATTTGAGAATATTTTGAGTACATGGAAGGACTTGGCTAGTAGGATGGAACAGTCTGGGTATGCTCCCCAAGACAATGAGCCCTATTGCAATGTAGAAGTTGATTCATTGTCATGCCACCACACCGAACGAATTGCAGTGTGCTATGGACTTATTTCCATGTGTGGTCATGAACCGATACGGGTCTTGAAGAACTTCGAATGTGCAAAGAATGCCATTCCTCAATCAAGTTTATCTCACGAGATAAGAACCGGGAGATATTAATTTCAGATGGTTGCACCTATCACCATTTTAACGATGGCTCATGCAGCTGCGGAGATATGTGGTAGATGAAGAGTTGGTTTGGCACGAAAACACTGGCTCGTAGATCATGAAAAACTACAACAATATCTGATAGGGCTGATACGTGCAAGCAATGACACCATCCTGCCGGTCGAAAGGAAAACAGAGCCGTCCTGAACCCTGGGCTGCAAATATGGCGTGCTTTAGGCAGGCTGGAAGCCTGGAGCTTTTTGCCAAGATCCTGAGGGGACAAGGTGCAACGGCCAGAACTATGTTGCAGATTAGGGGAAGTGAAGATGTGAGTTACGCGGATATCCAGTGAAAGCATGCATATGGACATCATGATTGGCTCATACTGCTGATAGGTTGTTGACGACGGGGCAAGGTCTGCCTCTTCATATGTTGATTTACAGGTAGTTGATGGCCTAGATGGGACAGCAGGTAGCCCTAGCCCGGAATATGTTATGTAAGCACTCATATGTCTGATATACAATTGTACTTCATGGTTTGCAGTACTAGCCATTATGACTACGGTGACTACTGCAGTGGAGGCCGAAATGTCTTGCAATCAGCCAACTTTGTCTAAAGACTGATTGTTCTTCAGTTGTCCAGCCTATCCATTCTCAGAGAGGACCTTTCGATGATAAGGGAATTTGCAGAGAGATTCATGAGGCGATGAACCTTTTGCCTGATGTCAAAGTGGTAAGGATCAAGAGGGAACAACATTGAAGCATAATTTGCCAGCAATTTCATATGAGGTAGTTGAGTTGTGGGTAAAAAAAAGAAAAAATTAAGAATATGGTGAGTAGTGCTTTTCTATGTGCTATAAGGGCCTCATTGGTTCGAAAAATTTCATACAAAAAAGTTCTGGAGGATTTCATGGGTTAGGACCTTTTCCTATTTAGCTTCTTTGGTTTGTAAGATTGAAAACCATAAGAATTTTCATATGATCTACTTTGTATGCAATTTTGAAGGGAAATATCTATAAGTGCAGCTTCATAAGATGTTCGTTTGTACCTATGACAAGTTGACAAGTACGTCATGTCTGGTGGTTCGGTAACAGATTACTATGTTTTTTATTCCTGTAGGATCATCCTAATTCTACGGTTTTTTTATTCCAGCTTTTCTTAATTTAGCCAACCAAAGAGATCCTATCCGATTTTCTATCTATCCTCCTTCATCTTTCATCTTCTATCCGTGTTATTTGTATTTAGCCTACCAAAACGCTCTATCCGTAAAGAATAGCATAAAGAGGGAACAGGTACGTCAGAAGCACCACTCTTCTTCAGGTACAAATCTGTAGTACATTCTTTAGTGGATGAGACATGTTTACAGTTTAAGCTTCTTACAATAAACACCAAATCAGTTTACAAAGAACACTTCAACAAATAAACCGGAAGCACCTAACTGAAGCTCAACATACAAAAAAAAAGAGAACTTTATTTCCTAACCAGGCTAGAGAACAAACATCGAATTGCAGTATCTATAGAGATAAAAAAATAGAGGCTTGAGCTTAGTCTTCTGGATGTTTGCCATAAGCTCAAAAACAATCTATCTTCACGTGCGTAGTACTAGAAATTCTATTTCTGAAGCGTATTCAAGGGAGCAGCTGAGCCTTGCTTCTTGGCTTCTGAGCTGCAGATGCTGATTGGTGCCAAAGAAACTCAAAAGATAAGATTATGTGGAGTCCTGTGATCCTCCTGGTAGCCACAATTTCTTCCGGATTATGAATATCATTTCGTTCTCCTCAGATTCCGAACTGGACTCGGCATCCACAACAGTTACTGCTTCCCAGTGAAGTGCACTAAGATACTTCTTGATGAATACAATGACAGGGGCCTTGTCTCTCACAATGATAAAACCGGTTGGCCTAAGGATGCGGTCCATTTCAAGGAGCAGATCTTCAGCGCTGCAACCCCTTTTATCAAGGTCAGAGAAGACTGTCCACGCATGCAGAAGATCATATGTTCGAGGATAAGTAGAGAATGCCTCACACCTGCAAACATATTGTATTCAAATACAACTGTCAACATACTTGCCAGCAACAATACAAACTGAACAATTCACCACAGGAAAAAAAAGGCAAACAGTAGATAATAACATTTGCAGAGAAATCATGAAAAAAAGGAGTTTGTAAATCGAGAGTATTCAACAGTACTGTATTATCTTGGAAACTGATCGTTTCTTGAAAGCCTAGAGAGGTCTTCCAGCTTAGAGCTGTGCGTATCATATGACGAAACTTAGTAAGAAGTGCATAGTAGGGAAAGTAGCACTACAATAAATGGAAGTGCTAAACTGCAGCATACAGGTGTACTGGTGTAGCTTAAAAAAAGACGCTAAAGGAAAAAGCAGAGGTTAACCACCACTGTCAGTTGATCATAATAATCGTAAACCCAACATTTTAGCAGTATTGGCCAAACTACCATCGCGCGCAGCAACGCAACCAATTTGTTTTGATAGCAACATATTCGAGACGAAAGCTGGGTAGGTGGCGCCGTAGCATAATGGACTTTGATAGCAACTAGTTTGAAGTAAACAAAAAAGCACGGTTTACTTTTCTCAGAACTTATTGGGGGTGTCATAAGCAACAAAAAAGGTTACTCCATTATGTTGCCGTAGCATAATGGAGTAACCTCTGCTTTTTCTCGCCGTGCTTTTTTGTTGCTTACTGGAGCAACATATTCGAGACAAAAAAGGAGTTGCTTACCTACTTATCTCACGGTTTACTTTTCTAGAACTTATTGGGGGTGTCATAACACAATACAATACAAGGGGTAGATTCTAGTAAGGAACATTTCTGGCCAATGCAATGGAGGGTTTTATCCTTAGTAGTGTTCTAATGGTACATGAGCACCTCAGCCATTACAGAAGAAGGTTAGCAGCAGTACTGTTTTCATTATAAAACCTTTCTTTTAGCACATGATAAATCTTATTAATGCCTTGCAGATACAAACATTAGAAGCTCCTTGCAAGTACTAAAATCTAACAAGAACATAGCCCTAAGATACATCATTAATCTCAAATGCAAATCCCTTATGTGAACTGAGGCATACCAGTCATGATTAGAGCCTATGAGCCCTCTGTCATAGATAATCTTAAGAGTGCTTGGTCCATCATGGGGCACAGCATTCATCACCCATACATCCTTTTCCTTGAGAGCAGCAGCAAATGATCCAAAGTTTGCTTTCATGTCCATGATGTTTCTAATACTGTCTGGTTTTACCTTTGTGCCCAACAAATTCCAGTAATTATCTACTCTTTGCTGCCACATTTCCTGCATAGAAATATTTTATCAGAGATCCTTGCCGAGTACATAATTGAAGTTCTGAAGACACTATATGATAATAAGATAAACTTACCGTATCCTTTTCAAATGTGTCAGCTGTAACATACAAATCAGCAAGACGAGGAGGTGGACTTGTTAATCGAGCAGGCCAAGGAGCCAATCCACTTCCCCCATCCCTGTGCATTTCTGCAAATATAAAATCAATTGATACTTCACTTAGATGCAAAGTAGCTGCAAAGTGTCATGAGGAAAAAGAAGAAAAAAAGGTATATCTCCATGTCTTTCTATTACTGACAGAGTATAGGCATGACAATTATGAGGGAGTGGAGATCAGAAGGCTACGCTCATTTTGCATTGAATGATCATGACCATCCTGTTACCCCCTTTAGTGTAATCAAACCTCCAAGACACCATGAACCTACTTGGTTACTATTTTAATCCCAGATTCCAACATTACCTAGATAGCATGGTGAGAGAGGGAAAAAGAGGGAGACAAGACTGAAGATCCTTTGCTTACCAGTACTGACAAGTGAGTGGTGTGTGTATGAGTGTGTGTGCGCTTTCTTTTGGATAAAAAAGAAGAAATGCATCCTTTCGGCACTTGGTGACCATAGATCATAACATTACTGTCCTGATGGCTGATGTAACTGAAAATCATCAATGTGGCATGGCAGAAGGGTATAGCTGAGTATGTACTACATGTGGTCGCTGAGCAGCAGAATATATTTAAATCTTATCCTAGTGGTTCAGTGAGCAGGTAGATAACATCCCGCTATCAGATATTATGTGTCCAAACCTAATTGATTCTATACCAAGAGCTGATGTTCCTGTGACTCAAAATATCTTCTACGGCACTCAATGAGAGCTCAACATTAATCTAACATTGCCAACTAGTTTGAAGTAAACAAAAAAGCACTAGAAAAACAAGATGACAACATCGAGTATCCAGCCAGTAGGTAAGCAACAAAAGATAACAGAATGGAATAGGACAAGCACTCACGTTCTGGATAGGGAGTAATGCAGGCTTCCATTGTCACTCCCCATACTGAATCCGGATCATCGCCGCTTTTGCATAGAGGTGGATTTGTACCACGCGGACGACTTCTGTAGCAATCATTGTTCAGAGGCTTGACCCAAATAACTGTCTGGTTTTTTTTCTCTGCAATTGTCCAGCACATCCTTTCTGCAAGGGAACTCATTTCTTTCCAGATTCTACGATCCTCCTCATCCTGTGCGTATGCTTCAGGAGATGAATATGCAAAATAACCTCCAGGCCTAAGTAATCTGTCTAGTTCAAGCATAAGAATTCCATCTCTTTGAAGCCAGTCGATCCTGCAACGGGAACAGTGGGCTAATTCAAACGATCTACTGGGGTATGGAAGCCTTTTTGTTCCCAAAACACCAAGATATGCAGGGATCCCCCTTTCAAGAGCAAATTGGATCTGGTTCTGATGCACATCGTTTGGTGCCAAAGACATCGCGATGACATTAGACGAAAGAAGATATCCTCCAAAACTAGCCACTCCGCAGCCCACATCAAGAACTGAACGAAGCATTCCCTCATTGTTTATTATGTTATCTTTGAAGTTTAGCATCTGTCAGATAGTAGAAGACATAAATCACAACAGTGAAGCTTGACAGTGCATGGTGCTCAAATATGTGCAGTGTATTTTTAGTTGAGCATTATTCTGAAGAAGCTCGAACATACTTACATTTGCAATGTTTGATATATATTTGTCAGCTCCATTATGAAAATGTGTTCCACCACCTGGAAACTTGATTTTTTCGCCTGCATCAATCATCCAGTTCTGGTCTGACTTCTCTTTTGCAAGGTGAGTGTGAGGAATATTTGCTTTCCACACTATATCGCGACTTTTTGGCCATTTTATGGGAACCTGCAAAACAAAGTTTCATGACTAATGTGGCTTAGTACGGATCTAATTAAACAGAACCATACAAACAGAAGTACAATTTTGATAGGTCAGGAGAAGGTAATAAAAATGTACAGGTCCACAACAATTGCAGGCACAAATCTAACCATTTTCCTGACAGGTCAACTACATCTACATGCATAGGACATATTCTTGACCACATGATGTTAATCACAAAATCAGGTGGATCATCTTGAGATACAGGTCAAAATAATGAGTGCATAAACCCAACTCCAACTTTGTCGCTCGGGGACGAAATCCAATACTGTAAAGAGATGACGAGAAAAGGAGGAAATAAAGGATAATTTTGTGACCTTATAGCCGTGCGGCGGGGGAATCAGGCAATTAAAGCGCCTCTCGGGAGGAGGGCAATGCCGCTCATAGTGCTCCATCAGGTTTAAATCCAGTTTCAGCCTCATCTGAAATATCAAGTTCCTATCCAAGCAGGGGATAAGCTCAGAATGCCGATCATCACATACCTATACACACCAAAGGGGGAAAAAGACATCCACAATTATGAACACATATAGTCATAGAGAGTATTGACAGACAAATGATTACAGTTTCTGAACTCACAGGGAAGCTCTTGAGCTTAACATCATCTGCGTCGCCAGTCCCAAAAATTGATTCCTCTAGGCCATTGTCGCCATCCACATCGCTTCCCCACCCGAGCGACCGCGAGAACTTGGTCCCATACTCTAGCGCCGCACTCCCGGCCTGCCCGTTGGAGCCCGAGAAATAGAGGAAGAGGAGGCAGAGGCACACAACCATCACGCAGAAGAGCACGATGGGCCTCTTGCTCTGCCCCACGTCATTTCTCCCTCATTTCGGAGGATCCCAAGTCCTGGTAGTAGTAGTACCCTAACTGCACTCTAGCATAGACTGTCCTCAAGATTCATTCATAAAGGGCCAGAGAAATTCTAGTGCTGTTGGATGCACGGATCTGCAGGAAACAAAAACAAGCCATGAGACGACTCACTCAGATGCTATATAACTAACTAGCAGAAAGCCAAGACATTTGAAGAAAGTGAACCAACTGAGATCAGGGAACGAAGATGGAAGCCTCCCAAGAACAGAAATCCTTGGGATCGAATTAAATTAAATGCCCCCACCGAAGCCACAGCCTGGTGCAAGACGTAGGATGGAAATTCCCCGTATAAGTAAATATGCGAACTTCGTGTGGCCAATGGTACGCGAACGGCAGTCGTAAAGGGTGAAGTGGGGGGCAGATCACGAAGAGGAAAGAGCAGCACTACTACTAGTACTTGTACTTCAACAAAGCTCCCCTTTGTGGACTACTACTAGTATTTTACTCGCAGATTCTTATCTGCGGGGCGTGGTGTCCAGTTCGACGAAGGGGACCTGGAATTCGGTTCATCAGCACGCAAGCTCTAGCGCGATTGGATTAGGCAGACAAGCACAACCCAGAAATAAAAACTTCGATTTGACCCAATGGAGAGCATGAAAGACAGCGACGGCAGCCTACCACCACTTGAAGAGGATGGCGAGTGCGTCCGGCGCTAGTCCAGCAGCGGATTAACAATCCCTCGGACTCTCTAACGACCAAATCGGGCGCGGGTCTCGCCCAAAACAACCAACAAATCCTAACAAACGCGACATTACTGACTAGTAGAACCCAAAAACCCGACGCGAATCGCACCAGACGGCGACAGGGAACGAGCCATCAGCCCCCAAAATCCGCGCTTTCATCGGCGAGGAGCGAGCGCCGAGCAGCGCCCAGTCTGCCGTCGTTCATTTGGGAAGATACTCAGACATCGCAACCAGATCGCACCGCGGGGCGGGGCGCGACCGCGAGCCACCCCACCAGCGAGCGGATGACGGGGAGACCGAGAGGGGAAGGGGAACAGCAGCGGAATGCGGAGGGTAGAGAGGCAACGCACCGTCGCGGATCCCGTGCGCTTGGCAGGCCAGGCGCTCGTCGCCTCCGGTTGCAGGGCGGGCAGGGCAAGCGGAAGGCGGAGAGAGAGAGAGAGAGAGGGAGAGCGAAGCAGGGAGCGCGGAGAGAGACAGGGGGGGTCTGCACTCTTGGTGGCGCGTGTTAATAACACCAGTAGTCCAGTACTACTACTAAGATCCGTGAGGTGATTAACCACTTCTAATTAACAGGCCACACGCTGTTAAGCGGAGGGAATGTGGCTTGTGTGCGTCGTGGTGAGAATGTGCCCGTGCCCTGCGCCGCTAGTCATTGGAGGAGTGGTACTTAGATTAACGTTGGGGATTTATTAGAGGGGAGATCTCTGTCGGCGTCGTCCCAATGGATGGGGACTGAAATCTAGAATGCTTTCGTTTCTCTCTCTTCCCACGCTGTCCCGCTGGTGGTGCAGCAGTGCTGAAGGCTGATCGCCTATGGCGGCCAATCAGCTTTGTCACGTGAGTCTTCCTTCTGTTTTGTTTTGCTTTCTTTTCTTTTTTTTCCTGCGGAGTTCCTGTTTGAAGGAAACAAATAAAAGGCTCCGCTACGTGACCCGGTGTGTGATCAGTGAGTGGATCAAGTGGCTGCCCATTCTCAAGAATTATATGTGGCTAGGCACACGCGTGTGCCATATTTGTTCACTGGCTAAAAATAAATTTCATCGAGTACAATAATCCAGCACTTCTCCGATCTGTTTGGGGGAGGGGGGCACTAGAGGCATCACCATTGTCGTGTCGGACATATGGCCAGCACCCTAAAAAGGGTCATTTTGGAGGGTGTCGAACATATTTACAGGAGTCAAATACAGTAGAAGTCCATGTACTTGTCCAAGAGGCTCCATTTAGTCCTGGTACTCGGAATTTGCACAATCGAAGGCTCGAACTCGTCAATTGGACTCGATTTAGTCCTGAACCATGTGTGGCGTCGTATTAGCGCCGATGCGGACGACACATGTACACGGGTCCCACTTGCAGTAGAGTAGATGGCCTTGAAACTTGCATTTAGCCCCTTCCGCGTGACTCCGTTACGGCCAGTTAACCTCCTGCCACTCCAAATATGCGAAAACCCCCCGTTTGTACTTTGCTCCAAAATCCCCAAATTCCCCACTTCTCTAACCCTAGTTCATACGTTTGTCCCTCTTCCTCCGCCCGGAGAGAACTCCCGCCCTGATCTCCTATGTGGCGAGTGGCTCTCGTTGCATGAGCTCGAGAATGGCGAGCTTCTCCCGTTGTTCGAGATCAGGCACGAAGAAGGAGTACCTTGTTCCCACGAGGTACCTACCCATCGTCAAGTGCGATCGATGCAATGTTCGGTATGTGAAGAAGTTCACCTCCCAGACCGATATCCATGGCAATCAGAACAAGGATTTCTACAATTGCCAGGATATCGTGTTCCTACCAGATCAAACGCAGAGCACCACTGTCACCTAGCATCTTGCCAGGCAAACACCAATACAACTTAATCCTGTTACCACCTTCATAACCAATTCTTAGACAACCAATTAACATCACAAAAATCAAACCAAGCAAATTTTCCATCCACATAGCCTTGGTTCTTTTTCGTGCCCAACAAAAAAATCCCCCATGGAAAATTAAAACATCATAGTTGAAAGGGCAAGTCCCTAATTGTATTTTGGTTAAGATGACACATGAATTAGGGAGGACTAATATTATCTCTAAGTGAATACTCAGGTTTTAGTCCGCCCATGTTGATGTTGGTTATTGGATGGAGGCCCCTCATTTTTGGATGATCAAGTCGCGGTGGTTTGTTTTTATGTTCTCTATTTACTTTCTTGAGTCGATAGGATCACCGCACTATTATGAGGGGTACCTCGTTGTTCTCGTGGGGGATGAACTCTTGATCACATGCCATACATCCCAGTTCCAATACCCATCCCACTCATACACGAAATAAGAGAGAAAGATATACGATTCACTTGGAATATTGATCATTGTTCAGAAAATGACCATCCGGTATAGAATCCGGAATATTCCGGATCTGGAACCGGATCAATCCGGAAAGATTTCCGGGTCATTTCCGGGTGAGTTCCGGGTGAGGTCGAGGCAATCCAGTAGCCTCTGGCTAAGCCCGGAATCGGCCCGGTATCAGACCCGGAATCAGTTCCGGATGGATCCGGTAGCAGACCCGGAAAATTCCGGAATCCATACCGGATTGCCCAGTTTCTGTGTAACGGTCAGTTTTCTAAGTGCCTAGTATATAAGCCCACCTCTTCTTCTTCAAGAGGTAAGTCAACCAGCTCCAAACACGAAAAAGGCAAAGCTCTCTCTCTTCCATTGTTGTTGACCACAAAAGCTTCAAGATCTCTCTAGCCCTCCAGATCCCTCAACTTGGAATGGTTCACTCTCCATGAGAATGATTTTCCTTACATCCGTCAAACACTAGAGAAGATGAATCTATGGAAGCTTGTTTGCCTCAACACCAACTACTACATACCGGAGCTTGTTCAGCAGTTCTATTGCACTGTATTTTTTCATGGGGATGTGGAGCGCACCATGACTTGGATGAGTGGAGATGTCAAGGTATCCAGCAACATTCATGAGTTTGGCAAGGCCTTGGGAATCAAACCAGGTGGATATTGTGTGCACAAAGATGATACCTTTTCCAAGGAGGATCTTGCCTTTTGTTTCCCCGCTCAGAAAAAATGCACTCTTGATACCTCCACTCAAATGTATATGCTCTACCATCAGTTGGCTGATTTGTTTCGTGACACCATCGTGAGCAAGGCGGGAGATCTCTCCAAGATTCGTGGGTACATGACCAATCTTATGTACTACACCAAGCCTGGCAAGCAAAGGAAGATTGATGTGATGGACTTCTTATATGAGGAGATTCGCCTTGGTGTGATTGATAGGCGAGTTCCAGCTTATTTAGCCTATGTTCATCGCTTCATCAGGCATGCGCTGAATAGCGCCGTTGCCGGGGATTCTGTGTACAAGCGGGTTGCCCATGGTCTTCCCATTCAAAGGCATGAAATGCATGCCATTTCCCTACTAGATGGTCCTCTTCCTCCAGGTTTTCCTCCTCCTGAGATACGCTCAAAGCATCAGCATGATCCTTCAGTTTCAGCTCCTGGTGCTAGCTCTTCCACTCGTCCACCCTCAAAGAAGACTAAGAAGGGCATCACCAAGTTTTTCACTACCATGTTCTCTGTCTGCCGTGATGCTCGCACTTTTAGCCATAATGCTCAAGAGCTTGCCAAGGAGAATCGCCGCATTCAGAACGCCGACAGGAGGGCTGCTGGCCACACGGTTGTGGATGATGACTCGTTAGCTCCCACTCAGTTTGTGGATGTTCCCATGCCAGACTTTTCAGCTGAGGAGTTCTTCTATGGTTTTGCTCCTGCTCATGTTGATGAAGATGAAGATGAAGATGGTGATGATGAGGAGCCCGAGGAGTAGTAGTTGGACGCTAGTGTCTCTATCTTTTCCTCCCCTTTTTGGTGTTTCGATGCCAAAGGGGGAGAAGAAGTAGAGCTCCTTATTAGGTTGTGCGGGTTCCTAGGGGTTTGCTTTCGTTGTCACAAGCCTTCGTTGTTGGATTTGCTTCTTATTGGCTTGTGATGTCTTATTTGTATCGTTTGAGACTATGTCCTATCGTGTGTGTTTGACTTGGTTGGACAAGTTTGCTAGTGGTCATGGATATCTATGTTTCTATGTTTGCTTATCTATTTGTTTATCATGCATATCTTGTCTATGTCACACACACCGAGCTAGTGAGTATTCACATGTTTTACTTATCTTCTCACTCTCTAGCTCGTGTTGCAAAGTTTGTCTCACTCACTTTGCATCATCTCTTGTCGCTCCTAAATATATAGGGGGAGCTCTCCATATTTTAATTGTGTATGCACTTTGCATTCAAAAGCAAAGTTCAACCAAGTGCATACATTTAGGGGGAGCCTCCTTTATATCTTTTGGAACCCGTCAAGAGTATATCTTGTCTATTTATTTTGAGCTCTAATTCGGTTGTCATCTTTAACCAAAAAGGGGGAGATTGAAAGGGCAAGTCTCTAATTGTATTTTGGTTAAGATGACACACGAATTAGGGAGGACTAATATTATCTCTAAGTGAATACTCAGGTTTTAGTCCGCCCATGTTGATGTTGGTTATTGGATGGAGGCCCCTCATTTTGGATGATCAAGTCGCGGTGGTTTGTTTTTATGTTCTCTATTTACTTTCTTGAGTCGATAGGATCACCGCACTATTAAGAGGGGTACCTTGTTGTTCTCGTGGGGGATGAACTCTTGATCACATGCCATACATCCCAGTTCCAATACCCATCCCACTCATACACGAAATAAGAGAGAAAGATATACGATTCACTTGGAATATTGATCATTGTTCAGAAAATGACCATCCGGTATAGAATCCGGAATATTCCGGATCTGGAACCGGATCAATCCGGAAAGATTTCCGGGTCATTTCCGGGTGAGGTCGAGGCAATCCAGTAGCCTCTGACTAAGCCCGGAACCGGCCCGGTATCAGACCCGGAATCAGTTCCGGATGGATCCGGTAGCAGACCCGGAAAATTCCGGAATCCATACCGGATTGCCCAGTTTCTGTGTAACGGTCAGTTTTCTAAGTGCCTAGTATATAAGCCCACCTCTTCTTCTTCAAGAGGTAAGTCAACCAGCTCCAAACACGAAAAAGGCAAAGCTCTCTCTCTTCCATTGTTGTTGACCACAAAAGCTTCAAGATCTCTCTAGCCCTCCAACCAAACTCAAATCCCTTTTGGGAAAACCAAGAGGAGGTCTAGATCTTCGATTCCACCGAGCCAAAAGTGATTCCCCCTTGAGTTCATCAAGTTGCTTGTTACTCTTGGGTTTGTTGTGAAACCCTAGGCGGCTAGGGTCGCCCGGAAGCTTCCGGGTTGTGGATTGTGCTTCGGGAAAGTTTGTAAAGGTTCGGAGGTCACCTCAAGATCTACCAATAGTGGATTGAGCTCTTTCTTCGTGGAAGAGGTTCAAGGAGAAGAAGGTGAGCCTTCGTGGCGTCGGGTAACCTTCGTGGTATCCCGCACCTCTCCAACGTGACGTACTTCTCTCCCAAGAGAAGGAACACAGGGTTACATCTTCGTCTCCGCGTGCCTCGGTTATTTCTATCCGAGCTCTTTCATTATTGTTATTACTCTTGTGATAGCCTTCGTGCTTGAAGTATTGAATTGCATCATATAGGTTGTTTCACCTAGTTGTTAGGCACACTTCATTTATCCGCATAGCCTAAAACTTGTGAAAAGAAAAGTAAAATTTGTAGAAACCTATTCACCCCCCCTCTAGGTTACCATCTCTATCCTTTCAATAGTGAACATACCGTTGATTCCACCTAAATCAAATATCCAAAAAAACTCGATTATTCGGTGATCCAAAACCCTAATTTTTTTGCACAATGATAGCATTTATCGAACAAATAAGCACGCAATAGTGATTGTACTCTACAGAAACGATCCTAAAGTCGAAATCTTTGCCGGTAGCGATGGTTCCCCTTCGTGGCGGCGGATTGGGTCCATTGCCACCGCGATCAACGCGGCCGCTGGTGTCGCCTTAACGTTGTCTCCTCTCCACGAAAAACCACGCTACACGTTCCTTGTATACAAAATAAACAGCAGTCGGGTCCCTGTATACAGAAATAAAAAGCAATCAGGTCCTTTTAAAAAGCGATCAGGTCCCTCGCTGGCGGTGGCGCGCTGGCCGTGGAGATGCTGGCCACGCCGGCGCTCCTCCGTGCTGGCCGAGGCCCTGGCTGGCCGCGCCGGCGCTCCTCCGTGCTGGCCGCCGTGGAGACGCTGGCCGTGGCGGCGCTCCTCCGTGCTGGTCGAGGCCGTGGCTGGCCGTGGAGGAGCTGGCCATGGCGGCGGACCTCCGTGCTGGTCGAGGCCACGGCTGGCCGTGGAGGTGCTGTCCTGGAGCCGCTCCTTCGTGCCCGTCGCGGCGCTGGCCGTGGGGGCGCTCCTCCGAGCTCGTCATGGTGCTGGCCGTAGAGCTTGGTCGCGAGGCTGGAGGAGGAGGTCCCGGCGGCGGAGGATCCCTCGGCCGCAGGGGAGAACGCGGTGGTGGAGGCCGGCGTCGAGGAGGAGGGGCCGGAGGCCGGCGTCGAGGTGGAGGCAGTGAGGCGTCGAGGTGGAGGCAGTGGAGGCTGCGGTGTGGGAGGTGGGTGAGAACGTGAGAGTGAGAGAGAGAGAGGTTGGGGGGAAATGAGGTGGGGAACGGATGACCCCTGTCGGGCGGAGGCCCAGGTACGTGGGCGCGGGGTTGATTTTCCGGGCGAGCTCAGCCCTGCCGAGGAGCGAAGCTCGATCTAAGTTCTCTATCGAGCAGGGCTGAGAGCCATATCGGGGTGAGGTGGGCAGGAGCGAAGAGGCACGACACGGGCTACCAAACACGAAAAAACGGGGTGGGTGGAGATTTTCTGAGTTCAGCCGGGCTACCAAACACACCCTGAATGTTCGACCGAGATCTATCTATTTAACCACAGCAAGACCCGGGCATGCAGAGCCACCGACACGCGACAGCTTGCTAGCTAGATGGTGAGAGTGTGGGGATCCACACAGCAAATGGGCATCAAAATCCACAAATGCCAGCGTCACCCACTGACACAGCGACACATGGGGCCTCCGCGCCCATTTTTGGCATCATTATATTCAAGGAGTTATGGCGCGTCCATAAAGACCAGCCAAATTTGGTGCCGACCGTTACAGATCTTTAGCCATGCCCATTATGAGACTGTTCATCATTTCACTCGTGAGTTCCAGGCAAAGGCTACTTGGTGGAATCCTAGTGAACCCCAGCTGGTTACATTATACCCAAAGCTTTCCCTGGAGGCAGAAAAACAACTCGTTTTCAAAAGTAATCTTGTAAACAGAAATTTACAAGAATCGAGCAGCAGGCCTCCCTAATATTTTGCGTTTTCTGACAATAGGGAGCTGGATACACGACGGGCAAGTCATACACCAGCTGGTGGCGAATCACTTCGTTCAAAGTTGTATCCCCATAACTGTGGGGGAAAATGAGAAATCTGAGCAAAAGTACGGATCACAACAAATGCCCACTATTTCTACATGACATCGACTCCCAGCAAAATTTACATGACGATCTCACGTGTGGACGTTTAATTCTGCACCACCGAATGCAGCCACAGACGCAGATCCTGGAACACTTCAACATGTTCCTGTCATTTCTGTTTCAACTATCCCTTCAACATATAATGGGGAGTCCGTTTCTCAACCTCGTGCCACGGTGCCAGCATTCTTGATCATGGCTCCACCGCAATATTCACAACGGGAGGTCCTGCCACAATGCTGAAAAAATCTTCCCGGAATTGACCAGCATCACCGCTTTCATGTCATCCCAATTATTTTATCTGCATGAAGCATGAGACCTCGCCTAAGAAAGCACGGAGATTTTTTCTGAATTTCTGCCTGTTTGTCCGGTCAAGCATGCTTGAGAGATTATTAGAACTTGTAAGATTATGAAAAGCAACTGCCAGCCTTGATTTCACAGTCGGGTTCTGCTGTTTCTCAAGCAGCTCATGGACCAGTCTCTGCAGGGAGAGACATGATGAGAACACATAGCAAATAACAAAAACTAAGCCTCGCTACTGTACTTGATCTGATAACTGTTAGCTTATTCCGAAAATTATAAAAATGGACCTGGTATAACTCCTGTTCACAGAAGAGTAAAGGAAGCAAAGCATCTGCAGCAGAACTTGCTAGTTCCATTCTGCAACAATCACACAAAGATATTAGACATGTACATAGATCTGGATCGACTAAAAAGGTATCTAGAACAGTATGGAAAATAAAGTTATGAGATCCTAAATCTACTGAATGTCGAGATGTGGAGCTCACCTAAAATCTTCAAACAGAAGTAGTTGCAAGAGAAGCCTCAAGAAGTGGCTTGATATGCTTTCCTGTACTTTGCCATTTGATCCTTCGGATTCCATAAGCTGAGAACTAAGTCCTCCTCTGCCTCCAATTATTTCTTTGAAATGGTACGAAGCAAGAGCATTTACTGCTGTCAGGCACCTCTCAACAACATCGACATCCTGCAACATGGACAAAACAAACCTAGCATCTCAGCTAGAGAATATGGAACTGTATTTCAAATATATAGAATGCACAACAATTGCAAGTGTTTTACATATTATACATCAGAAAAAATGTATAGACATCAGAAGTGACAGCCCAACAAAAGATCTGATTATTCATTGTAATTCGCCAATTATACCTCATTTGACAAACAGAAGTTTTGTCCGGCCATCTTATATTATGCATCATATTTTTCATGATTTTAAAACACTGAAGGTTTGCTCAGATCACCTTATATCGGTTCAAAGAGTGAATGCACATTCAGACGCTCGCGATAGCAAATTATAAAGATATAGAAATTTGAGCATATATTCATAGAGAACCCCAATGCAAGAGTCATTTGGTAGCAGAAGGTTATAGCCAAGCAAGGTTCACTCGATATCAGCTCCTCCGTAGCTCACTGCAAGCAATAATGCTGCTATTTGGAACATGAGCAAAAGTAGGACAAGCTTGTAGTTTCGCTCAGCTAAACTGAAATTTTATCTAGCCTAAAATGAATTCTAACAATTGATTGACAACACAACAGAGTAGTGAACGCAGCCATGTGAGATGCTCTTGCCTGATTGCGCAGGCCAAATTCAAGACTACCAGTAATTCTTCCAAAAGCATCCCTGTTTAAGTGAGCAACCTTCTCCGGGTACACTTCCAACAAGTGTGACATTAGTATAAAATACTGCGAAGAAACCAATTAATTATTAGCATATTTGATTGCCATTATATTTCACTGGAAGAAAAATGAAACAAAAGCCACTTACATCACGACTGAGTTTAGGGTACTTAAGAAGTTCCAAAGATATCAAGGGAGTCACAATATCAAGACCAACATAGATGACCTGTAAATAATATTTGAGTTATTTCAAACAAAGTAGTAAATGCAATTAACTCGATTTGGATAACAGAAAGTACCCATGGTCAAATACTTAAAAGATAGAGTGAAACATGATAAATGTCCTGTAAACATAACACTCTTCTAGTGTTTTTCCTCCAGAAACTTTCCTTCTAGAACCTCAGGTACGGCAACCGTGTGTCCTACTAGGGTTAGGCCACACATAAATGGCATTGAATATAACAAGGGTTTATTCAAGACCATATATCTGGCTCAAGTCCAGGATGGCCCAGCTGTGCCATTTCTTGCTGGCCAACCGCAAGCCCGCAGACAGGCCAGTATGTGCCGCACTTATAACTTGGAAAAGCTCCAATCGCATAACTATAAATCAAGGTTAATCGGTATATGGTTACCTATCTGACAAAAGTTTTCGTGTGTTTTTGTGGATATGAGAGACCAGCACAAAAGAGTACGGTGCCGATAGCAGAGGTGGAAAACTATGTTGAAGGAATTTCCCATTGGTGATCACAAGCGCTCAGTTAACAATCTATACTCGATAGATATAGGTACAGTTCAATTTACTTAAGAAACAGAAAATATTGAAAAAAAACATCAAGTTGCATACCTCTGCAATATCTGGAGAGCCTTCAATGTTGCTATCAGATAGGAAACCCACCTGCATTTTCCAACAGCTCACTAAGTCATCTGGGGATCTTCGGACAGACACAACGCACAACAGGGTGTAAGGGCGAAGGTTACCAAATCCTTTGAGCATATATTTGTTAAAAGCCGAAGCAAAGCACGCAGATCCTTGTATTTTTCAGATTGCGACTCACTGCGCAGAGTTGAAGAAAGCGAGAGCATTACCTAGGAAAAATAGATACACGATAAGGGTCAGGTCGTGTAGAACATTCTTTGCAACTTCACCCAAGATGGCAACTTTACTGTCGGGAAGTTACTCCCCAACATTTATACACTGCAAAAGTGAAAAACAAAAGATTCATTTGCTTTTTTCTCCATATTACATCTGCCGCGCTAATTTTTTTGGTCAGTTTACATTAATCAATATAAACTTGAAGAGAGTATCATATTCACTGTTGTAATTTATTATCTCCAATAGCACAATAATCGGCAACACTCTGTTCCCCTTAACAGTTTAACTACATCCCAAAGCCCAAAGCAACTCCCCTTTTCCAAACATTCCCTAAGGGCTTGTTTCGATTGGAGCCAATCCTTTGGTATACTGCTTTTCAGAAGCAAAAGCCCTGTGGCGCATAAAAACCAACACAACAATACCAAGCAAACATGGCAAAATGTATGGAGCAGGCGTGTGAACAGAAACCACTTCATTAAACATGGACACATGTGTGTTTCAGAACGCGAAACGTTAGCGGCATCATTTGGAGAAAAATTTCTTACACAGAATAATGCAGTAAAGGATTCCGTTCTTACCTTTCCAATATTATGAGAGGAGTATATCTGGAGCAGTCGTAAGCAAAAGCTCATCAAAACTGATGTCTCCTTACCATCCAGGAATACAGCTTGACCATCAATGAAGTCAACCACGAACTTGAGTATCATGTATATGACTTCAGACTAAAGAATAAGAAACATCATCGTATAAGCTTCAAGGTTCACATGTAGAAGCGTGGCATGATTCTGTGTAAAAAAGTTAAGTGTGATAGGATGTATGACAGGCAGATGAGTTACAATACCTGATTTTTGTACACCTCCAGAAGAGTCAAGAGTGAGTTCATCACGGTATGACCCATCTCAAACAGAACCTTTTGGGTGCGAGGCTGAGTAGCTCTAGCAGCTCCTCTTAGCCTTTCCAATAGGCAACAGACCTACAGTTATTTCCCATTATATTGGCCCCAAAGAGCTTAAAGTAAAGAACATGCAGACTCACCATGTAGATAACATCTGGTTGATGTGCAACAGATTTGAGATCACTCCTGCTAGCATTTTCTACTAGGCATCCTGCGACTGGTCCCATGAGGTCTCTCAAATACCTTCGTTGAAACCAGCACGGGCATTGTCAAATTCTCGTATGTATTCCTTAAGATAACAGACAGCAGTTGAAAATGGGCTTACTGCACAGATGCTTCAGGATCCTTGATGCAGGAAGCTGCACATGCAAGTGTTTCTGCTAGAGATCTCTGTGAAGGTGTGGTATGTGGTAACAAAAGCATAAGGTCTTCACAATATGAAAGCACAAGGAAAAAAACAGTATGATGAGTTCATGCAATAACACTAT
Organism: Poa pratensis; assembly: GCA_947311845.1. Lineage (NCBI taxonomy): Eukaryota > Viridiplantae > Streptophyta > Magnoliopsida > Poales > Poaceae > Poa > Poa pratensis. The sequence continues at coordinate 48,666,812 of CAMZMU010000064.1, forward strand.
AACAGTTACCTGTAAACGTCCACTTAATGAAAATAAAGAACGCCCACTTGCAAAAGCTGTTGTAAGATCACGCCATGAGTCCTAAGAAGGTACATAGGGTTACGAAACAAGCAGTAAGAAAAAACAGGGGAAAATTGACGATGGTAATGAAACGAAAATCATGTTGTGTTTCTTTGCATAAATATTTTATAGTGTTTATTAAACCATCACTTGTATCATAGGGTTCATACATAATTTCTGTTGGCAAGTAGCTTCAGGTGTATCCGCCTTTCCTGTTATTTTCAAGTTTACTACTACAACAGAACAAATTGAGCTTAGTGTGTAAGCAGTGATGCCTGCATTAATACTTCAAAGAAAGTACATAACTGATAATCGCTTAAAGAATAAGTTGGCACAAAGTTATTCTATATGGCACTTCTAGTGCATGAGAAATGTGTGGTCTACCTCATTACCGTACATTCGTATATTCTTGGCTATTACTATGGAACCTGGTGTGCTTGTATTGGTGGTGCAAAGATGATGGAAGTGCAACGAATTTGTTTAAAACGTGGAAAGTAAAATACATAGCATAATACTAAAGAACACACCACTATTAGTATGATAACATAGGTTGTAACTGCAGATTTGGACTTACCAACTGAACAACATAAACACATGTGTGTTTCCGTCGAACAACTGTGGCAAGTAGCTTTTGGCATGTGAGTGTCTGATACCATGAATCAAAGCAAAAGATTAGGGATAACCTTCACATTGGGCAACCAGAAAGATACTTTCGTCATTGTGAACTATCAATAACAAATGCTCCGTCTACTCACAAATTCTTGTCACTGTTGAAAGTATGTTCTAAATTAAACCTTTTGGCAATTGACAACTTTATTTCTAAATATTTAGCAAGCATGAAAAAAATGAACAGCCTTCTATACTTATATAATAATAAAGTTATGTTTCTTTATAGAACTACATTGTAATAGAAACTAAAGGTCAAAGTTGCATCTAGGAGACCATGAACTTTTCTAATAATTAGTTGTGTTTCTTTATAGAACTACATTGTGACAGAAACTAAAGACCAAAGTTGCATCTGGGAGACCATGAAAAGTCTAAAACATCATGAACTTTTAAATTTTGCACAGGCTGGTCATTAGTGATAATTAGCATGATAAAACATAGATACTTAAGTGTACGTTCACGGGCAGATGCAAAATTAATGAAGTCGTGCAGGTTTTATTTGTAAAGGTGAAGGTTACCTGCAGCTCAATTTCACCCTGATATGTAGTAAGTGCTACCATTGAAATGAGAACAACAAAATCAAGAATAAGCTCTCCTTGGTTATTCTCCCAAGCAAAACTGTTTAGCAGTTTTCTAGAATGCTGGGATCCATGTTTACCCATAGTATCAATTTCTCTACTCACATCAAGCGGTACTAAATAGGTTGCAACCCATCTGGCCAAGAACCAAATCACCGCCTGCCAACAGCCACAAAGAAGTTAGGGAAAGTCCATTATCTTAATTATAAGTCAAAAAATGTAGAACAGCCATTTAAAGGATACAAAGTTGAAGGGGGAAATAGGATAAGAAGCTAGATATTTGTAGTACGATAGTACAATAGATAATATCCCTGAGATAATAAAACTCAGCAATAGAAAAACTTTGGACATTTGGGGATGAAAAAAGAATCCAAATAACTGTGCACAGCAAAATATCGGTATAACTCTCATCCAGAGAAAAATAATAATAGAAGATGAAGGTGACAGGTACCTCCGTGAGCCGGGGACTGAAGTACTTCCTCTAATTCCTGGGTCTAGACATTGTCTTGAAAAATTTATTATAGACCTACATGAAGAGAGTCAACAGATCATGTTGTATTGCAATCCCAGTAGCTTAAAACTTGGACGGATAGGCCTAAATTTACATTATCAATGAAGTGGATGAAAATTCAGGCTGCGAGCCTATAATATGAAGTTCTGTTACATCAAAGGCAAATATTTACTATGAGGTCTTGGTAAATACGTTTCTGAATACCGTAGAAGGATTGGGGCATGCTGAAGTTGTAACTTATCGTACTACAGATTGAAGTTAGTTTAATGATATAGCCAAGTGACCGATAGGCAGAAGTTATTACCATGACAATGTAACTACAGGATGTTGTGCTGCTTCAACTACATTGGGGAATCCAGCTTGTAAAGCTTCAGGAATCTGTCAAACATATAACAAAAAGTGAGAAAAAGGTAAAGATATGCATCTTAGCTGATGGGCATAAACACAACAACAATATGCAAGAACACAGTGCATGTAGTGCAGCATTTAAGCCTCTAAAAAAGTTGGACTTTAAGCAGGAACTATGAGAAGCAGATGGAAAGTGCAAATATAATATTCATGATAACTTATAGAATTTGGAAATATTAGTAAAAAGAAGGAAGCTTTGAATTATTTACAAGCAGTGTTTCTCCTTCGCCTGAATCAGTTAGAACATGACTGGTAATCAGCAACAGCCAATACAGCTCCTCCAATGTTCGTGTGGGGTCATTTCCGACATCTGTCTGCTAAGAGTAGTGTGACGTTCCGGTCAACGAAAGAACAGTGTAAAGCGTATCCTAGCAAGGACGCATACGTTATCCAAGATAAGCAAAAGATGAAGCTAACAAGGAGACCTGACTTAGCCGTGCGAATCGCTCAGAAAATAATTGCTCAAGAAAGGGTATGGTGGTGTCAGCAGCTGCACGTGCAATCAGAGCATACAAGGCCAACTGCTCATCACGCTCTGCACCAAACAGTACTTCATTAGTATAAAGGTACCCCAAAGAGGAGGGGCTCAGAATAGTATATATTTCAAAAGGAATTTCAACATACTTGAAACAGAAACATGAAAGTATTCAGCGTCATCACCATCCTCGAATGCAGAATCAGCAGCAGCTATGTCAAAGAAAAGAATGGCAGTCAATATGCAGCGGCAGGACTTGAGAACAGCAGACAAAGTATTCTGTATGCATAAGTATCAATATCTTCGACAGTAAGTTTAAATGGAAAAAGAAATGTACCCTTCAAATGTGACTCCACGATGATCTTAAACAAACTTGAAGCTGCAAGTGCTCCATCAGCTGACATAGGACTTCTGTCAGCATCAGCTTCCTGTGTATAAACAGGATTGAAATGAATCATATGCAGTAGTTTATGGTTTATAGTCAATAAAATGGCAGGATGAGCCCTTTTAACCAACCTAAGTACCCTAATCTTTGTTATGCATATTGGACATGGTGTAATAAAAAGTATATATTGGTTTTCCATGTACCAAATAAGATAAGCCAAGCACTTCCATGCTGCCAAGGAAATCACGGATAACAATCAGAGAGCTTTTATTTCCCTATTGGAAGGGATATGTTGCTAGCATTAATGATGGCGATTCATATCTTATACATAATCAGGTACATGCTCCACAAAGTCAAATAAATTGTAAAGCACATAGAATTACCAACTTTTTTAAGAGAGATGCTACAGTTCAATAAAAATAGAGATGTAATCAGCATGTTAACATGCATATACAAACTCATACAGCAATGCTGCTAAGTGATAAACACTTGATAACCAATCACAGAGGTCAAATTCTCTTCTTGAATGTCCACATTGAATACAAAGGATATACATTACATTTTTACATATAAAGTTGTGTCTAACCAGGAAAGATTTAAGGCCGATGATGTTCAAGAGCAGTAAAAAATCTGGTGTAACCTAGAAGAGGTGCCATATACTTCATTGCAATAATATATACACTAAAAGCAACTATTATCACATACAAATCTTGGATGGGATTAGTAATAAGCACTGATTAAGGAAGTTGAATAAAAACATAAACACGTAATGTTAAGCACGGATCAACGACAATACCCCCAGAATAACATTCCATGTTTCTAACAATATATCTAGAGCATCTGAACCCCAGGTTTCTTCCTCATTCTGGTTATCCAGAACGGACTTGACAGCTTCAGATGTCAAAGCAGAAAGCAGGTTAATTGTGCCATATTGCCTGCAAGCATGTCCATATTACAAGAAAACAGTAAGTCAAATCTTAGCTGGTAAACAAATGATATAAAAAGAATCCTGAAGATACTAACAGTGGTGACTTGGCAATTTAGTATGTGTTTATTAATACAAAAGATAACCACTTAACTTATCCTGCCGTATAGAAAATAACAAGCAAGAACAGAAAAAAAAAGAGGTGTAGTAACTAACCTTATCGATTTCAGGAGGTTGTCAAAAAGTGAGCTGCTAGTCAAAGATGCCACTGAAAGCAGGGCATGACAACCATCTATGAACTCACTGCATAAAGAGTAAATCATAATGCCCATCAGCATTTCTTAATGTTTGCTCAGATTCAAGGAAGACTGTGATCATGATTGTTGCATGACCTTTCGCTTCCTCCACTTCGAATTGATTCCGCAACGACATCCGGAGGTTCAATCCACAGGATAACAGCAGATAGTATGTGCATAAAGTGTTCAATCTGTGCATCACCATTATCTGAAAACAGAGGGCAAAGATGTCTAACGTATTTCGCTCATTTGCTGGTTGAGATAATATTAAGCAGCTTTTCATCAACATCAAATTTGTAAATCACGGGACAGTAAACAAACAATAAATGTTCTCAATAGGCATATACCATTAGGAAAAACAGCGCCTGCCAATGAGCATAATTGCACTATGAGCTGTCTGCAAGAGACAGCAATAGGAGAATCGCCCCATAGTGTATCATATGAGTACTTCTGGCGTAGGGTAGTGTAGAAGTTCAAAACCCAGGTAGTATGTGCACTTGATATTAGAATATCAGTCCAAGAAGACCCTGGCTACAATAGAAAATGTAACCATTTATCAGGTGAACTGAGCAAAGATGTAAATAGCTCAAAGACTTTACCTTCACCAATGAACGTTCAAATTTCTTCAGATTTATGGCATCGCTCCTCAAACCAGACTTTATCTTAGCATCTGAATTCTCATGTTCCAAAGTTGGCTTGAAGCTCCAGCTTAATATTTGAAGCATTAGGCGCAATGCCGCTGAACATGCTTTCTCCTCAGGTATAGTTACATTTGAATTCAAGATTTTTTCTGCGGTACTGAATACAGCAGCTTGTGCCCAGAAATAGAAGTCCTTTGCAACAGGAAATGGCAAGTCAGAACGATGATAATAGCAGTTTCAAATGACATGGCGTAGACGATATTATTCTGAATAAAAGTATGCTGCAACCTTCAGAAACTTCACTTCAAGTGACCATTGGCATTGTTCATGAAACTCCTTAGGCAGGCCCATAGAAGAAGCAGTTGAAGGGGAAAACTCTGAAACCTAGCTCAAACATGAAATTTAATTTTGGATCAACTGGGGCAGGACAGAAAAAACAGGGTAGCAAGCATATCAGCCTACATGAGCATTAGCATTAGCATACCAAGGTTTCTAAGAAATTGATCCCAGCAAACTGTCGATTAGGCCCATGCGTGCCCCGGATGGATGCTCAACCTGAAAAGGATATCAAACAGTATGTTCAGAAACAAAAAAAACGGAAACTTTAAGTGATCAAATCTATAAAATAAAGGATCAATACAGAACACAATTATGAAAAAAAAACATAGATTTGGCGTACAATAATGTTAGAGGGGTTGGAAGCTGTATGTTTGCTCGTAAGGGCGGAGAAGAATCACAAGGAAAACTCTCCCAATCATCCATCTACCTGGCCCACCTATGAGGTGTACAATTTGTTCTCTTCATGTACATATATTTCAGTCCAGCATTGCAATTTATGGAAAAAAATGAAATTTGGATGTCTCTCATGTAGAAAGATACATGACCGTTAAAAACCAAAAAAGGTTAGGCCATACATCCTTGGCAATTTAGCTGGCCCACTTATGAGTTATATCAATTTCGATTTCTTCTTACATTTCAGTCCAGCATTGCCAATTTGTGAAAAAAATGTTATTTGGATGTCTCTCGTGCAGAAAGATCCATGACCATTGTCCATTATAATTAAAAGATAAAAGTTTTAGGCCTCATCATTGATGAGGCTGTAGCCGTCTAACTGTTGAGAGAAATTTGTACCTCAAAGAAGATAGCACCTTTTTCTTGGTCCGGAAACTCAAGCCTGCAAATATGTATTCCATATCAAAACATCACCATTTTGAGTATCAAATCTTTGAACAGTCAATTGCCTTGAAGCACACTAAAGAGCAAATAAATTATCGAAAAGCAAATAATTATCTATATACACCATAAACATACAATTAAGGGATATCCTCCTGCATCACCACCATTTGTGCATCTAATCATCATGGATGATATCATACAACCCATTCACCCAAATACCATAACCAATCTTTGTCCTGCATGAGACGGTGCAGGATAAGCTAGATAACTACCTTTTTGACTAATCAAAATAGATAGTTAATCGGTCCCTTACTGCAGCAGTTCATCTTTATGAAGCCTGCATCAATCTAAATAAAACTACCTGCAAATCGCACCCAGCCCGGTAACCCAATAAATGAAACAATATGCACAAATAAACATTTATTTCAGCAAGCTAATGAATCTTCTTTGACAGTAAACAGGGAAAGAACAGTAAATAAAACACTCTTTCTGTAAACGGAAGCTAAGAACATGCTAGATGAAGAGGCAAAGTGCCATAAGCAAAAGATACATCTACAATTACACTTGCACAGTAAGGAGAAAAGCAAAAACGAACCAGCCTCTTTTTAGTAACCTAGCTGCCACAGCAGAAACTTTTGATTGCACATAGCCATCAGGGGAACCTGCATGCTCCATAACGTAGTTCAAGCAATATCTACAACATTAGGAGGATTATATTAAACACGAGCTTCTTTTGTTGCAACCGTCTCATGTTAAGTACAAGCTTAAAATTCCTCACAAAAAACTCACAGTATTAGGCTTCTTTTGTTCTCGTCTGTTAGAATTCCCCACTCCCTTATTGCAGCATCACCAATTGCTCCAGCAGCTTGGAATCTCGCGTTTGGCATTAGGGATGTCTCTGGGAGAACCGGAGAAGACAGTTGTTAGTATCAGCTCGTCATGGTTTTAACATGGCATAACAGAAATATATGTTGCCATGTACCCCTGTAATAGTTATAAATAGCTCTTAAAGATTTGGACGAGATATGAAAAGATTAGCTATTTAGGACATTCGAACAAACAATGCATATGCCAACCATAGTTAAAGAAGTAAATTTTGCACGCAAATACAATCACATCCCAGCTTGTTCCTTTTAGCTCCGCGTTACTGTTGAGTTGGTACGAGACTTCAGGCCAACTAGCCCCCACTTAACTCGAATCTTTATTAGCAAGCAATATATCAAATAGAGTTTAGCAGGTTCCCAGTCTTCTCTTTCCGAAATTACTCGTCACGTAGATGGTTGGTGGCCTATGGGCTTATGCTTGCGCAAGCAACAACACACTCCTAGGAAACTACACAGCATACAAAGCTAGCAGAAGTTAACATAACTCTTAAATATACTATTTTATTGAAAAAAGGTAGTATGCACTTTCTCAAAATGGCCTTGGGCCACTTCAGAAGCATAGAGAGGCCTAGAGGTCCACAACTTTGCTAGCTTGGATTATCACTATCTAAGGAAACAATCTCTCTTCCCAATAACTCACTTTACTGTCACTACATTTATGCAAACAGTAAAGTACAAGTACATCTGGCATAAGCTTACAGGAAAAATAACAAACAAATGAATTGAGTTGGTCTACAAACCGATTTGGAGAAATGAGACGAGGGGCATTTTGCAACATCGGTTTAGTTGATTCTTGTTTCAAAATCAAAAGAAAGAAAAACTGCACAGTACAAAGTTTATGTAGTTGGGCAATTCTGCTAATAAAAGAAGTGCTGGCTCCTACTAAGCAATCCACGTCAATATTAAAAATAGCTTAAGCCTTGTCGAGAATCGATTGCAGTCTTTGTAGAGGCGCAACTGGGCAGATATACGACAACATACCAAGAATAAACCTGCAAGCTTGATAAGGCATCAGAGATGAATGGAGTGAACTTAGAACTTTTTCCGCTTCGGACGGATTCATGTGCACCTGCAAAATCATGCAAGAGCCAAAAGGTTATCTACTTATCTCCTAAGTAAAGTTTATAGTAAATGGATGAAACATCTATAGAAAGGAAAATGGCTCTAATGTTCATTATAAGAATGTCCCGATGTGACATTAGGTGAATATGGAATGGGCCAAGGTTACCTGGCTAAGAATTATCGTAGTAGAGTGACAAACCAGATCACAGTAAACGTAGTAGAGTGCACACATTACTAGATTACAAAACCCATACTCATTGACCCATAAAACTTGTCAGCGTGTATCAGCCGATAGCTCCTCGCAACCAGCTCAATTACTACATGGAAATTCCAAAAATTGCAAGCTACGGAACTCCTAGCCAGGCAATGAACAAGTAGATCAAATTGAAATCACATGCTTAGATTCGGTGATATTAATTTCAAACAAAGTTGAGCAGGGTGGAAAAGTGGAGAAGATCCGCGGGAGCGGGCTGGAGGGGGCCCCGACCTGGATGAGGGAGCAGGCCTGCTCGATGGCGAGCATGGTGGCCTGGAGCTGCTGCCCATCGGGGGTGCCGCCAGGGAAGCCCTGCATGGCGGCGGCGGCTGGTGCTTCCGATCACGGCGGCTGTATGAGTGCGCTTGGGTCTCGGCGATGGTTTAGGGCTTCAAGCCGCCAGGCGTGTAGGAGTTTGGGGTGGGACTGGGAGCCAGGCCGGGGGCGGAGTGTCCTGGACAGTCGAGAGAGAACGCCTGCTGGTTTTCTTCGGGTTTGGGGCTGGAACAGAGGCGACGGCCGGAGTGCCTCGGTGGCTCTGGTTTGATTTTCTTGAAATATTTCCAATTCTGTAAAGTTTAGGCCACACTGTGGGTATTTTAGAAGATCTTGATAAAAGGATAGTCGCATTTAGGTGGATATTTTAGGTATAAAGTTCGACACTATTAGAGCTTAAAATATCTGCTATCTTACGGGGTTTTGTCGAAAAATGTCCATTTTAGATCTATAAACTGGGTCAACCTTTAATTTCCCTCCGTCCATAAAAGATGTCTCAACTTTGTCTAAATTTGTATGTATTGTGACAAAGTTGAGACATCTTTTTATAGACGGAGGGAGTAAGATAAATCTAAAAACGAGCCTCATATATTTCACATCTCCAGTTTTGTAGGCCAATTTACATTGTACCTAAAACAACTAAACAGTTGGCGGGAAAGTTTCAGCTCCCACATGACGGGAAGAAACTTTCAGCTCCTATAGCCTATTGTCCTCGTCGCTACCGTTTGAGGTCGATTTCGGCCAGCCCCACCATTGTCGTTGTGCGGGAAGAGTCCCTCGTCGCTGCCGCTCCAATTTTAGCACGAAATCGCTCAGGGATAAACATATACAGGAGATGCGGGCGGGTGCCATGGGCCCACTTATGTTTGATTTTTTTTCTTCTAAAAACCACTCTATATAATATGTAGATTGACCTCTAAATTTGTCAGAAATTGACTATATGCCCCCCCTCCAAATAATTGAGTGTGTAATGGACCCTTCCTTCTACCGTTCCTGACTCCGTCCCTGAAACTGCTTCCTCTGGCGCTTAAATCGCTGCCCGCCCCACATCCCCTTCCTCTAACGACGAGCTCCCTCCAAGCCATCTCTGAACGCGTGCTGGCATTCACGCACATTGGTGTGTACGCGATACTGACAGTATATTCTGGGAGTGGACCCATTAGCCATTGATGTAGCCCAACCTACGGTTCCTACACCAAGTACATCAAGTGGTCCAATGACAAGAGTTAGTGTCAAAACTCTTCATGATGAGGTGAACTCACTCCTCTCTATGTGTGATCTTGACATCCCTTTGAATGGTTTGCTACTTCTTCATTCGGATACCTTGTGTATTGATACGTCCAAAACGTATCCACTTTTCCGAACATTTTTGCTGTTGTTTTACCTCTAATTTGTGTGATTTGAATGCAACTAACACGGACTAACGCTGTTTTCAGCAGAATTGCCCTGGTGTCTTGTTTTTGTGCAGAAAGTCAAAGTTTCGGGAAAATTCCCAAAAAATTAGAGAAATTCTATTTTCCCAGAAGACCCACGGAGCCAGAAGACGAAGCGAAGACGGCACACGGGGGCCCCATACGCACCCTCGGCGCGAAAGAGGTGGGGTCACGCCGAGGCCTGGTGTGGCCGCCTCGCGTGGCCCCTGACGCTCCCCTTTGGACTACTTATTCCTCCTGACCTAAAAACGCGAGGGGGATCGACGCTTTTTCCAGAAACACTCCAGAGCTCCGCCGCCACCGAAAACCCTAGTTCGGGGATCAGAAACTCCGTTCTGGCACCCTGCCAGGACGGGGAATTGGAGGAGATCATCGCCATCATCATCACCGCCGCCTCTCCATCGACCAACCATGCTTCCCCCATCCATGTGTGAGTAATTCCCCGCTGTAGGCTGAAGGGGATGGTAGGGATTGGATGAGATCGTTCATGTAATAGATGTAAGATTGTTAGGGCATGGTGCCTAGTATCCATTATTAGTACTTTATGTCATTGTTGCAACTTGTTATACTTAATGCTTGACACTTAGGGACCGAGTGCCATGATTTCAGATCTGAACATGTTATTGTATCATGAGAATAATTATTGTTTTGGATCATATCTACAAGTTGTATACACACGTCATTGTCCGGAATCCGAGGCCCCAAAGTGACAGAAATTGGGATAACCGAAGGGGATGGCTGCGACTTAAGGATCACATGTGTTCACGGAGTGTTAATGCTTTGCTCCGGTGCTTTATTAAAAGGAGCACCTTAATTACCAGTAGATTCCCTTGAGGCCCCGCTGCAAACGGGCTGGTAGGACAATAGATGTTGTGCAAGTTTCTCATTGCGAGCACGTACGACTAAATACAGAACACATGCCTATGATTAATTATTACTTGGATGCTTTACTATTATCTACCTGCAATTGCCCTATGTATGACTATTTCATGAACTATCCCATCCATGCAACGCCCGTTCATCCATCCCTATGCCTACAGTATTTTAATCATGATGTCTACTTCAATTACTACTGCTGCCTTTATTTCACTGCTGCTATTATTTCACTACTGCTACCATAAAACTGTTGCTACTGATAAACTGTGTCGAGCAAGTCTATTTCCAGGTGCAGCTGAACTGACAATTCATTTGTCAAGGCTTATAAATATTCTTTGGCTCCCCTTGTGTCGAATCAATAAATTTGGGTTTTACTTCTCTCGAAGACTGTTGTGAGCCCCTATACTGGTGGGTCATCAAGACTATTTTCTGGCGCCGTTGTTGGGGAGCATAGCTTTATTTATAAGCTCACCTGAAAGTGATATTGTTCGCTGCAATTTATTCATCATGGGTAAACCTCGTGATGAGAAGGTCCCTATATTGCCATCCACTACAAGGAGAGGTACAACTCTGAGCACCTCTTTTGCTCTTGATTCCACGTCTGTTATGAGTAAACTTGTTACACCACCACATATACATGCTTCACGTACTGCTACTTATGCTGAATCTGAAAATATTTCTGATGAATTTGATCATGCTTCTACTGTGCTTGATGAAAGTGGTTCACTAGGTCATTTTCTAGATGCTACAATTTGAAAGAGCATGTGTTGCCCCATGTGTGGTTTTGGTAATTAATGACAATCTCTATGGACTAATGTTTGCATTGAGATATCTTTATAGATCGAGTCCATGAAGAAGTTTGGAGTTCATGTGTTGGACTCTAGAAGAGTATATGATGACCAAGGTTCTATCCAAGGATGTATATATGAAGAATGGTCATGTGTAGAGATGAGCTTATTGCAAGAGTGGCTTGGAAAAGAAGATTGAGTGAAGATTCATGTTTATCTCCAAGCCATCATCATATCAAGACAAGAAGAATATGAAGCGCAAGTGGATTCATGAAGACGGAGCTTAGCGAGGCTCTCCCATAACGGGGTATGGGGGAGCATTTGGAGATGTCTTCATCAAGCATGTGCTAGCAAGCGCAATCAAGAAAGGTGGTCCACTTGAAGAGATCAAGATCGTCATCATCTAGCTCAAGTGGAATGCACAAGGCAAAAGTATGATCTTGATAGGTTTTCTATTTTACCGGTCTCGTGGTGTTAGTGGGAGACCGGGTTTAGGATAGACGGCGTACTATCAAGAGGGGCTCTCAAGTGAGTAACTTGATCGCATCTTTGTGGAGAGCTCAAACCTTTGCATACTTGGCATTATCATCTTTCTCGGTTCTTATTTGGCTTTTATCCATGTGAGAATTTAGAGCTTGTGTTCATCTCCATACCAAGCTCTAGTTCACCGAAAACGGATTTCGTATTGACAACTTGTTGCGTTTTCGATGTTGGAGGTTTTACTGGTTCGTCGTTTCTAGAGAGGTCAAACTCTCTCCTCTTATGTTTTCCTCCTCACATGATGGACTATGATGTGTATATGTATGATCTTGTAGTGCTTGTGATTATCTTCGGAACAAGCCCAAGATCATTGAAAACGGAGTCCGGATGGAAAACTTGTTGCGTTCTCGGTGTTGGAAATATTACCGGTCCTCCTCGATATACGATCCACACCTCCCATGTGTGATATCTCCTCCATATTTGTGACCCTTAATATTTCAACGCAATTGGATTCACCTGATTTGGAGTTCGGACGAGAAAGTTATTGCATTTCAGGATTTGCTGCTCTGGTGGTTTTTCTGTCCGGAGTCTCCGTGGTTTTCGGTCCGGAGTCTCCGGCCCCTGGTTTTGAGGCTAAGTGCCTCGCGCACGGCGCTTGCGGTATCGAGGCCGGAGTAGGTCCGGAGTTTCCCCGGAGTTTCCGGCAGGGCCGGAGTTTCCGCCCTCAAGGTCCGGAGTTTCCGGCCCATCTGGTTTTTCTGCGTTGAAGAGCTTCGCGGCGGCAGCCGCTGTTTTGAATCCGGAGTTGGTCCGGAGTCTCCGCCCAGACCGGAGTCTCCGGCCTTTGTGGTCCGGAGTCTCCGGTGTTAGTTTTCTGCAAACGGTTTTCCCTGCTCTTCCCGGTCCGGAGTCTCCGCACTTTTGGTCCGGAGTCTCCGCACTGGCCGGAGTCTCCGGCCTTTGTGGTCCGGAAACTCCGGTCTAAGTTGGCTGCAACGGCTCTTTTTCTGGGAGGGGTATAAATACCCCTCCACCTACCTTCAGCCAACTAGCTTTTTCAAGCACGTTTTTCCCCCTCTCTCTCCTCCATTGTTGACCTTGGAAAGCTTCCCTCTCTCCCATTTCCTCCCATGATTCTTGCATATCTTTGAGGGATTTGAGAGAGGAGATCTAGATCTACAATTCCACCAATCCATTCCTCCTCTAAGTGAGGGGAACCTAGTAGATCTTGATCTTGGAGTTCTTCGTGTTTCTCCTCCTTTGTTCTTCCTCTCTTATTCCCCCATAAGCATGTGTTGCTTTGTTGGAATTTGAGAGTGAAGGACTTGAGCACTCCGTGTGCTCTTGCCATTGCTTTTGTGCATCGGTTTGCTCTCTCCACGAAGATTCGTGGAAGTAAAAGTTCGTGAGCTTGTTACTCTTGGGTCATTGGACCCTAGACGCCTTTTGTGGCGAGTGGCGCCTTTTGTGGCGGCGCAAGGCCTTTTGTGGCCGCTTGGGAGCTCCCAGTCCTTTTGTGGGTTGTGCCTCAAGTTAGTTGTAAGGGACTCGATTTCCGCCCAAAAGGAAATCAATAGTGGAAGGTGAACCTAGCTTTTGTGCGAGGTTCATCGGAGAATAGGGTGAGGCCATTTGTGGCGTCTTGAGTTTGAAACTCACACCCCTCCAACGAGACGTACTAACCTAAAAAGGAGGAACTCGGGAATACATCGTCGTCTCCACGTGCCTCGGTTATTTCTATACCCGAGCTCTTTACTTATGCACTTTACATTGTGATAGCCTTCGTGCTTGAAGTATTATATCTTGCTATCACTTTGTTGCTTGTCTTGCTTAGCATAAGTTGTTGGTGCACATAGGTGAACCTAGTTTATTTAGGTTGATTGGCTTGTTAATTTAAGCACCTAGTTTTATTCCGCAATTAGCAAGCCTAAACCGGAAAAGTTTTTAAACGCCTATTCACCCCCCCCCCCTCTAGGCGATATCCTTGTCCTTTCACAATTGCTAAATCTAGACAAACTGAAAATGCTGAAACACCTGATGAAACTCCTATTACACCTGCTTATACACCTGGGTCGAGAGAACATCCTAGTGATGATCTCGAGGAAACTTATGTTGAACTTGATGATGAATTTATTGAAGAATACATAAATTGTGATTCTTCTAAAGATGTTAATGCTATTAAAAATCTTCTTCAAAGATGTGCTGTTAATTATAAACGTTCTCCTGATGCTAAGTTTGCTACATCTCCCATAAATATACAAGATGAAGATTATGATTTCTCTGTGGACTTGTCGCTTATATCTATTGTTGAGAAAGAACCCTTTCGAGGTACTGAAAATGAAAGTGCTATAGATCATATGAATACTCTTTCTACTCTAAGTAGCTTGTTTTCTGATGATATTAAGAAACGCAGTTACTTCGTTACTAAAAATTTTCCTTTCTCATTGAAAGATGAAGCTAAAACTTGGTTTAATAATTTATCTCCTGGATCTATTGAGAGTCCTATGGGGTTGGTTAATGTCTTCGTTCAGAAATATTTTCCTGCTAGTGCTCAACATGCTGCTTTACAGAAAATCTTTAACTTTAAACAATTAAAAGAAGAAAAAAAATGCCTGAATCTTGGGCAAGGTTTTGCTCTTTAATTAGAGCTCGGCCTGGACATCAACTAGCTAAAAATGAACTTCTTGATATATTCTATAATGGACTAACTGTTGAATCTAGGACATACCTGGATAGTTGTGCTGGCTGTGTTTTAAGGAAAAGAACTCCAGATGAAGCCGAGGAATTAATGGCTAAAATAAGTCAAAATCATGATGATTGGACCATGCCTGAACCAACTCCGGTACCCACACCAAGGAAAAGAGTAATTCTTGAACTAAATGATGAAGAAATGAGAGAAGCCAAGAAATCTCTTAAGGATAAAGGTATTAAATCTGAAGATGTGAAAAATCTGCCACCTATAGAAGAATTGTGTAAGCCAATTCCTCACCCATCCACGGTCGAGGTACACTCTCTCCAACACTTTGATGATAGGGATATCCTTTATTCTAAACCTCCTGATCAATGCTTAGATGAATTTGATAATTTTATCGTTAAGCAAGATAATTTCAATATGAGAATACAAAATAGCCTGTTAGAAAATTCTCATGTTATCAGTAATTTGCATGATGTTTTGGAAAGAACTGCTGATGATGTTAAAATACTTATTAAGCATTTTCATATGGTTCAAACTCAAATAGAACAATTGACTAAGGTGCAAAAGGATTTGCTAGTTAATGCTTATAGAAATAATGATAAACATGCTTTTGGTATAGCAACTAGAGGTGGTGCTTCCACTCAGGATCCTTTGTATCCTGAAGGACATCCTAAAAGAATTGAGCAAGATTCTCAACTAGCTAACAAAACTAATACTCCTTCTAAGAAGAAGAAGAAGAAGAAACATAAACATGTTGAAGAATCTCCTGAACCCATTAAAGAAAATGAACATGTTAATGATCCCAATAGTATATCTATCTCTGGCGGATGAACGCCACTACTCATAGTGGTAGCTACACACGCATTCGTTGGCCGACACCTGTCCCCGCGGTCAAGCGAGATTAGTGGCAGGGACCTACGCCGACCCCGCATGCGCTTTTTGTTAACGCTAGTTTGCAGCACAACGTTAGAGATTAGCACCGTTTGAATTCAAATAATAGGGCCCTGCACCTAGAATAGCAGAGGAGACGATCTCCTTTTAAAAGCATCCAACCAGAGTATGCACCGGCAGCAGGTGAGAACGTTCAAACTACTTTTCTCGCTAAAAAAGTCTGGGAACTACAGTGCAACAGCAACCATGAACAGAACGTACTCAGAAAAAAGAGCTCACGTGGTGCTGCACCACTACGCAAAGGCCTTCCGTTCGAATGAACTGTTTCGAGGCACAACATATGTCGTACGAGTGAACAACAACGTCTATGTCGCCACTTGCTGCTAGTGTTTGGCAGTTGTGTAGATGCATATCTCAGTTTCCCGCGTGCACTACTTCTTTCTTGCCAGTTCTCGCAATTTCTGGCAACAAAGGAAACGCGCGCCACTCGCACTCACTAACTCAACAACTCCCGCCAGAAATTAGCAAAGCACGGAACCCACAGTCGTCAGTGCCTAAAGAACCGAGCACGTGACGCGGTCAACGCCCATGCGGGAGCCTCAACACCGAAGCACAGATCTTAAAACAAATCCTACGGCGTTGAGACCGTGCGCAGCTACCACTATGAGTAGTAAAACGCCTCTCATATCTCTTATGCTGAAACTGAAAGTGGTAATGAACATAACAATGATAACGATAAGAACGATGCCTCTGATAAAGAGGAAAGTGAAGAGGAACCTGAAAAGCATTCTAAAAACAAAAAGTACACTAAAGAAGATTTTATTGCTAAGAAACATGGTAATGAAAGAGAACCTTGGGTGCAAAAGCAAATGCCTTTTCCTAATAAGAAACACAAATATAAGGAAGAGGAGCATTATAATAAATTTTGCGATTGGATGAAACCTTTATTTTTGCAAATTCCTCTGACTGATGCTATTAAGTTACCTCCTTATTCGAAATATATGAAGGATATTGTCTCTAACAAAAGAAAGATTCCTAATGAAGAAATTTCTACTATGCTTGCTAATTATTCTTTCAATGGTAAGGTTCCAAAAAAGCTTGGAGATCCGGGTATACCAACTATTCCTTGCTCTATCAAAAATAATTATGTTAGAACTGCTTTATGTGATTTAGGGGCAGGAGTAAGTGTCATGCCTTTTTCTCTTTACAAGAGGCTTTATTTGGATAAATTGATACCAACTGATATATCTTTACAAATGGCCGATAAATCTACTGATGTTCCTGTTTGTATATGTGAAGATGTTCATGTTCAAGTGGCTAATAATTGCTTAATTTTAACTGATTTTGTTGTGCTTGAAATGGCTGAAGATGATAATATGTCTATTATTCTTGGGAGACCTTTTCTTAACACTGCAAGGGCTGTTATTGGTTGCAACAAAGGAAAAGTAACTTTCAGTGTTAATGACAAAGAGCATACTGTTTATTTTCCCAAAAATCTGGACAAGTTATTTGGAGTGAATACAATTGCTAATTTTAGAACTATCAAAGTGGGAAGTATTGATTGCCCTATATATGACCCTCATGAAGGATTTCAAAATATTATGATTGGATCTATAGCTATACAATTTAAGGTAAAATGATTGTTTCATGTGGTTTAATTCTCTTATGTCATATAAAATATATTTGGTGGCAAGACTTGATCAACCTTGTTAACAAATATGTTTTAAGTGCATAAAACTGTTAAACAACATTTTTCTTTCCCTCCTTGTTTTACCTAGTGTTTTGCTACTGTAATTGCAAAGTTTTAGTGATGTTTAGTCTTTACATAATTTTGTTTTTATCTAGTTTTCATTATTTAAAACACCCAGAAAATGTCAGAAATAAAAGTTTTCAAAAAATTCTGAAAAAAATTCTACAAATCCTAGTTTTTAAAATGGAACGTGGGAGTGCCTGAGGATGACCAAGGGGACCCACCAGGCCACCACACGCCCCCTCGGCGCGGCAGGGGCTTGCCCGCGCCCTGGCATGGTGTGGGGCCCACCTGGCCCTCCACTTACTCAGCCACCTCCCACTCCTTTCTCTCTCCCGATCACACACACCACCATTGCTCAAACTCGAGTTCTTGCTGTTCTTGCCCGCGATTTTCGATCTCCTTGCTCAGCCCATCTTTGCTGCTGATATTTGGATCAATTGCTCTCCGGTATGTGACTCCTCCGATTATCCAAGTAGAATTTTGTTTAGTTGTGTATATCTTGAGTATTTTGGTACTGTAGGTGACATGTTATGAGAGCTTGCATGCTTGTTCTTGCTTAGATTAACTTGTTTTAATGCATGTTTAGTCCTCTAGCAAGTCTCTATAGTGTTTCCCTTGAGTTAATCACTCCAAAATCACTTTTTATGAGGTTTGTTTAAAAATTTCAGAAAAGGAAGATGGACAAACATACCTATGGAGAAATCTTTGAGAGACAATGATAAGGGGTTGTCCGATCTTCTCAGTGAGCTGTGGGTGGATGGATGGTGGTGGAAGATAACTTGCAAGAATCCGACGAACTCTCCGGCTGCTCCCCTGTTGCCAATGCAACAGCTCTTCAACCCAATGGATATTCGCGACGCCTCACACCGGTGCAACGTAGCCGCCGACCACGAAGCGGTTTCTGCAATCTACTAATTCCCAGTGGAACAACAGATCACACTCAAACTTTGGTAACAATAACCTCCAGATTGCAACAAAGTGGAGGGGTGAAATCCTGATCAAAACAAAGGGGAATTCTGATAGATGAATGCTTAGCAATCCAATCTAGGGTTTAATCAAAACGTGGTCTAAACTAATTTAGCCGCCGGCCTGGCCTTATATGGAGGCCAGCCAAACTAGGGCTCAAAAACCGACTCAAACAAGGTTTGGTTCGACCTAAACTGGATACAAACCGACCTAAACAGGTTCGGCCTCAAACTGGGCGCGCAGGCCCGTTTTCACTCAAATCGGATATTCCGAGTCACGGGTGAATCGGATATTCCGATTGACTACAGTACCTCCTTGCGTAATCCATTACGTAAACCGGATATTCCGAGTCACGGGTGAATCGGATATTCCGATTGACTACAGTACCTCCGTGCGTAATCCATTACTTAAACCAGATATTCCGGTTCAAGAGTGAACCGGATATTCCGATTGACGCCAGAACTCATTTTCTCGTGGTTTCTTCTCCGTCTTCCCCTCTTGCGCATGCCTCCCGCTCCTCCCTCGCGCCATGGGTGACGTTGTGCTCCAATTCTTCTCACGCACCTTCTTCTCCATGCGCCATGACCTCCATTAACTCAAACCTATCGATACACGGAAACAATACTTTAGGTAGTATAACATTCTTATAAATTAAAGTATCATGTCCAACTAGGAATGAGTTCACCTTATAATAATCATCAGTTAGGCTTAATATTTCCTTCCAGTTCAAACATGGATAATCACCATAATCCACATACATATCCTCATCAGACAAACACCACCCTCCTCAAGGGAAACAAGGGCCTCAAGAGCAAAAGCTCCATTTAGGCCATCATATAATGAGATCTTTTAGCACCAAGGATTGGTGATGAGGAGGATGATGGTGTTGCACATCCATCCATTTTTCCATGTTCTAACTTTATGAAGATGCAGGGATTCATGATGATTTCATGAGATTAATTGACAGAGTTGGTTTGATGGAATTCATGAAGGATGAGAGAGCACAATATGCTAGACTCACCAAGATTTTTGTTGAGAGTTTTAAGTTTAATAATGCTACCTTTAACCCAACTGTTGAGTTTAAGATTTATAATCGTGCATGCACCATGGAGCTGAAAAGATTTTGCAGGGTCATAGGTATTGCTCCATCCGGGACAGCGAGGAAGATCAAGGCACAGCAGCGTGAGCTGTTGGATCTTTACCATGAGCTGAGCTATGATGACCACCGTACAACGCAGCGAGGTAAGATAAGGAACATTCAATTTCCAGCCATCAGGTACTTCACACATTATCTTGCCTCAAGTGTGCTTGCTAGAGAGAACACTAGTAATATTTCTAATTATCATCTAGCTTTTCTTGCTGCTGCACTTAAAAATGATAAAACCTACAACCTTGGTGCTTTGATTGCTCGCCGCCTCTCCACCAAAGGTCCCATCTTTGGAGGGATTATTGCTGCACGTGTTTTAGCTGATCTTGGTTATTCTGTTGATCCCACTGATGAGTTGATGGTTCGGAAAGACTTGATCTTGCTGCTATGAAAGTTCATAATTTTGTTACTACTAGTTCATACAATGGATATTTGCTGTATAGAGTTGTTTTTGCTAATGGACCTGAGCGGGAGGTCCGGCTACCGCAGCCTAGTTTGTTCAGTATTTTCAGGAGTCCTCTGTCATATTCAAGGGAGGATTTGGACAAGTACCTTGGTGCACCGGATTTCCATTTACAGCACTACCCCGAGCACCGACAGGAGACCTTCGTGGCGCCCCCTGAGGATTACACCGTGTACCACGGTGGTGCATCCTCGAGCTCGTACCCGGACGAGGAACCCTCTTCGTCGTACACTGAGGGCGCGCCTAGCTGGCAGCCATGGGGATGATTGATCTCCCACTTAGGCCAAAAGCCTAAGCTTGGGGGGAGGTACGCCGACACCACAGCTCACTCATTTTATCATATTCATATCATGTCGGTACTTTGTATATCCATGTTTCAGTTTGTTTCTTTCTTTTTCACTGTTGTTTCTTGTATTCGTTTTACTTTCACAAAACCCCAAAAGACCAAAAATATTTCCTTTATTTCTCTTTCTTTCTTCGTTTGTACTTGTAGCACTAGTTTACTTTATCTTTTTCATTTCGGTTCAATATTCAAAAAATCCAAAAAGATTTTGCTTTACTTGTTTGTTTCTTTCCATGCTTGCTCTAAAATCGAAAACCCAAAAATATTTGTTGTTCTTCTTCTGTTTTGTATAGTTGTTTCAGAGTTCGACAATTTCCGTGACTCCACTTGGGGCTTGGTTATCATTTCATATCATTCAAGCCACACAAGTGAAAAGCAATGATGATGATATACGACAATCCGGATGTGGTAAAAGGCTGGTATGAACTCTATTTGTTTTTCATTTTTGTAAATATACCTACTCATATGAACATGCTTAGCTGTCATGGTAGTGGTTATGTTATTTAATGATTGCTTAGTAGTTCATGTCTTCTTATGATCAGTACCAATTTGCTAATATTGAATAATATGTCATATAGATATTTGCATGCATTGTTCTATTCGTAAAACGGTATGGCAGGGTGGTATCCTCCTCTGAATGATTTACTTGAATCGACTTGGCACATGCTCACGCATGTTTATGACTGAAAAACAAAAGTCAATTAAGCCTTGATGATCTATTTTGCCTCAGAGTTTTAGTATCATTTTTATGCCTCCGTTAATTTTATTCTGTCGCAAGTATGATTATGACAGTTATTGCTCTCTTGGTTGTCGCTTCCCAGTCTATTGCTAGCCTTCACTTGTACTGAGCGGGAATGCTGCTCGTGCATCCAAATCCCTAAAAACCAAGTTATCCCAAAGAGTCCACTATAAATTCCTATGCATGGTATTTCGAACCATTCCAAGTAAATTTTCATGTGCTACCTTTAAAACCTTCAAAATACTTCTCATTTTGTGACACTGTTTTTAGCTCATGAGGACGTAGTAGTTGGGTTTGTTATCTTCCATACTAAATTAAGTTCCCGACTTGCATGCTTCATCTGCTCGTCATTAATTTTGCAAAGAGCTGGTTAGACCATTATAACATCTAAAAGTAAAATAAAATAGGCACTCCTCCATGGTATGTGATTGTTGGCAGGCACCCGAGGATTCGGTTAGCCATGGTTTGTGAAAGCAAAGGTTGGGAGGAGTGTCATGCTATATAAAAGTGCATGCTATAAATGCCTAATATCAATAACTCGGAACCGCTCTCAACTTGTTTAGTATGGAAGATAACAAGAACTCTATTACTGATTCGTTGACAGGAACAACCACCTCCCAAAACATTTTTACTTCTGTTTTAAAATAAAAAGCTCTAGCACATGTTAATCCCTGCTTCCCTCTGCGAAGGGCCAATCTTTTATTTTTATGTTGAGTCACCATCCTTTCTTTGAGCATTTCCTCGAGAGCATAACTGTCATTCTTAGTGTAATGTGCTTGTCCCAGAATACGGTTAATTGAGGTATAACTATGATGCTCTTATCTTTGATATCTTTATATCTAGTCTTCACTTGAACTTCAGAGGTGCCTTGGCATTTATGTTTTGCTCTACAAATAAAGGCAAGCGAGATACCATTTTGTCATATCTTATTACGAACATTGCAATTCATGCGGATAGATGTATGTTATGTTATTTATTCTTAGTATGTTGGTATCTTTTCATGATTTGCATAGCTACTAAGTATCATTCTTTGCATAGTTCCTATTATGAATTGCCTAAGTTTGATCATATAGTAAGTATGTATACATCATATGAAGCAAATGTGTTCGTAAAAGTTTCTTTTATCGCACTCAGTTGTTAACTGAATTGCTTGAGGACAAGCAATAAGCTAAGCTTGGGGGGAGTTGATACGTCCAAAACGTATCCACTTTTCCGAACACTTTTGCTGTTGTTTTACCTCTAATTTGTGTGATTTGAATGCAACTAACACGGACTAACGCTGTTTTCAGCAGAATTGCCCTGGTGTCTTGTTTTTGTGCAGAAAGTCAAAGTTTCGGGAAAATTCCCGAAAAATTACAGAAATTCTATTTTCCCAGAAGACCCACGGAGCCAGAAGACGAAGCGGAGACGGCGCACGGGGGCCCACACGCACCCTCGGCGCGGCAGAGGTGGGGCCGCGCCGAGGCCTGGTGTGGCCGCCTCGCGTGGCCCCCGACGCTCCCCTTTGGACTACTTATTCCTCCTGACCTAAAAACGCGAGGGGGATCGACGCTTTTTCCAGAAACACTCCAGAGCTCCGCCGCCACCGAAAACCCTAGTTCGGGGATCAGAAACTCCGTTCTGGCACCCTGCCGGGACGGGGAATTGGAGGAGATCATCGCCATCATCATCACCGCCGCCTCTCCATCGACCAACCATGCTTCCCCCATCCATGTGTGAGTAATTCCCCGCTGTAGGCTGAAGGGGATGGTAGGGATTGGATGAGATCGTTCATGTAATAGATGTAAGATTGTTAGGGCATGGTGCCTAGTATCCATTATTAGTACTTTATGTCATTGTTGCAACTTGTTATACTTAATGCTTGACACTTAGGGCCCGAGTGCCATGATTTCAGATCTGAACATGTTATTGTATCATGAGAATAATTATTGTTTTGGATCATATCTACAAGTTGTATACACACGTCATTGTCCGGAACCCGAGGCCCCAAAGTGACAGAAATTGGGATAACCGGAGGGGATGGCTGCGACTTGAGGATCACATGTGTTCACGGAGTGTTAATGCTTTGCTCCGGTGCTTTATTAAAAGGAGCACCTTAATTACCAGTAGATTCCCTTGAGGCCCCGCTGCAAACGGGCTGGTAGGACAATAGATGTTGTGCAAGTTTCTCATTGCGAGCACGTACGACTAAATACGGAACACATGCCTATGATTAATTATTACTTGGATGCTTTACTATTATCTACCTGCAATTGCCCTATGTATGACTATTTCATGAACTATCCCATCCATGCAACGCCCGTTCATCCATCCCTATGCCTACAGTATTTTAATCCTGCTGTCTACTTCAATTACTACTGCTGCCTTTATTTCATGCTGCTATTATTTCACTACTGCTACTATCATAAAACTGTTGCTACTGATAAACTGTGTCGAGCAAGTCTATTTCCAGGTGCAGCTGAACTGACAATTCATCTGTCAAGGCTTATAAATATTCTTTGGCTCCCCTTGTGTCGAATCAATAAATTTCGGTTTTACTTCCCTCGAAGACTGTTGCGATCCCCTATACTTGTGGGTCGTCATGTATACTCAGGTATAACCCTCATGAAGACCTCCAAGGAAGTGCCAAACATGGACAAGAGACGAGCCAAGAAGACGCAACTCTGAAGATACATATGCACAAGAGCGTTAATACCGGACATGGAGCGTGACGAGGTGTACCCTCATCAAATCCCATGGTTAAGGACCTAGGGTTGAGATTATGGGGAGAGAACGTGGTAGTACTGGTAGTTTCGTCGGCTGACAAGCAGAGGCAAAGATTTACCCAGGTTCAGGCCCCTCGGGTGGAGGTAAAGACCCTACTTCCTGCTTGTCTGGTATTGATTGTGGATTATGCGATTACAGGGGAGCTCTGGCGAGGTATCGATCTCGCTAGAGCTTATGGTGGTTCGAGTATGGCTTCTCTTTAGATCGGCACCCCCCAGCCTTTAAATAGGCTGGGTCTCGGGAGTTCGTAACCGACCTAGTTTACACGTAATGAAAGTCTAAACCGACTATGCCTATGTCTAATCTTGGAGGGTATCTTGGAGGGTACTCCATCTTCTTGGGCCTCTTGTCTTGGGCTTCGAGTAGGCTCTTCGCTATTGGGCCTTTAGTTGTCACGTGCACCAGGTACCCTCACGGTAGGGTACCCGAGATGTATACCCTTGTCAGAGCGATACTACCGCCGACGACAAAAGAGGCACCAAGAAACAACACCGCCCAGCTTCAGGAAGCGGTACTACCGCCACGACATCGGTACTACCACCGGATGACATCAACCAGTACTACCGGCCAACTACCGCTGGAAATACTCCTCGGGTCATATTTAGTGGTACCTACGCCGGTGCCTGACCGATAGTACCACCCGGCTCTTCACAGCGGTACTACCGCCGAGAAAGCGGTACTACCGCCCCTGCCTGCGAGCAGTTCCGGCTGAAGCCCTTGAACCCACCTACCACACCCCTTCATGGCTTAGACTATAAATAGCACCTTTCCCCTTCAACTATAGGGTTAGACTAGATATGAATTGACTTGTTGAGATTTGATCCTACTTTCCCCATGCGGAAACCAAGACCTTTTAGATCTTTCGTCTACTAAGTTGTACAAGACCTCTTCAAGTAGCTACTACTTGCCAATATCTCCCTTGTGGATTCTATTGGCCCAATGGACCGACCGGTGAAGAGAAACAATTTCAATTGAGAGTAAAATTGGCTTGGGTTTTGAGAATCGGGGGTCGGTTTCCGATTGATCTCCTTGGCAGGTTTTGCTAGTTATCTTACCTTACCCTCGTGTTTCCCCTTGTGTTTATCTTGTGTTTTTCATGTTCATCACCTCCGCCCTTTAATCCGGGAAGATCGGGACCCCTACTCGCATCAACCATTGTCTTATGTGCCCATATGGTGGTGTGCCCGCAATGTGTATTGAATTATCGGCGTCGACATGGGAGTGTCGAACTGTTTATTCGAAACTTTAATTGCCGATTTACGGTTATTGCCTCCTTATTGACCTCACTCTGGCCGCACACGTCCCCACCGCCACTCAACGCGCCCACCATTGCGCCGTTGTTATCGCTGCCAGAAGGAGTTGTCAGCTCGGCAGGAGGCCGCGCCGTGGTGTAAGCTGTTGTCATGAAATTTTGTTGGCTACCCAAATCTTCTTTCTTTTATACCTATGTCCACTTTACTTGCTTAAAATATGGGTTCAAAATATGGATAAGCTATTGGAGATGCTCGCCAAAGGTGTGTGTGCAGCTGGAGCCGGAGCTGCAGCTCAAAAGCCGGGAAAGACGTCCGGAAAGGGGAGCGCCTTTATGCCGCTCGTTAGCGTCAGTTAAACGCAGCGCCGCCTAGAGAGCTTCCTTAGATGGGCTGTGGCCCAACGTTTTATGCTCGCGTGGAAAACGTTTTGATCGCCCATCACTATTTCCTGTTTTTGGTTGTACGTTCAAAGTAGACAGCGTTTGGATCAACAAAATTTCAAGCGTTTGGTTTGTACGGAAAATATTCTAGAAATTTTGAAAATGGTTCCAATTTTTAAATTTGGAACCATTTTCAAAATTGAATTTTTTTCAAATTTGTAACCATTTTTAAATTTGGAACCATTTTAAATTCAAAACCATTTTTAAATTTATAACCATTTTCAAAATGGAACTATTTTAAAAAATGAACAATTTTTTAAATTTGGAAACATTTTAAAATTTGGAACCACTTCAAAATGGAACCATTTTCAAATTTGGAACCATTTTTATATCTGGAACCATTTTAAATTTGGAGCCATTTTTATATTTGGAACCATTTTCAAAATGAACAATTTTCAAATTTGGAACAATTTTCAAATTGGAACCATTTTTAATTCGGAACCATTTTTAAATATGGAACCATTTTCAAAATGGAATCAATTTTCTAATTTGGAACCATTTTTAAATTTGGAACCATTTTCAAAATAGAACCATTTTAAAAAAATTAAACAAATTTTCAAAAAACAATTTAAAAAAGAACGAAAAACAATAAGAAAAGTAAAAAGAAGACGAAAACAAAACAGAAAAAGAAACTAAAAAGAAAAACAGAAACAGTAAATAAACGAAACGAAAAAGAAAAAAAAAATGGAAAAAAGAGCTGCGGCTGGGCCGGACCGCCAAAAGCTCCCCCGTTAGCGGCGCGGCCGATTCGCGCCGCTAATGGGCGGCGTATAGGGTTTGCCTCCGGAAAGGGAAAGAGGGAGGTCCTGTGCATCGCCTGAAGCCTTCATGGGCTAGATTTGGATGGCCCAATACAAAACATGTACTGTTTTTTATTTTCGTTTTCTGTTTTTTCTTCTGTTTACAAATCTGAACAAATTTGAAAACCGGAATAATTTTCAAAATCGAACAAATTTTCAAATCTGAATGAATTTTGAAATCTGAATTTTTTTTGAAATCTGAACAATTTTCGAAATCTGAACAACTTTTGAAATCTGAACGAATTCAAAATCCGAACAAATTTTAGATCTGAACGAATTTTGAAATCTGTTCAGATTTTGAAATCTGAACGAATTTTGAAATCTGAACAACTTTTGAAATCTGAACAAATTTTAGATCCGAACAAATTTTGAAAATCTGTTCAGATTTCAAAATTTAAATGAATTTTAAAATCTGAACGAATTTTGAAATATGAACAATTTTTGAATTCTGAACAACTTTTGAAATCTGAATGAATTCAAAATCCGTACAAATTTTAGATCTGACCGAATTTTGAAAATATGTTCAGATTTCGAAATCTGAACGAATTTCGAAATCTAAACGAATTTCAAATCAGAACATATTTTGAAATCTGAAACAATTTTCGAAAATCTGAAAAATATGTTTCGAGAAAAAATAGAAAAGGAAACGAAACAAAAAAGGAAAGAAAAAAAGAAAAGAAAAGAACAGAAAAGAAAACAGTTAAAAAGAAACAAAAACAGAGAATAAAACGAAAAAAACGAAAAAAACGTACAATGGGCCGGCCAAGTAGAGGAGTGCCTTCAGGTGACGGGCCAGTATAGGAATCACCGGGAAAGACCCAGCCCCGAAGCCGCAACCTGTCGGCCGGCCCACATGTCCCATACGCCCCCGCGACGAAAGCAGCAACGGCCCGGTCACCCCAAAGTGGCCACGAGCTTTCTCGCGGCCTGCCCACCTCCCGGCGCTCCCGATATGACTTCGCCAGGCGAGCCCTCCTTCCCTTCCACAGTCGGCGGCGACGCGGCGTGCACCACTGTCTCTCCTGTTCCCACTCGCAGCTCCCGACACCTCACCGCTTTGCTCGCCGCGCGGAGGAGGCGAGTCCGGCCGCGCCGACGCCGCCGCCCAGCTCTGCCGCTCGGGACGGAACCTCGTCTCGTCGAGGCGGATATCCTCACGCCATCCGTCCTCCATTCCCGGCCCCGCTCCAGGATTCCGACAACAGCTCTAGCCGCGGCGTTACCCTTACCACCGGTACAATCTCTACTCCTATATACTACATAACCTCGCTGTGATTGTTCTTTGACATTGCCTCCAACGGCGGAGAAGAACCCTAAACCCCGGCGCTCTGCCGTTCCGCCAATTCTCTCGTCCTTTTTCCGGTGATTCAAAATTTCCCCTTCCTAATTTGTGCAGGGGCTTGCTGACATGGTGGTTCAGTAGGATGGCGCATTTGGAGGGAGCAGGCTGCCACCGGTGTGGTCCGTGGTCAAGTGGATCCGCGCCAGTTATCCTTGTCACCGCGTCGACGATGCACTCTTCAAGGGTGGTTAGAGCGCACGCGGTGCATTTGGATTCCCCGCCTAGGACGACCGAGCAGAGGAATGGCGGCGATCTGGTGGTGATGAGGCCTTACCAGCGGCCACGGTCAGGGGATGATTTCGTCAAGCGGAAGAATGCGGGTAATAACGGGGTAGTGATGCATCCAGGACGAAGAATGCGGGATGATTTGGTGGACCGTGCACCGCCTGCAAATGGCAGAGCGCCTGCGGACATTGAGAAGGCCATTGATCTGTCCCTGCAAGCTAAGCCATGGAAGCGCTTGGGTCAGAACTCGGACGAGGGGGTGGATTTGTCAAAGGATAAAGGGATGCTTTATGCTGGCAACCTTCGGCGGTACTGCAACAATGG
Organism: Poa pratensis; assembly: GCA_947311845.1. Classification (NCBI taxonomy): domain Eukaryota; kingdom Viridiplantae; phylum Streptophyta; class Magnoliopsida; order Poales; family Poaceae; genus Poa; species Poa pratensis. The sequence continues at coordinate 48,695,135 of CAMZMU010000064.1, forward strand.
GAAGCTCATTCAAGCTTGCTGCATCATTGATGAAATGGTGCTACATGGACAGATTCCGGATTCTAAGTGTTGTGACAGATTAATCCGTGGCCTTGTTAAAACTGGCAAGGCAAATAAAGCCAGGGACGTTCTTGAGATTATGGTGCTCTCAGGTGGGATTCCAGACACTATCTCCTGCAACATGCTCATCGCCCAGCTTTGCTGCACAGGGCAGCTGAATTCTGCGATGGACGTATTGGAGGAGATGAGGTATGCCGGTAGCTCTCCGAGTGGCATTACTTTTAACACTCTGATTAGATGCATGTGCAACCAGCATATGTATGACAGGGCAATCGCCTTTTGGAAAGAGCAATTAAAGATAGGTTGGCCACCATATGTTATGACAAGCACCTTGCTTGTTGATCTTGTATGCAAAAATTGCGGTCCTAAGCGTGCCTTGGAAGTCTTGGAAGAACTTGCCCTGGAGGGATGTCAACCAGATGTTGTCACCTACAATGCTCTTATCAGTGCATCATGTAAAGCAGGCAGGTTGAGGGATGCAAAGATCATCTTAACTCGTCTGATTGCTGAAGGCCTTGAGCCAAATAGTACAACTTATTGCATTTTACTACATTCCCTCTGCAACAAGAAAAGGTGGGCTGAGGTTTGTGATTTAATTGCCCACATGTACCGTGCAAATTGTGAGCCTGATGTAACGGCCTACAATATCTTTATCAATTACTTCTGCAAGTATGGGCATCTAGATCAAGCTATCGATGTGGTGGAAAAGATGGTTAGCGATAAATGTTTTCCTGATATAGTGACGTACAACACACTTCTAAATGCCATATCCAAAGAGGGTATGGTTGAAGAAGCTCTTGCGATAGCACATTGCATCAGAGAAAATGGATGGCAGTTGGTTCAAATTACGTACAACACCCTGATCGATGCTTTAGCAAACAAGGGTGAGGTGAAGAAAGCTATGGCTCTGTTTGATGAGATGGCTAGTGATGGGATCCGTCCTGATGATATTACTTATGGTTCACTCATTATGGGCTTCTGTAAGAAAAACAGAGCTGAAGAGGCGCTGCAGCTCTTGAATCGGACGCTTGCTCTTGGCTTCCAGGTTAAAACAACTACTTTTGTCATGGTGATCCAGGCATTATGCAGAGATGGCAAAGCGGAAGCTGCTGCTGAAATACTGAGAGTAATGTTATCAGAAATTAAAAACAACAGTAATTCATTTTATCTATCTATAGTCAGAAGAGTTGCCAAATCAGGCAGGATTGAAGAAGCAGAAAGGCTGCATCGGGAGTTAGTTAACTGCAAGATCCTTTCACTAGAGTGTAATGTTCTCGAAGATACTTCGTAGTCAGGAAATATGGAACTCAGCTTAACTTAGCAAATGGTTTCTGGAAGTTGTGCATAGCGTCTCGCCAAGCAAAGGTACAAGTACATGGTCCTTTCTGTTTTATCCAGTGGCTGTTTATGTTACAAATTTTACGAATGGAGTTTCAAGTGTGAGCTTGCTGCCATCCTTTTTAGTCTGTTGCAGCTAAATTTTGAAATTCACCTTATATTATGTAGACTCTCAGTTCTATATATTCTAGTGATGTTCAAAGAGTAGAGTACTCCACGTCTCCACGTCCACAGTCCTCGACCTGGTGCGTCTTAGTCACCTAGGTCCATAAACTCTAGAACCATGTACTTACACCCCTAAACGTGTTATAAGGGGTCCAAATCTTTCTTTTTTGCGATTAGAGGTCCAAATCTGATTTGATATCTCTGACCGCTTATACTCGTGGATTTAAAAGTTGATGACTTATGCGGCCATAAAGCATAAACAAATGGGTTTAGGCTCAGCTCACTGTTGTTGTGCTGTACTAACTTTATTTTGCAGCTGCTATGGAGAATAAGTGATACAAATCTAGTACTCTGTCTGGTAATCAGGATTAAAGTTAGATAATCTCTGTTATCCAATGGATGTCCTCTGCATGTTCCATCTTGTATGTTTCAGAAAACGATGATACATCTTTGCTGCTTGATCAAGCAAAGAACAGCTAACTAAACACCTAATTAAAGTGACTCGATCTAGCAAGGTTATCATACTCAAAGATGATACCAGACGGAGGCTTAATCAATTCTCACTCGAAATTTCACCTCAATATAATTCTAGAGTAAACATTTCAATTACTGAATGATCCATAGTATGTTTAGGAGTTCATATGGTTCCTTACTATGGTCTTTATTTTCTTCAGGCCCTGTTATGAGATTTGACCGATGGCCCAAACTCCGTCTTGATGGTTCTTTATGAAATGGTGTTCTGCGACTATGCAATTATGCTCCGATTGTTCAGATGTCAGAATGGCGTGTCCTTACTCTGCCCGCATCACATCTTAAAGAAACACCTTCTTAGGATTCATGGTTTTGTGGCTTTGCGAAGTATTTACGGATGTGCTTGGACGCGAATCGTCATGCTGTACCTCAGAAGTAAGAAAGACAATGCATATAGTTTGCCATAGCGGTAGTGTGCATCTGCTGTTGTTGCTTTGTAGTTTGCATTCGACTTGGCCATCTATTCTAAACTAGTAATTGTGCACGTGCAATGCACGTGTAACTTTAGGACATATCAAAATTTAAATTTGGGTGAGTAAAAGTCAAACCCCTTTATTGCCCAATTTATTTTATTATTAAGGCAACATTATTTAACGCATGAAAAAGATTAACCAATTCAATTAATCTGTCATCATGAAGCAAAAAAGTAAAATATGCATCCATATGTACAGTTCTAATGAAATTTTAAAGTAAGCAGATGATGGATTTGATATACGTCAAACCTTTGGAACGTTCCGCCTGAGATAGAGCCGCTCGACCTGAATCGGGTAGTCGTGGTGGAGGAGCTCGAGAAGTACTTCTGAAACCGAAAGGGTGAATGCTGCCTATAAGCTACTATGTGTGCCGGAGAACTAAATTGTACTCCCTCCATTCTAAATTAGATGACTTCCATTTGTCTAAAAGTGGATGTATCTAAACATGTTACAAGTATAGATACATCCACTTTTAGACAAATGGAAGTCATCTAATTTGAAACGGAGGGAGTATAAGCAAGAGGAATCTTGAGGATCCCATCTCTAGTAAAAGGAAACAAATACTCAATCATGGATACTGATTTATACCGCACCTAAAAAACGCCACAAAACGGAAACCTGAGGATCCGTTACTCTCTAGTAAAGGAGGAAAACATCCTTAAACATGGAAGCTGATAAGAAAATTAATTGCATGATACGTACCTGTGATCCCCATCTTTAGTAAAAGAAAACAAGTATTCAATCAAGGATACTGATTTATAGCGCACCTAAAAAATCGCCACAAAAGGGAAACTTGACGATCCGTGATACGGCGTAACTAGTAGCCGACGCCGCGGAGATATTGCCCTATCTTTCACGGTACAACTCCACAAGCAGCAGCAGTTCTATATCTCTCCTAATCAGGCTCAAGTAGCAATACAAGCACTTACACAGGAAAACTCAATCAGCAGGTTTACGATCACGTAGATGCAATCCGGCCGGAACAACACGGACACCCCTGAAGGAAGTACGTGGATGGTTCAGGTAGAACCAGCAGCAAATTAGAGACGGCGCCTCCAATCTCTCGCCAAGAACACAAAGCAGCAAATAAGCTTCTCAACCAATACCACGAATTAACTCGCCGCCGAGGGAAGATACCCCGACTTGCTAGTCTGTTCCATACGGAAATAACCTAAAAACTCTGTCTGCCCTAATCACACGACACGGGAAAAATATAAAGGCCTAAGGCCCCGACGCACATGTATTCTAGACGGACGCGTACAAAAGAAAGGCACAAGCGCCTGATAGAAAGCCAACATGGCCTTTGACTCTAAATACGCTACTAAGAAAAGGAAACTAATTAAAATATGAATACGTCCACCTCCGTGAAGACTGTCTCGATTCAAAGGATGCATGGTCCTGGACGTTGAACTCCTCAAGCCGCTAGCTCCAGTACATGCTAAAAACGAATTGGGATTTTAATTGAACCAATCATCAGGCCTTCACTTGGGGTTCTGAACCGTGGCTGCACCTTGTCCGTTGGAGTGACCTTGACAGTAAATTTTACCATACCTTGACGTCTAGCTGGAACCACATATTTCGGGTAACCAGTTTCTGCTAACTCCCTCTTCACGAATAAAGTCTTCGCTGTAACTTCAGACCATGCCGCATCATCCTCCCTCCCTTGAAGGGAAACCGTCCTCGGTTTCGACCTATGTCTCGCAGACTTTTTCTTGAACACCTTGACAGTACACTTGATATCTTTTGCATCTTTGGGAACAAGAGCATAGAACTCACCCTTATGCATAAATGTGTACCTGTTCGTGCGTCCATGGTGAAGTGCATTGACATCGTGTTGCCACGGACGTCCCAATAATAGATGACAAACATGCAATGGTAGAACGTCACACTCCACTTTATCAACATAGCCATCCACGGAAAAAGGAACTTTCACTCTATGGGTGACTTTCAACTTGCCCACACCATTTATCCACTGCATATAATATGGCTTCGGGTGCTCCCATGTAGGCAAAGAAAGAGACTCCACCACATTCTTGCTAATCATGTTGCTTGCACTACCACCATCAACAATCAGCTTGCATACTTCACCCTTGATGGTACATGCAGTTTGAAAAATGCTCCTCCGCTGTCCCGGTTCAACAATAACCATATCATCATGTTGCACCTTATGCGCCATCAAACTTGGCACATTAAGTTCAGGCCAACAATCCACGGTCTTACCATCAGTAGCATCTTCTAGAGGCATCTCATCTTCAGATTCTGAAATATATGCATTATCAACAAGCAAAATTTTCTTCTGATTCGGACACTCACGCATCATGTGACCTCGTCCCCCACACTTATGACATATAATATGGCTATGATGAGATGTGCTTGATGCAGTTTGAGAGACCTCCTTAGGTGCAGCAGCCATCTTGCTATGTTCAACACTTGCCGGCTTGTACGAAACAGCCGGTTTAGCACTAAACCCACCATCAGAATGAGAAGAAACACGCCGCACACTACTGTAGGTTGGACGACTAACTGCAGCTTGCTTTTCATGAAACCACCGTTCAGCACGCTCAGCTTGGTGAATCAGCTCATGAATATCATTGTATTGCATCAAATCAACACGGTCACGAATATCTTCATTTAGCCCCTCAAACAGTCGTACCATGGTTGCCTCCGCAGACTCACGTACCGCTGTCCGTATCATTAATGTTTGCATCTCCTTATAATACTCATCAACAGTTTTTGCGCCTTGCACAAGACGACGCAGTTTACTATGAAGTTGACGAGTGTAACTAGCAGGCACAAATCTGTCCCTCATGACACGCTTCATGTCAACCCATGTTGCAGCTCGCTCCCCATTGCGGTTCAGATTATCCCACCAAACAAGAGCATACTCTGTAAATTCCGAGGACGCAACACGAACCTTCTTTTCTTCGGAATAATTGTGGTTGTCAAAAATCTGATTGACACGCATCTCCCACTCTAAATATTTCTCCGGATCAGAACGCCCCGAGAACTCCGGTACGGTGATCTTTATGCGACCGATACCATCATCCTCCCAAGCAGCTTCACCACCTGGGTTACGCCGTGGAGCAGCACCATGGCGGCCCTCAAGACCTCGTCGTGGTCGGGGCTGCTGGCCTGCACGAGCATCCGACAAATCAGAAACATCACCATCCGAGTGGCCTTGGCTGCGCGCTGGTGACCGGGACTGCCGGCGTGGTGCATCCCTTGCCTCGAGACGCTGAACAACCGCGGTCAACCGATTAAGGCTCTCGTTAACCACTCGTAAACTGTCATCCCGCTGGCGATCACTTGTTGTCAAACGCTCATTAAGCCTGTCCTCGACGCCCGCAATATTTGTAGACAAATCCACAACTTTTGCGCGAAGCTTTTTATTGGCATCTTTGATTGACATCAAGTGTACACGCAGATCTTCAGTGACTTCTGGACCCAAAGGAATTTCTCCTCCCTCCAGATCAGACTCCTCGTGGTTCGACATCTTGACAAAGCAACAAGATCAAACCAGAAATTGCCGAGAGAAAAAAAATTCTGCACCGTGAACAACCTTGCTCTGAATACCAAGATGATACGGCGTAACTAGTAGCCGACGCCGCGGAGATATTGCCCTATCTTTCACGGTACAACTCCACAAGCAGCAGCAGTTCTATATCTCTCCTAATCAGGCTCAAGTAGCAATACAAGCACTTACACAGGAAAACTCAATCAGCAGGTTTACGATCACGTAGATGCAATCCGGCCGGAACAACACGGACACCCCTGAAGGAAGTACGTGGATGGTTCAGGTAGAACCAGCAGCAAATTAGAGACGGCGCCTCCAATCTCTCGCCAAGAACACAAAGCAGCAAATAAGCTTCTCAACCAATACCACGAATTAACTCGCCGCCGAGGGAAGATACCCGACTTGCTAGTCTGTTCCATACGGAAATAACCTAAAAACTCTGTCTGCCCTAATCACACGACACGGGAAAAATATAAAGGCCTAAGGCCCCGACGCACATGTATTCTAGACGGACGCGTACAAAAGAAAGGCACAAGCGCCTGATAGAAAGCCAACATGGCCTTTGACTCTAAATACGCTACTAAGAAAAGGAAACTAATTAAAATATGAATACGTCCACCTCCGTGAAGACTGTCTCGATTCAAAGGATGCATGGTCCTGGACGTTGAACTCCTCAAGCCGCTAGCTCCAGTACATGCTAAAAACGAATTGGGATTTTAATTGAACCAATCATCAGGCCTTCACTTGGGGTTCTGAACCGTGGCTGCACCTTGTCCGTTGGAGTGACCTTGACAGTAAATTTTACCATACCTTGACGTCTAGCTGGAACCACATATTTCGGGTAACCAGTTTCTGCTAACTCCCTCTTCACGAATAAAGTCTTCGCTGTAACTTCAGACCATGCCGCATCAATCCGTTCCTCTGTAGTAAAAGGAAAAAAAATCAAGAAGGGTGTCTCATATTGGCTTAACACCTGCAAGGTGCATAAAGAGTTTGTTGCCAAGGATATTGACCCAAGTGCCGACAAACTGAACATCAGGAGTCAAAAGCAAGAACTACAAGCAGGCTATAGTAAATTTAAGTATCAAGATCAGGAGTATCTTGCAATGGAAAAAGAGCTATATATTTATATATGAAGAAAGCGAGAGAGAGATCCATTTCATTGACGTACATCACTAATTTATCAAGTACATAGTCGTGTTTATCTTCACGTCGAAAGGAAAATACTATCAATTAACAGGTCGTCTTGAAGCAGCAAGGTAATTGACATGCAGTCAAGAGTTATCTAACCTCCACATGATGCACTGTTTTATTTTGGTTCTGCCTCCTGCAGTATATTTGAGTATGGTGATGGACAGCTTAAATACTTATGGTCTGCCTCCTGTTGTAATTTGGGTCTGGCTCCTGTAGAAAACTAAAGCTGTCTGGAGTGCCGAGTGTCCCACTGTAATCATCTACAGCTTAGATACTTACCATTAAACTTTTATGATACTGCAAGTGACTTGAAAAATATTTATTGCTGTAAAATTCTACTCAAATGCTAGCTATTTTTTTAAATAATACATTTTTTAGTTATTTCAAGAAATAATACGCATTTTTTATTTTCAAAAATATTACCCAGTCGTCCTGGCCGAAGACGATTAGTACCAATCATCCTGGCCAAAGACGATCAGTACTAATCGTTCTGGCCGAAGACGATAGGTGCGATTGTACTGTTCACGTTTTTTAAAACTTTTCCAAAAAATTCAAAAAAAAAAAATACATGGATGTAGCTAACTCGTATTTACTAAGATCGTGCAAAAATTCACTGCAAAACACATTATATTTTGGGCTCGGGAAAAAAGACAAGATCAGCAAATTTTGAAAGCTGGACACGGATCATGCACTGTTCATCGATTGGTCTACTGTTCATCAGGTAGTCGTCTTCGCCAAGGACGAGTAGGACTAATCGTCTTTGGACAGGACGATTAGTACTAATCATCTTCGGCCAGGACGACTGGGTAATATTTTTTAAAATAAAAAAAAACGCGTATTATTTTCCTAATTAAATAAATTTTGCATATTATTTTAAAAAAATTAGCCAAATGCTACATATGGTTCAGTTTTCAGGTTTTGTCAAAATTGTGCCTGCACTGTTGTCGAAATTATCAACAATTCAAGTCAACTCTGATTAATCTGAAATTTTACAGTATGCCAATAATAGTTAGAAATTTATTGTGTAAAATTTTCAAATTCTTCTAAGCTCGTTTGGTTACCAAATAAGTTCAAAACAGAGAGCAGTTTCAGAAAAAAACAGAGAGCAGTTTTCAGATTCAAAACCAGAGAGGAGACATATACACATGTATGTTTTACACTTGTATTCTCTATAAAATTTCATTGATGGAACAATATATAACAGAAAAAATACTCTAGAAAAAACAAAATCCAAAATTCATATAGGTTGCAAGAAACTGTACATATCATCAAGAGATATGTGGGAAAAATCCTATTTCATAACTGGGTCACAGAACTACTGAAGCTGCTGCATAACATGAATATACGTAAATTAGAACACTGAGAAAGGAGCACATCAATCGGATATGAGCACGAAGAACATTAAATAATACGGAATACCAGCCTGAAGTAAGAACAAACCTATTCATCCCTCCAAGACATCTCTGTAAACAATCTTCTTTGTACTTCCAGAACCTTTTTGAAAAGCTATCTCTATCTATATGGACTCTACATTATTTTGCCCCTCACGTGATCAGCAGATCCCAAATTGGTTGCAGCAAACTACCTAAGTGAATGATCGAAGAACTAAATTTATTAGATGGCACTTTATCACATCAAACCAATGGTTCTTACTATTAGATGGCACTTCATTTTGATCATGGAGGTCCTGCACCTGTTGATTGAGAGGGCTACGGCCTGTGGATTGTTGACACCTCTGGCTGACACGGGTCTTAGCACCGCACGTCGATCTATGTTGATGACGTGGTGACCTTCCTCCGCCCCTGGAGAGGGACCTCAGGGTTTACGCTCAGCTGCTTGATGACTTTGGCTTGGTGTCCGGGCTGAGGGCGAACCTTGAGAAGTGTTCGGCGCATCTGATCCAGTGTGGTGAGCCCGAGGTGGCGTTGGTGGCCCAAGAATTGCACTGCCCGCTGCTACCGTTCCCTCTGCGTTACCTGGGGCTCCCGCTCTCCCTCAGGAAGCTGACGGCTGCACAGCTCCAGTATCTGGTGGATAGTGTGGCTAGCCACCTCCCTAGGTGGCGTGCCGGGCTGCTCAACCGTGGCGGGCGTCTTGAACTTGTTAAGACCACCCTCTCAGCGGTATCTATTTTCGCTATGATGTCACTTGACCTGTCAGTGAAGACCTTGGTGGCGATTGAGAAGATCATTCGTAGCTTTCTCTGGGTTGGGCGCAAGGATGCCCGTGGAGGTCACTGCTTGGTGGCGTGGGAGAGAGTTTGCATGCCCAAGCATTTGGGGGGTCTCGGGATTCCCAACCTACGACATATGAACCGCGCTCTCAGGGCTAGATGGCTTTGGCTTAGCAGGACGGACAACTCCAAGCCCTGGAGTGAGTTCAACATCCAAGTCCCTCGCGTGGCTCAGCAGTTGTTTGAGGTAGCCACCACCTCAGTTGTGGGTGATGGAGCATCCACCTTTTTCTGGACGGACAGGTGGTTGCCCGGTGGGCGTGTGAAGGAGTTGGCTCCAAACCTCTTCATGAAAGTGCCCAAGGGCGCGCGCTGCTGAAAGGACAAGGATGTCGCCTAGAGGGGGGGGGGGGGGGGGGTGAATAGGCGATTTAAAACTTTTCCGGTTTAGGCTTGATAATTGCGGAATAAAACTATGTGTTTAAATTAACAAGCCAACAACCTAAATAAACTAGGCAACAACTTATGCTAAGCAAGACAAGCAACAAGGTGATAGCAATAGAATACTTCAAGCACGAAGGCTATCACAATGTAAAGTGCATAAGTAAAGAGCTCAGGTATAGAAATAACCGAGGCACGCGGAGACGAGGATGTATTCCCGAGTTCCTCTTTTTTAGGGGAGTACGTCTCGTTGGAGAGGTGTGAACCAACACAATGGTTCAACAACCACAAAGGTTTCACCTTCTTCTCCGATGAACCGCACCACAAAGGTTTGGTTCACCTTCCACTATCGGAATCCTTCGAGGTGGAAATCCGGAGCCTTTCAACAACGATCCGGGGCACAACCCACAACGGGATTGGGGGCTCCCGAACAGCTACAATTGACCACACAAGGGTCTCAACCACCACACGGGCGTCTAGGGTCCAAAGACCCAAGAGTAACAAGTTCACAAGCTTTCAACTTCCACAAATCCTCGTGGAGAGCACAAACCGATGCAACGAAGCAATGGCAAGAGCACAAGTGCTCAAATCCTTCACTCTCAAATCCCACCACAAGCAACTAATGCTTATGGGGGGAGAAGAGAGGAAGAACAACGAAGAACACAACTGATGACTCCCAAGTGCAGGAGATCAATTGTAGTACCTTTCGATTAGAAAAGGTTGTCGAACCCACGAGGAGCTGAAGGTATTGGTTAGCAAGAATGATAAATAAAACAATGAAAGATGCAAGTGTTTTTGGGATTTTTGGTTGTATAGTTGCAAGAAAGTAAAAATGCTGAATATAATGATAGCAAGTAAAAAGCTCTCAAAGAGAGAAAGCCCAATCCTCTATGTGGCAAGAGGACAAGCTCAAGTGATGTGTAACTTATATGTGGAAAACGTTCCCGAGGGCGGCATGGATATGCTAGGCATAGAGATTTATTAAACAACACGTTGAATATCTTGTCAAGTTTTAATCTTCTTTGGACGGAGCCATTGTTAGGTAAGCTAAATAAATAAACTAAACCCCTTATGATGGATCATGTGGCCAAGTAAATGACTGCACAAGAATTATTAAGACATAAAGTCCCACCATAGCATTACACTCTAAGGTCCCCGATACTAATACCCTCATAATGCAACTTCATGACTCGGTCTCAGGTTTACATGTCCCCCAAGTCTCCCTCAATTCATTACACTACGGTGTTCTCCTATGAGCCCATATAGGTGAAGTGTTGTGCAGTCGACGTTCGCACAACACCATCATAGAATCACATAAAAAGATAAACACTAGACAAAATACCAACACATGTCATATATAAATCATTGCCAATTCATCCTATGCCCTCAGGAACATACGGGAACTACTCACAACGTGCAAACATAATGATATTCAGTGGCATAAGTGGTACAACACAATCTGAAAATATAACTTCACCTCCAAATAATGACAAGTACTCAATCACAAACATGAATAGTAGCACAAGACAAGTATCTAGGGTATAGCAACTCTCAAACTACGAGGGGAACGGAGTGGATCACGGAGATGATGATGGAGATGGTGCTGGTCTTGGTGATGGTGATGATGTAGAGGCCTCCTCCCACGCCAAGGAGGAGAGGTGATGACGATGACGATGATTTCCCCCTTCTCCGGAGCTCCGGAGCAGCAGGATCTGACCCCCCTCGGAGGGAATCAGGAGTTTCGCCGCCGCCGCGGCCTCGGATGGACTTGGAAAATTAGGGCGTACTTTTCGGGCGAGACGAAGGCGTGCTAAAAAGCCCCAGCGAGGAAGTGCCCGAGGCTCAGATGGTGGGCCCACGCGGCCAGTCTGGCCGCGTGGGCCCCCTCTTTTGGGCCTCGTGGCTCTCCTCCTTCGATCTTCTTCCCACTGCTGTTCTCCCGATGAAAAACCAGCTGTGCAATTTTCCTTTTTTATTTGGGTCCTGTAGCTCCTGAAACATTAAAAACAAGAAAAAGGAGGTTTTCTGCCTCCCAGAAATTAAATACCAAAAATAGGGACTTTGTATGAAAGTCCCATAAATCATCTAAAACATGTAAAAACAATGATATAACAATGCCAATAACATTCTAATATGATAATATAAGTTGTATAAATGATGATATAAAATGCACGTATCAACTCCCCCAAGCTTAAACCTTTACTCGTCCTCGAGTAAGTAAGGACATAGATCATTACATGCATCAATGGACTTATGGTTGATAAATAAATACGAGCATTGTATCATCATCATATTCAATTGCAATGAAAGATTAATGAACTAAAACTCATACACATGAGGGCAACATAAGTAGAAGCTCTAGCAATCACCCCTTACTTTTGAAAGCAAATAACCATTGTATGTTGGACAATTGAATCATACTATTTTTCACATGCTTTTGCTCTTATGGCAAGCATTATAATATTTTATACTTTGCTGAAATTTAAAGACAAGATAAACTCTCATTGGATAACAAGTTCAAAGAAGACAAATGAAAAGATAGATATAAATTGTTTACACCTTGCTTCACTAGTAACTAGTGCAAACTTTAGTCATGGATATTTCAATCAAGTTCCTATGCTCTATACAACCTTTATCTTACACTTTCCATGGCTAACTGAATTTTCAGGTGCCTTCCTTTTCATTCACTTTCAAGAGCATAAGTATTGAAATATCCATGATCATTAATTTGCTCAAAAGATACTAGATTCTAACAAGAGTGTTTCATATCCTTTTCATTAACCCTTCCTAACTTTTTATCCTACAAGACTATATCTCAACCTTAAACTATTAATTTTCAAGTCATATTGACTCATTCTCTTTACTTATTTTATAATGAGATAATTCTACAATTGTCCAACACACTCAAGTTAATTAAATTCAAGGCAAGATGTGACTGAAACTCTAAATATGCCACGCTCATTTGCATGAGTGTTACCCATAAATCTCCAAACAAGAGAATCATGGATGACACCATACTTTAATATTCATTGATAAACCACAAGATAGGGATACATGATAATGCTCCATGAGCTCACACACGCCTAAGAGAGATTGATAACTAAACGATAAAAGCAAAACACACCATGACTAGATAGATATGATAAACTAGTAAAGATAAAGACTAGGTTGAACTCCCCCAAGCTTGACGTTTTGCTAGAGCCTCCTCTGCTGCAGCCTCTTCTTTCTCATATTCTCCTCCCATTCCGCCATCTTCCATGGGAAAGGCCTTCCATCACGGAAAGATGTAGGTGGATTATTATACCTGAGGGTAGCAGCTTCTGCAATCTTCTTGAAGCGTTCTTCATACTCGCAGTTCTGGTTCTCTACATCCCACATAAAGCATTGGATCTTGTCCAACTTCTCGATGACGTCCTTGTATCTTTCTTCCAGATCTTCGAGCCTCTCTTGTACTCTTCAACCTTCTTCTCCAGCTCCAGGTTCATGAAGTGATGAGCATCAAGGCTGCGTTCAACAACAGTGCCATACCTGAAGGTCTTCTCTCCAGATCATCCAGCCTTTCCTCCACCGTGCCGGTGGTCTTGGGAGCCTTCACCTCCTCCACGAGCATCACACCCTCCTTGAAGGAAATCATCTTCGGCGGTGCCATCACGGAGTTGAGGTAGTGGTTCACAACACCTCCCTTGGGGAGGCTCTCCCCTCATGGTTGGATCGGAGCTAGACATGGCTAAAACCTGACAGACAGAAACAGCAAAAGCAAAGATCGCTCGAGAACGCTCGGTGCGAGATTAGATCGGCGGAAGGGGTATATATTGACGGTTTTTAGGTCAAGACGAAGCGTCGGAGACGAAAACGAGACGAAACGGGACTCCGAGGGGCAAAAGGAGTGGGCCCACGCGGCCAAAGATCTCCGCGTGGGACCCCCTCTTTTCTCCTCGGGTCTCCGTTCCTTCCATTTTCTTGTCCCACACGTTAATTTCCATAAAAAATGACTTCCGTAAAATTTACGCAATTCCGAGAAACTTTCCAACACAAAAGTTACCTTTATTGATTTTGGGTTTCTGAAACTGCAAATTCTTCGCAATTACCTCCTCCGGTGTCTTTAAATTCAACTCCTCCACCTTTCCGATGAAGCTCTTCCTGCAATATAATGTTTAAGGCGTTGTCCATTGACTACATGAGGTTTACCTTTCATATCACCGTGAAGACGGATAGCTCCTGAACGGTACACCTCCTGTATCACTAATGGTCCCTGCCACTTTGAAGCAACTTCCCTGCAGAAAACTTGAAACGAGAGTTGTATAATAAAACTTGATCACCTACTTTGAATTCTTTTCTCTTAATTTTCTTGTCATGCCAAATCTTAACTTTCTTTAAACATCTGGCACTTTCATAAGCTTCATTTCTCCATTCATCTAGTAGGTTTAAATCAAGAATTCTCTTCTCTCCGCAGTTTTAAAATCAAAGTTCAATTGTTTAATAGCCCATCTAGCTTTATGTTCTAATTCAACAGGTAAATGACAAGCTTTTCCATAAACCATTTTATAAGGAGACATTCCCATAGGATTTTTAAAAGCAGTTCTATAAGCCCACAATGCATCATTAATTTTAAGTGGCCAATCAGACCTAGACTTATTCACTGTCTTTTCCAAAATGAGTTTAATTTCCCTATTACTTAATTCAACTTGTCCACTTGTTTGGGATGATAAGGAGATGCAATTCTATGGTTAACATCATATTTTGCCAAAGTTTTCTAAGAATACCATGTAAGAAATGAGAACCACCATCAGTAATTAAAAACCTAGGAAAATGATGTCCTGAAGCATCTTCATTGCTGTGGCATGATCTGCACTTTTGGTTGGAATTGCTTCCACCCACTTTGTAACATAATCCACTGCAACCAAAATATGAGTATGCTTTGTCTTTGATTCTGGGAAAGGTCCCATAAAGTCAAAACCCCACACATCAAATGGTTCAAGTGGTAAAGAATAATTCATAGGCATTTCATTTCTCCTACCAATATTTCCTACTCTTTGACATTTATCACAAGATTTAACATATTCAGCACAATCCTTAAATAAAGTAGGCCAATAAAACCAGATTGTAATACCTTTGCACCTGTACGATCTCCTGCATGATGCCCTCCATAGGGACTGTCATGACAATCTCTTATAATAGCCTGTTGTTCATGCTCAGGTACACAACGTCTAATAATACCATCCACACTTTTCTTATAAAGGAAAGGATCATCCCAAAAATAATGTCTAAGATCATAAAAGAATTTCTTTCTTTGTTGAAAGTGAAGTGTGGAGGTAAAACTTTACCAACAATAAAATTTGCATAGTTGGCAAACCATGGAGATGCAACTTTAGCACTAGAAACATTAAATTGCAAGTTGTTCATTAACAAAGCTATCATTAATAGGAATAGGATCATCAGGTATATTTTCCATTCTAGAAAGATGATCAGCTACTTGATTATCTTCCCCTTTCCTATCAACAATGTGTAAATCAAATTCTTGCAATAAAGTACCCATCTTATTAGTCTAGGCTTAGCATCTTTCTTATTCATTAAGTATTTAATAGCAGAATGATCAGTATGTATTGTGACTTTGAATCAGTAATATAAGGTCTAAACTTGTCACAAGCAAATAGCACTGCTAAAAATTCTTTTTCAGTTGTAGCATAATTCTTTGAGCAGCATCAAGTGTTCTACTAGCATAATAAATAACATTCAGTTTCTTATCAACACGTTGGCCCAAAACAGCCCCAACTGCATAATCACTAGCATCACACATAATTTCAAAAGGCAATTTCCAATCAGGAGGTTGAATAATAGGAGCACTTATTAAAGCATTCTTCAAAATATTAAAGGACTCAATGCAATCATCATTAAAAGAGAAAGGAACATCCTTTTGCAAAAGATTGGTTAGAGGTTTTGATATTTTGGAGAAATCTTTAATAAACCTACGGTAAAAACCTGCATGCCCAAGAAAACTTCTTATACCTTTGATGTCCCTTGGATATGGCAGCTTTTCAATAGCTTCTATCTTTGCTGGGTCAACTTCTATTCCTCTTCCAGAAATCTTATGCCCAAGAACAATACCTTCAGTAACCATGAAGTGACACTTCTCCCAATTAAGAACTAAGTGTTGGTCTTCACAACGCTGCAAAACTTTGTTAAGGTTGAACAAGCAATTATCGAAGGAAGTACCATACACAGAAAAATCATCCATAAAAACTTCCATTATCTTTTCAATATAATCAGCAAATATAGCATTCATGCATCTTTGAAAAGTAGCAGGAGCATTGCACAAACCGAATGGCATTCTCCTATAAGCAAATGTACCATATGGGCAAGTAAAAGTGGTCTTTTCTTGATCATCCTTATGGACAGGAATTTGTGAGAAACCTGAATAACCATCTAAATAGCAAAAGTGAGAGTGTTTAGATAACCTTTCTAACATTTGATCAATAAATGGCAATGGGTAATGATCTTTACGAGTTGCTTTATTTAACTTCCTGAAATCAATACACATCCTATAACCAACAACAGTACGTTGAGCCACAAGTTCATCCTCATCATTTGGAACAACAGTCATTCCACCCTTTTTAGGAACACAATGAACAGGACTAACCCACTTACTATCAGCTATGGATAAATGATACCAGCTTCAATAAGTCTTATTACCTCTTTCTTACCACTTCTTTCATTTTTGGATGGAGACGGCGTTGATAATCAACAACAGGTTTTGCATCCTCCTCCAAATTAATTTTATGCATACATAGAGCTGGGCTTATACCTTTAAGATCATCAAGAGAGTATCCAATGGCTGGTCGGTGAGCTTTAAGCACATCAAGTAATTTTCTTCTTCTTCAGCTGAAAGGTTAGCACTAATAATGACAGGATATATGCTCTTCTCATCCAAATATGCATATTTCAGATTTTAGGCAAAGGTTTTAATTCAAAACTAGGATCCCCTTTAGGTGGTGGTAGCACTCCTAAATTATCAGGTGGGATATGCAATTGTAATTGTGGTGGTTGTTGCCATAATATTTGTTCTAAAGCATCTTTTTCTCATCATTAAATGGTTCATCTTGATTAAGCATATAACGTTCTACACGTCTGATGAAGCTACAGCTATATGAGCAAGAGTTTCAATTACATCTTCAGAAATTGGCTCTTTCTCAATGTTTATCAGCAAATTTAGAAAAGTTGAATTCAAGTTTTTCTCCAGCACATTTAATAAACACTTTCTCTTTAGCAAATTAATTTCAGCACCAACAGTGTGTAAGAAAGGTCTACCAAAAATGATAGGACAAAATGAATCTTGAGGACAACCAAGCACAATAAAATCAGCAGGATATTTTATTTTGCCAACCAATACTTCAACATCTCTAACAATTCCAATGGATTAATATAATCTTTATTAGCAAGTTGAATTGTCATACCTGTCTCTTCCATAATGATAGGATCAATATCAGGCTTGATTTCAAGATAAAGAGAATATGGAATGACACTAATACTTGCTCCAATATCACATAACCATGATAACTTGAAGTCCCAATAGAGCATGATATAACAGGCTTACCAACCTTGGCCGAATTACCTTTAATGACTTTAGTAGCATCTTCACATAATAAACATCAACAGGGTCTTCTTCATTTAATTGTTTGATAATGAAATTTGACTGTTGACTTCCACCTGTTCATAAGGCTGAGAACATCTTCTTTTACTCTTGTTAGTAACAGCAATAAGTAAATTCTCCTTAACTTGGTTTGGATATGGAGGTGGTTCAACATACTCCTCAATTGTCACAGATGACACTGGTTCTACCTGTTTAATAACTTTAGGAACAACAATAGATTGTTTAACAGGTTCAACATAAACTTCAAACCACTTTTAGGAACACAATATGATCAGCAAAAGTTTTAGCTATCTCAATTATAACATAAGGATCAAGACCAAAAGTATCACTCAGATTTTTAAACAAATAGAAGTAGAGAAGTTCTCTACACATGAATATCCATAGTCAAATAGGGCTCATTACCTTTATCAAGATCCCAATGACAGTTTCAGAAATAGTCTCCAATAAATTCCATGCTTCTTCTTCAGTATTATTTGTAAAACTTCCACCAGATGAATTATCCAGAATTCCTTGTTTCATTGGTAGCCTCACATAAAAGTTTATCAATATAATTTTCCTTGTAAGATCATGACAAGGATTCTTGCGAAGGAGTTCCTTTAACCTCCCCCAAGCTTGAGTAATACTCTCTCCCAGATGTGGCCAGAAATTAAATATATAGCAGCGGTTCTCATAAGCTTCTTTAGGAGTAAAATATTTAAGAAAGAAAACCTTCCTCAAATACTCCATTCAATATGACTTCTTCATCCAAAGACCTGAACCAATACGAGCATTACCAGATAAAGACAAATATAATAGCTTCCTTTTTACCTGATCCTCAGAAATACCAGGAAGTCTAAATAAGCCACATATGTCTTCAATTGTCTCCACGTGTTCACGTGCAGACTTAGTTCCATCCCTGTAAATGGATTTTTCATAACTCTTTTAACATGACCAATGGGAATTTTAAATCCCACTTTAGGTACCTCAGACACAGTAGTTTCAACCACTTTAGGAGTAGTGGCATAAGCACTTTCATATAAGCAAGATGCAGCGAGGCACGATTCATAAATGCCATAGTAACAATGAGATAAAACAGTAAATAAAATTCAGCTTTCAAGTTTCCTTACCAAACTTCTTACCAATAGCGCTACGCTCCCCGGCAACGGCGCCAGAAAAGTATCTTGATGACTCCCAAGTGCAGGAGATCAATTGTAGTACCTTTCGATTAGAAAAGGTTGTCGAACCCACGAGGAGCTGAAGGTATTGGTTAGCAAGAATGATAAATAAAACAATAAAAGATGCAAGTGTTTTTGGATTTTTGGTTGTATAGTTGCAAGAAGTAAAAATGCAATAAATGTAGCAAGTAAAGCTCTCAAAGAGAGAAAGCCCAATCCTCTATGTGGCAAGAGGACAAGCTCAAGTGATGTGTAACTTATATGTGGAAAACGTTCCCGAGGGCGGCATGGATATGCTAGGCATAGAGATTTATTAAACAACACGTTGAATATCTTGTCAAGTTTTAATCTTCTTTGGACGGAGCCATTGTTAGGTAAGCTAAATAAATAAACTAAACCCCTTATGATGGATCATGTGGCCAAGTAAATGACTGCACAAGAATTATTAAGACATAAAGTCCCACCATAGCATTACACTCTAAGGTCCCCGATACTAATACCCTCATAATAACTTCATGACTCGGTCTCAGGTTTACATGTCCCCCAAGTCTCCCTCAATTCATTACACTACGGTGTTCTCCTATGAGCCCATATAGGTGAAGTGTTGTGCAGTCGACGTTCGCACAACACCATCATAGAATCACATAAAAAGATAAACACTAGACAAAATACCAACACATGTCATATATAAATCATTGCCAATTCATCCTATGCCCTCAGGAACATACGGGAACTACTCACAACGTGCAAACATAATGATATTCAGTGGCATAAGTGGTACAACACAATCTGAAAATATAACTTCACCTCCAAATAATGACAAGTACTCAATCACAAACATGAATAGTAGCACAAGACAAGTATCTAGGGTATAGCAACTCTCAAACTACGAGGGGAACGGAGTGGATCACGGAGATGATGATGGAGATGGTGCTGGTCTTGGTGATGGTGATGATGTAGAGGCCTCCTCCCACGCCAAGGAGGAGAGGTGATGACGATGACGATGATTTCCCCCTTCTCCGGAGCTCCGGAGCAGCAGGATCTGACCCCCCTCGGAGAGAATCAGGATGGCGTGCTAAAATGCCCCGAGCGAGGAAGTGCCCGAGGCTCCAGATGGTGGGCCCCACGCGGCCAGATTCCTTGGCCGCGTGACCCCCCCCTCTTTTGGGCCTCGTGGCTCTCCTCCTTCGATCTTCTTCCCACTGCTGTTCTCCCGACGAAAAACCAGTTGTGCAATTTTCCTTTTTTCCATTTGGGTCCCTGTAGCTCCTGAAACATTAAAAACAAGAAAATGAGGTTTCTGCCTCCCAGAAATTAAATACAAAAAATAGGGACTTTGTATGAAAGTCCCATAAATCATCTAAAACATGTAAAAGAATGATATAACAATGCCAATAACATTCTAATATGATAATATAAGTTGTATAAATGATGATATAAAATGCACGTATCAACAACAAATGGAACTTCAAGAACTAGATCGAAAGGGTTCCCCTCAATTAGAGGAGAGATGGATTGGTGGAAATATAGATCTAGATCTCTTCTCTCTTTTCCCTCAAAGATATGCAAGATCATGGGAGGAAATGAGAGAGAGGCAAGTTTTGCAAGGTCAACAATGGTGGGGAAGAGAGAGAAAAACGTGATGGGCAAAGCTAGCTGGCTGGAGGTAGGTGGAGGGGTATTTATACCCCTCCTAGAAAAAGATCCGTTGCAGACAGGGGAGTCGGATATTCCGATACAAGTCAGAGCCGGATAATCTGGGTCGACTTGAATCGGATATTCCGAAAAAAATCAGTACGCAAACCCTGATAACCGGATATTCCGACACAGGTCAGAACCGGATAATCCGACGCAGTCAGATAATCCGATACGACCTATATCGGATATTCCGCAAAACTTCAGTACGCCACAAAACTGGTTACATAAAAGTCCTTAGTCGAAATCGAGCAAATCCTGAGAATCGGATAATCCGAATCAACCAGGAACGGATAATCCGATTCCCCTGCTTGAGCAAAACAGATAGAAACAACAAAACCTGAAATGCAATAACTTTTGCAAGGAAGCTCCAAAACGAGATGAAACCAACGAGGTTGGAAAGGTAGCGACAAGAGCTTTCAACACGAGAACGCAACAAGTTTGGAGGAGATATCACACATGGGAGGTGTGGACCTTATCTCGAGGAGGACTGGTAATATTTTCAACACGAGAACGCAACAAGTTTTCCATCCGGACTCCGTTATCTATGATCTTGGGCTTGCTCCGAAGATAATCACAAGCACAACAAGATCATGCATATACACATCATAGTCCATCATGTGAGGAGGATAACACAAGAGGAGAGTTTGACCTCTCTACAAGAGACGAACCGGTAAAACCTCCAACATCAAAAACACCACTAGATATTCAAATGAAATCCGTTTTTGATGAACTAGAGCTTGGTATGGAGATGAACACAAGCTCTAAATTCTCACATGGATAAAAGCCAAATAAGAACCAAGAAAGATGATATGCCAAATATGCAAAGGTTTATCTTTGCTAGAATTTTGAAGTATTATCTTTTAGTGCACTAACCTGCTAATGAGAAAAGCTGTTAAGTTTTGGTGTGAAGGAAGTTTTCAAGTGTTGATAGAGGAGAATGATATTACATGATCAAGAAGAGTGAAGACCTTAAGCTTGGGGAGGCTTACCTCCCCAGCATATTTCAAGAAGACTCAAGCATCTAAGCTTGGGGATGCCCAAGGCATCCCCTTCTTCATCTACAAATTATCAGGTCATCTCTAATGGTGCTATATTTTTATTGCTTCATACTAGTGTACTCTTCCTTGGAGCGTCAGTGTGTTTTTGTTTTCAGTTCGTTTTGTTTTGTTTGCTGTGCTATACTTGTTGGATCCTAGCATTCATGTTTGGGAGAGAGACACGCTCCACTTTTTCATTAGAATACTCTTGTGCTTCACTTATACTTGTTGAGTATTCCTGTTAGTTGCTGTTATTGCTGTTAGCTCTCAGTTTTTCATGTATCTCTTGTTAGAGCTATCAGTTTCTTTTGAAGAAAGTACTCTCTTGCTTCACTTATATCTGTTTGGAGAGTTGTCAAATAAGTTGATTGGTGTTTGGTTGGACCAGAAAAATGCTATGCATGTGGTAGTGGTATAAATGCTTACATGAATCTTTTTAGATCGTTGTCTTGAGTAATTTGATGCTTGCCAATTGTTTTGAGCTGTCAAGTAATTAATGTTTAAGCTTGTGCATCATGTAAGTAATGGCTATTAATGAAGAACTACTATAAGGATTTTCTGCTATAATAATCTGTTGCATGATAGGGAGTCCATAGTAGTCTAGATAATTTTTGGATGAAGGCTATGTGTTAACAAGGAAGACAGTGGGAGTCTATGGTTCGTCAAACCTTGTGTTTTATGTACACTCTTGCTATTCCAGTTGATAATGATGTTTGCTTATAATAACCTTGCTAGCCTAAACTCTGTACTAAGAGGGAATGCTTCTTGTACATCCAAAACCTTGAGCCAAATCCATGCCACCTGTGTCCACCATACCTACCTATTATGTGGTGTTTTCACCATTCCAAGTAAATTTCTTCATGTGCTATCTACTAACTACTCAAAACAATTATCCCTTTTTGTGTCACTACTTGAAAAGCTCATAAGGACGTAGTAGTGAGATTTGTCATCTTCCATGCTAATTAATTTACAAGGATTGGCAGCTTCATCTGCTTCTCCACCTTTTATTTTGCATTAAAGAGCTGGTTAGTCCACCCTATAAATAAATAAATAGACACTCCTCCATGGTGCATGTTGGTGGGCACCCGAGGATTCGGTTAGCCATGGTTTGTGGAAAGTAAATGGTTGGGAGGAGTGTCACCAATAAGTGCTTGTTACAAGTGCAGTCCTAAAAACTCTCGGAACCGCTCTAAAAGTTAGTTAGCCATGGAAGATGACAAGTACCTGCTATTTGATTTGTTGACACCTGTATACACCATTACCTTACAAAACAATATTTTATGCTCTCTATATGCCTTCGGGAACTATAGCTCTAGCACATGATGTTAATCCCTGCTTCCCTCTGCGAAGGGCCATTCTTTTACTTTTATGTTGAGTCAGTTTTCCCACTTCTTTCTGTCTCCTTAAGCAAACATCATTGTCAACTCCAGTATAACAGTTTTTACATAACTTTGTGTTTGGTTGATCATATTCTTTGCATTGACATTATCTATATGATATACATGTTGAAAGTTGAAGCAAAAGCTGAAGCTATTATCTTCCTTTGTGTTGATACAAACACTTTCATGTTGAGAATTATTGCTGCTGTGAGCTAACTATTATGTTAGACTATTATATCTCTAAATGTTTTATAGTATTATTCATGAAAGTTTGCACTTGTGTGATCACTTATGTTTACTCTTTATTTACCTGCTTGCAAACTATAGACCATTGGCTTGGATCACTTCATTCAGATCATGTGCATTACATTGTTATTTGATCAAAGATTGTGTTGGTAGCATGTCACTTCAAAAATTATCTGTTTTTATCGTTTACCTACTCGAGGACGAGCAGGAACTAAGCTTGGGGATGCTTGATACGTCTCAAATGTATCTATAATTTTTGATGTTCCATGCGGTTATTATATCAATTGCTACATGTTTTGGTTATACTTTATATCATTTTTATGCATTTTCTGGGACTAACCTATTAACAAGATGCCACAGTGCCAGTTCCCTGTTTTCTGCTGTTTTTGGTTTCAGAAAATCTATTAAGGAAATATTCTCGGAATTGGACGAAACAAAAGACATCGTTAATAATATCACGAGGAGATCACGGAGTCCAAAGGGGAGTCGGAGCAGACCCACCAGGGGGCCACGCCACACTAGGGCGCGGCCCAGGGT
Organism: Poa pratensis; assembly: GCA_947311845.1. Lineage (NCBI taxonomy): Eukaryota > Viridiplantae > Streptophyta > Magnoliopsida > Poales > Poaceae > Poa > Poa pratensis. Next base: position 48,718,723 of record CAMZMU010000064.1, read on the forward strand.
GGGCCCGCGCCCCCCTATGGCGTGGTGGCCCCCCTCGGCCACCGACGCCGCCTCTTCGCCTATATATTCTCCGCGACGCGAAAACCCTATTACGGTCGATCATATTTCTGAAAAGTTCCGTCGCGGCCGTCATCGTCAATCTCAGATCGGAGGAGTTCTGAAGCTCTTCCGGCACCCTGCCGGAGGGGAGATCATCACCGGAGGGCTCTACATCACCATGCCTGCCTCCGGAGTGATGCGTGAGTAGTCCACCCCTGGACTACGGGTCCATAGCAGTAGCTAGATGGTTGTCTCTCTACCTTGTGCTTCCATGTTTAGATCTTGTGAGCTGCCCTAACATGATCAAGATCATCTTATTGTAATGCTAGATGTTGTGTTTGCTGGGATTCGATGAATATTGATACCATGTTTATTCAAGTTGTTTATCTATGTGCTCTTGATCTTGCATGCTCTCCGTTGCTAGTAGATGCTTTGGCCAAGTAGATGCTTGTGACTCCAAGAGGGGGTATTTATGCTAGATAGTGGGTTCAGTCTCTAGATATCTGGATCAGTGACAGAAAGGTCTAAGATGGTAGATGTGCTGTTGCTACTAGGGATAAAACATTGGTGCAGTGTCCAAGGGCACTTGTATTGATTACATTACACACTTCACTTCATGCAATAATCTGTTGTTAGCAACTTAATATTGAATAGGATGCGGATGCTGCCTTGAAGGTGGATTATTTAGGCATAGATGCGGTTGGAATAACGGTCTATGTACTTTGTTGTAATGCCCAACTAGATTTCATAGTAGACATCTTGGCATGTATTGCTTTGTTATGCCCTCTCTTGTCAATTGCCCAGCTGTAATTTGTTTACCCAACATGCTAGTTATCTGTTCTGAGAGAGACACCACTAGTGAACTGTGGACCCTAGTCCAATTTCCTCATACTGTTTACACAACCTGCTGCAATCATCTGTTTCCTGTTACTTGCTGTTTTCCACACCATACGTTTAACTCTTTGTTTCTGCAAGACCGGAGAGATTGACAACCTCTCTGTTTCGTGTTGGGCAAAGTTCTGGTTTGTGTCTGTGCAGATTCCACGTTGGTGCAAGCTCCCTAGCGCCAGGGGGAGTCAACATCAACAACCTTCCGATAGATCGTCAAGTCCTACTGGTCCGATTAAACCTTGGGTAGATTATTCAAGGGAAAACTTCTGCTGTCTACATCATAACCTTCCTCTTGGGGTTCACCAACACGTAGCCATCAAGCTGTTTTCTGGTGTCGTTGCCGGGGACTTGGAGGCTATTGGAAAGGGGAGTCTCTCAGTTCCAATCTCTTTACTTTGTTTTTTGTCTTGTTTTAGTTTTGTTTTGCTTGCTGTTAAAAATCAAAAACCCAAAAAAAATTAGTTTCTTGCATCTAGTTTTTTTTTTAGAACTAAGGACTGTAGGGCTTACGCCCCACAGCATTTTATTGAAAATTTAAAAGAGGAGTCTTAAAGTTACAACAGGGACTATGTACAAACAAATATTTATAGAAAATAAAGTCAGAAAACTCAAGGTAGGTTCTCAATCCATTGTAACCAGCTCTGGATATGCTTCGACTTCACCCTATGCGCATGCATGGTGACCTCATGGACAAAGTTATTCTTCCAGATCTGAACGTGGGCATCACATGCTGAAATATAGCATCATTCCTCTGTTTCCATATATGCCAAGCCGCCAAAATGACCACCTCAGTGAAGAAAGGATGTTCAAAAACTCTTCTTAGTAGATATAAAGACCTGCTCAAAGGTATCTCCGTCCCCCACTGAATTTGCAAGTAATTCCAAATTCGCCGACTAAAATTGCACTGAAAAAACAGGTGCATCCAGTCCTCTGTTACCCCCAAAGTGCATAGCACACAATTATAATTATCTGTGACATTCCAGTGCCGCCTTCTTAGCATATCTCTGGTGTTCAATCTATCACTGACAAGCAACCAATCAAACACTTTTATTCTGAGCATCACCCGACTCTTCCATATAAAGCCGTATATTTTGCTGGCAATCATATCTTTAAAACAGTGATGATAATAGAGGCTGGAAGTAAAAGCACCATCCTTCCACACGGTAACCCACTGGTCTTTACCTTCCGCATTGAGATTTACTTGGGACAGAATTTGCTGCATCCTCCCCAACTCAGCATAGGCTTGTTGGGATAACGGAAGGTGAAATAGCTGTGTCCTATCATCAGTACTTATCACAGCCTTGATAGAAGTGTTTGCATCTAAAGCAAAGGAGAATAACCTGGGGAATTCATGTTGCAAAATTCTGCCATTCCAAGGATCAGACCAAAAGAGAGCCGTGTCTCCAGCTTGCAACTTGACAGTACAAATGCTAGTATATTTATGCACCAACTTCATGACATCTCTCCACCAGAAGGATCCACACAAATTAGCAACCTGCGGCACACCGTCAGGATAGTATTCCCAAACTAAGTTAACCCAAGGGATATCCTCCTTGTTAAAGAATTTGTGCAAATGTTTCATGAGCAGACCCTCATTTAGCTTCTTCAAGTCTATGATTCCCAACCCACCACTTTTCTTTGGCTTACAGATCATATCCCAGGCTGCCAGGGACTGACTTCTAGTTTGATTGTCCTCTAGTTTATTTCGGTTTGTTATTATGTCTAGTTGTTTACTTGCTATCAATGGCTTCTCTCTTTGATACTAAATATTATTGGCACGGTGGGTTCACGGAGGAACATCAAACTTATTATGAGGAATACCGCTTGTCTCAAAAAGGGAAACATCTATGGGAACAAATAAGTAGATTGAATTATTTTGCTAAGAACTTGTGTTCTACATTTGATGAATCCTACTGCTTTAATGAATCTTTTTGTTGTAGAAGGCATAAACACCTCCCTTTCCAATGTGATTATAATGATAATGAAACCTTGGCTGCTTATGCTAAAGGAAACTATGACTTTGGTAATCTTGAACAAACTGAAGAATTTGTTGTTTTTAAGGGTGCTTATGAAATTGCTGGTTATATTCAAGATGATGATTCTCCTTATAAATCTGAGAATTTTTCTATACTTGGTTACTGCCTTGAATATTACAATGACAATCCTTATATCACTAAATTTCTTGAGAAAACTTATTCTCCAGAACAACTTGCTTCTTTTCAGGGACCTATGGAAGAAGAAATTGCTGAAACTGTGATCTCATTGGATGAAAAAGAGGAGGAGAGTGAAGAACAAAAGGAGGATCTACCTTCTAATGATAGTAACTCTTTAACTCTTACATTATATGATTACCCTCCATGCCCACATAAGGAGGAAAAATGCTATATTGTTGAATGTCATGATTCTATTGAAATATCTCCTTTTGATAAATTTGAAGTAACAAGCTCCTTGACTCAAGAAAAGGAAATTGCAGAAAGTAAAAATGTGCTCCCTAATGTTATATATGATAATGCTCTTGATGATGGTCCTATATTGGCTAATGATATTTATTATACTATTATTGTCAAAAGTGGGTTTGATAACCCCACTGTTTTAGAGCTTAATAAAAATTATGTGTTTGTAGATCATGAAAAGCATGCTTTATGTGATAGTTATATTGTTGAGTTTGTTCATGATGCTACTGAAAGTTATTATGAGAGAGGAAAATATGGTTGTAAAAGTTTTCAAGTCACTAAAACACCTCTCTTTATGTTGAAAGTTTTGAAGCTATATTTGTTTCATCTTTCTATGCTAGTTGCTTTATGCTTCAATAATTTATTTTGTTACAAGATTCCTTTGCATAGGAAGTGGGTTAGACTTAAATGTGTTTGATATTTGCCTCTTGATGCTCTCTTTTGTTTTTCAACTCTTATTCTTATGAGAGCATCATTAAAATCTTCTAGCCTAGCTAAAAGGCATTAAAAGAAAGCGCTTTTGGGAGGCAACCCATTATCTTTTATTTTCAGTATTAGTCAAGGATGCTTGTTTACCTCTGTAGCAACTCCTTTGTATCTTTTATTTGCTGTTTTGTTGTGCCAAGGAGAGTTACTAATGCAAAGTTGGTTTTTATTTTCGGGACTGCATTGGGACAGATTGCTGTTCGTCACCGTTTAATTCAGTAGAAAATCAGAAAAAATCGAAAAATGCTGAAACTTTTTGTGCATGTTCCTGATGATGTTACGCAACTTTCATTATTTCAAAAGTTTTCATCTGAGCATCGTAAGTGCCTCGAAAAAATTCGTCATTACAGACTGTTCTGGTTTGACAGATTCTGTCTTTTATTTTGCATTCTCTCTTTTACAAGTTTTTAAGTGGTTTCTTTTCGTGTAAAAGTGCCCACTTGAGCCTAGTAACAGTGGCTAATGTTTAAAATAGTTGGCTTGTGAGTTTTGTCTTTGCTAGAACTTTGAAGTATTATCTTTTAGTGCACTAACCTGCTAATGAGAAAAGCTGTTAAGTTTTGGTGTGAAGGAAGTTTTCAAGTGTTGATAGAGGAGAATGATATTACATGATCAAGAAGAGTGAAGAGCTTAAGCTTGGGGAGGCTTACCTCCCCAGCATATTTCAAGAAGACTCAAGCATCTAAGCTTGGGGATGCCCAAGGCATCCCCTTCTTCATCTACAAATTATCAGGTCATCTCTAATGGTGCTATATTTTTATTGCTTCATACTAGTGTACTCTTCCTTGGAGCGTCAGTGTGTTTTTGTTTTCAGTTTGTTTTGTTTTGTTTGCTGTGCTATACTTGTTGGATCCTAGTATTCATGTTTGGGAGAGAGACACGCTCCACTTTTTCATTAGAATACTCTTGTGCTTCACTTATACTTGTTGAGTATTCCTGTCTAGTTGCTGTTATTGCTGTTAGCTCTCAGTTTTTCATGTATCTCTTGTTAGAGCTTTCAGTTTCTTTTGAAGAAAGTACTCTCTTGCTTCACTTATATCTGTTTGGAGAGTTGTCAAATAAGTTGATTGGTGTTTGGTTGGACCAGAAAAATGCTATGCATGTGGTAGTGGTATAAAATGCTTACATGAATCTTTTTAGATCGTTGTCTTGAGTAATTTGATGCTTGCCAATTGTTTTGAGCTGTCAAGTAATTAATGTTTAAGCTTGTGCATCATGTAAGTAATGGCTATTAATGAAGAACTACTATAAGGATTTTCTGCTATAATAATCTGTTGCATAATTGGAAGTCCATAGTAGTCTAGATAATTTTTGGATGAAGGCTATGTGTTAACAAGGAAGACAGTGGGAGTCTATGGTTCGTCAAACCTTGTGTTTTATGTACACTCTTGCTATTCCAGTTGATAATGATGTTTGCTTATAATAACCTTGCTAGCCTAAACTCTGTACTAAGAGGGAATGCTTCTTGTACATCCAAAACCTTGAGCCAAATCCATGCCACCTGTGTCCACCATACCTACCTATTATGTGGTGTTTTCACCATTCCAAGTAAATTTCTTCATGTGCTATCTACTAACTACTCAAAACAATTTCCTTTTTGTGTCACTACTTGAAAAGCTCATAAGGACGTAGTAGTGAGATTTGTCATCTTCCATGCTAATTAATTTACAAGGATTGGCAGCTTCATCTGCTTCTCCACCTTTTATTTTGCATTAAAGAGCTGGTTAGTCCACCCTATAAATAAATAAATAGACACTCCTCCATGGTGAATGTTGGTGGGCACCCGAGGATTCGGTTAGCCATGGTTTGTGGAAAGTAAATGGTTGGGAGGAGTGTCACCAATAAGTGCTTGTTACAAGTGCAGTCCTAAAAACTCTCGGAACCGCTCTAAAAGTTAGTTAGCCATGGAAGATGACAAGTACCTGCTATTTGATTTGTTGACACCTGTATACACCATTACCTTACAAAACAATATTTTATGCTCTCTATATGCCTTCGGGAACTACAGCTCTAGCACATGATGTTAATCCCTGCTTCCCTCTGCGAAGGGCCATTCTTTTACTTTTATGTTGAGTCAGTTTTCCCACTTCTTTCTGTCTACTTAAGCAAACATCATTGTCAACTCCAGTATAACAGTTTTTACATAACTTTGTGTTTGGTTGATCATATTCTTTGCATTGACATTATCTATATGATATACATGTTGAAAGTTGAAGCAAAAGCTGAAGCTATTATCTTCCTTTGTGTTGATACAAACACTTTCATGTTGAGAATTATTGCTGCTGTGAGCTAACTATTATGTTAGACTATTATATCTCTAAATGTTTTATAGTATTATTCATGAAAGTTTGCACTTGTGTGATCACTTATGTTTACTCTTTATTTACTTGCTTGCAAACTATAGACCATTGGCTTGGATCACTTCATTCAGATCATGTGCATTACATTGTTATTTGATCAAAGATTGTGTTGGTAGCATGTCACTTCAAAAATTATCTGTTTTTATCGTTTACCTACTCGAGGACGAGCAGGAACTAAGCTTGGGGATGCTTGATACGTCTCAAACGTATCTATAATTTTTGATGTTCCATGCTGTTATTATATCAATTGCTACATGTTTTGGTTACACTTTATATCATTTTTATGCATTTTCTGGGACTAACCTATTAACAAGATGCCACAGTGCCAGTTCCCTGTTTTCTGCTGTTTTTGGTTTCAGAAAATCTATTAAGGAAATATTCTCGGAATTGGACGAAACAAAAGACATCGTCAATAATATCACGAGGAGATCACGGAGTCCAAAGGGGAGTCGGAGCAGACCCACCAGGGGGCCACGCCACACTAGGGCGCGGCCCAGGGTGGGCCCGCGCCCCCCTATGGCGTGGTGGCCCCCCTCGGCCACCGACGCCGCCTCTTCGCCTATATATTCTCCGCGACGCGAAAACCCTATTACGGTCGATCATATTCCACGAAAAGTTCCGTCGCGGCCGTCATCGTCAATCTCAGATCGGAGGAGTTCTGAAGCTCTTCCCGGCACCCTGCCGGAGGGGAGATCATCACCGGAGGGCTCTACATCACCATGCCTGCCTCCGGAGTGATGCGTGAGTAGTCCACCCCTGGACTACGGGTCCATAGCAGTAGCTAGATGGTTGTCTCTCTACCTTGTGCCTCCATGTTTAGATCTTGTGAGCTGCCTAACATGATCAAGATCATCTTATTGTAATGCTAGATGTTGTGTTTGCTGGGATCCGATGAATATTGATACCATGTTTATTCAAGTTGTTTATCTATGTGCTCTTGATCTTGCATGCTCTCCGTTGCTAGTAGATGCTTTGGCCAAGTAGATGCTTGTGACTCCAAGAGGGGGTATTTATGCTCGATAGTGGGTTCAGTCTCTAGATATCTGGATCAGTGACAGAAAGGTCTAAGATGGTAGATGTGCTGTTGCTACTAGGGATAAAACATTGGTGCAGTGTCCAAGGGCACTTGTATTGATTACATTACACACTTTACTTCATGCAATAATCTGTTGTTAGCAACTTAATACTGAATAGGATGCGGATGCTGCCTTGAAGGTGGATTATTTAGGCATAGATGCGGTTGGAATAACGGTCTATGTACTTTGTTGTAATGCCCAACTAGATTTCATAGTAGACATCTTGGCATGTATTGCATTGTTATGCCCTCTCTATTTGTCAATTGCCCAGCTGTAATTTGTTTACCCAACATGCTAGTTATCTGTTCTGAGAGAGACACCACTAGTGAACTGTGGACCCTGGTCCAATTTCCTCATACTGTTTACACAACCTGCTGCAATCATCTGTTTCCTGTTACTTGCTGTTTTCCACACCATACGTTTAACTCTTTGTTTCTGCAAGACCGGAGAGATTGACAACCTCTCTGTTTCGTGTTGGGCAAAGTTCTGGTTTGTGTCTGTGCAGATTCCACGTTGGTGCAAGCTCCCTAGCGCCAGGGGGAGTCAACATCAACAACCTTCCGATAGATCGTCAAGTCCTACTGGTCCGATTAAACCTTGGGTAGATTATTCAAGGGAAAACTTCTGCTGTCTACATCATAACCTTCCTCTTGGGGTTCACCAACACGTAGCCATCAGTCGTCGATGAATTCAGGTGGAATTGGGAGGGCAACCACAAGTACTCAGCTCGCTCGGCTTACAGAGCACTCTTTGAGGGCAAGATCGGGTTGGCTAGGGCCGAACAAGTTTGGTGCTCCTGAGCCCCAAATAAATGCAAGTTCTTCCTCTGGTTGGCTTTGAAGAACATATGTTGGACTGCAGACCGCTTAGGGCGGAGAGGGCTGCCTAGACTAACCGCCTGCCCGTTCTGTGACCAAGTGGGAGAAGACATAAACCACCTTCTCCTTGGTTGTGTCCTCTCCAGAGAGGTTTGGCACTCCTTCCTGAGCAGGTGGGGTAGAGTGGATTGGATCCCTGCCCATGATGATTGTCTAGTTGATTGGTTACCGGCCAAGAACCCGGGCGGTAACGATGAGAAGGACATGTGGACGGCGATCAACTTGATCTGCTGGAGCTTGTGGAGGCATAGGAATGGAGTGGTCTTCGAAGGCCACAGACCTGCAGCAGCGACTGCCATTAGAATGGTGAAGGCCGAGGCTGACCTATGGCAGGCAGCGAGGATGTTTAGGGGTAGCCTAGGACTCGTAGACAGGTGGAGGGTTGGCGAGTGATCCCTCTTTTTTCTGGTTGTGGTTTGGCGTTTTTGGCGCATGTGCCTAAACGCGTTGTAATCGGCCGCTTGGCCTCTCCTTCTTGAAACTGATACGTCCGCTTGGACGTATCCTTAAAAATGGTTCTTACAGTAAAATTTTGTCGGTGTTAACAGTGGCAGTATAGTTCAGAGACACCTTCAGAATTTGAAAACCAATCAAATTCAGAAGCAAGAGGCGTTCCAGATCAGATGGGTGCAGACGGTCAGTGATCGGCGGCGGTGGTGTCGATCCACTGCAGTTTGACGCTTGTGGCGGCTTCGTTCCAAATCGATTATGTGGGCAGGTCGTGGGCGTCCAGCGGAGGGCTGCGGCGGTGGGCAGTGGTGGCGTCCAGCAGCACGGCGGCAGTCCAGTGCGGCGTTGGGTAGGGCGAGGTCTTGGGCGTCCAGTGGAGGGGGCGTGCGTGCGGTGGAGGTCGGCGGTGGGCAGGGTGGGGTTGCCTGGCGGCGGCGTGCGGTAACGGCAATGGGGTCGGTGTTTTAGTGGAAGGATTAGCGAGGGCGTGGCGTGTCTGACAATGTGTTTTAGCGCTAAAGACGGGACTAATCTGCACCGTGCGTTAGATGATCTGAGGGTGCGTATTGGTTTGTGCCTTTTTATATTAGTGGTGATGGTGATGGTGATGGTGATGGTGATGGTGATGGGGAAGTGCTGGTGACAGTTACCAATGCTGCCATGCTGGTTCGTACCAGTATATGCTTAACAACTTAAGTTCGACGGATGAGTTTCTTCTAAGATGCCCTAACTTGCTAATTGATAGAGAAGATCATGCGCACAGAGTCTATGACACGACGGAGGAATTGTATTCATGTTTTTTTAGGTTGTGGAGGAAAAATTGGTGAAATGTTCCTTTTCTGTGGAAAGTATATCGTGGAAACGTATAACTAAGAGGCACAAGTCCTGTCTTTTCAGATTCACTTGCATACAGCATAGCACGGAATTTCAATTGACGTAAACATGGAGCTAAACGACGGGAGCAAAAAAATCATTAGCAAGTCAGGAACACGCAAATAAAATTGTTGATTAGCCAAATTGGAGAAAAATTCAAAATTTTGAATCTGTGTAATCCTCACCACGCAGATCTACCCGTTTGTCTTTTTTGTGCAGCCCAAAATACAACGAATTTGGGGTTGAAATTTTGCACGACTGTAGATCTAGATAATATCTACATCCGGTAATTTTTTCATGATTTTTGGAGACTTAAAAATGTCGACTTTGAATTTTCAATAAAAGGGCTCCATGTAGCCCGGACTCTAAAATAGGTTTTCGGTCAGGAACACGCAAAAAAAATTGTGGCACGACGCTCTAACCAGCTGAGCTAATAGGCCATCACTATTTAAAGCGGTACTATAAAAATATTATTCAATTATTATGCCACGTAATCAGGATTAAGTCACGATAGCACAACAACGCTGTTCAGTCTTGATAGTTTTCTTCATGCCCGCTCCGACAACATCGTCATCACTACTGACTTGAGCGAGATTTTCTTGAGCTCCCCTCTCTGCTGTGACCTCTCCATGTCTGCGTTCATCAGCCGCCAGTGGCCTTAGATCGTAGAAAAGGAACTACGGTGATGTGCCACCCATGCAGAATTGCAGATGCTGGTCTCCAAAGGAATCAATGATATGATGAAGATGATTGCCATTACCATGTTGTAATTGGCTAACGTCTGCAATTGGCTATAGTACCACGAAAATGCACTTCTAGCGGCGCCGGTGTCTACCGGTGTGCCCCTAGCCAATCACTAGAAGCCACGGATGCTTGTATGGTTATACCTAGGTCTGTATTAGATTATTTCCACTCATTTACAACATCCTGTATTTCTCAGCTAGGTCCCACCCACGTGAGTGTCTGTGGCAGACAATAACTGCTCTTATCCCCATCCCTCTGACGCGTTGCACTGTTGAAGGCAATTGGCTCCTCCGCTCCTAGTCCATCCTTCACTATGGCGCGGCAGCAAATGCCTCAGTTCATTTGTTTCAACATATATTTTAATTAGCTTTTCTAAAAAATGATTCAATTTATTTTAGAAAATCTTGAAATGTTTTTTAAGTAGCTAATTATAATAAAATGACCAAGGCATGTTTCAAGTATGAGTTTAGAAACATTTTGGTTTCAAAGAGATATGAGATATATTTCATAAATTACTAAAAGTTGGGTCACACTAAACACGATCCAATTATGTTTCAGAAATTATTTTTTTGTCAGAGATACCAATATTATGTCAACAAATTGTGGCATATAGTATTGAAATTTGAGACATACTTGTTACGACCCATATTTTGTATATGGTACGAAATTGGTTTAGAAAAAATATGATGAATATTTCATTAGATTTTCATAAGTGTATGGTATATATGATATACAAGAACAATGTAATCCGATTATGTTTTGTGAGATGATTCCAATAAAAAATGATCAAGATATGTTTCACGTATGGGTTCAATAACACTTTGGTATCAAAGAGATGTGACATATATTTCACACATTTATGGAAACTGGATGGTACTAAATACAATCCAATTACGTTTCAAAAATCAAAAAAGTGTATCGGAGATACCGGTATTATATCAACAAAATATGGCATTTCTCAACCAAGGGATTTTTTAGTTGGATTTTGACAAGGATTTCTCAATCTAGGCATTGCAAAAAAGTATCAGGAACATTAAATTAGACCAGGGATTCAGATGCAGTAGATTTGAACACTGAATAGAATACTAAAATTTAGATCTAACTAAAAATAGCCACCACCAAATTCATACTCCAGATCTACATCCATCTGATTGAAACAAAATATTGCCTATAATGAGAAAATGAATCTCAAACCTACCCTGCAGCTTCGTCTTCCTCCGGTGGCTAAAGTCCTGGATTGACTACAACCGTGCCTAGACTGAAAGCAGCAAAACCAGGACGCTATGCACCAGTGCTATTACAAGAAGAAGGGGCGGGGCGGCGTCGGCCAGCAGGGCGGGCGCGGCGGCGCGTGGCGCGGGTGGCAGGCGGCGTGGTGTGGCCAGCAGGGCCAGAGACAGAGCTTGGACACGGGAACGCGGCGCCGTGAGGCGCGCGGGCAGCAGGGCTCGCGGCGGCGTGGCCAGCACGGCCACAGCGCGGCCGCCTTTTCTAGATCACCGCCTCCGCCGCCGTTTTTTCCGGATCGAGATTGAGAGAGAGGGGAATGAGAGTCACGTACGGGGAGGTAGGTAAGTATCGTACGTATCCACTGCAGCGTAATACACTCGGGAGGAAATACCGAAAAGGAAAGCGAAATACCCTTTTCCCCGGCGCGAATCGCGAGTAGTCCACGGCGCCGTCAGAAAAATCGCTTTGTATAGTACCATGCATCAGCTGCAAGTGTACACAAGACACGGAGAGGTCCACGCGCTTGCTGATCGAGGTGAAGAAGAACTGTACTAGCTGTATGAAGCAAAGTTTATGAGAGGTTTATTTTTTATAAAAGTTTCACCAGTCTACTAATAATCATCAACACAAGTTCAAAGAAAGTTAAAAGTAACAAAAATTACAATTAGATCCTTGAACCATTTAACAACGACTACAAACACTGGATCGAGACGAAGGTGTCGGTCCTTGCCCCTCACTCATCGGAGCCATACAAAACTTGTCGTGGTAGGTTATTGTAATACTCGATACAATGATATATTAGATCGCATCCTTAAACACCGAGATGCAATCATATCCCACCTTAACTGGGTATGTATATTTACCATGAGTGCTTTAGGTCGTCCACAAGATATGTTTTCGGATACCGCCATACAATTACAACCTATCTTTGCACAATGGGTACCAAATATCCATGTTATTGCACCTGGCGTAACAACTCCTGGTGCAACAAGTATCATCTTAATGTGGGGAGGTGGCGAGTAGCCGTAGGTGGCAAAGTGGTTTTGTTACCTATTCCATTAGGAACCGTAGATTTTTTTTAGTCCATCACATTGATGCAGACCAAACCAACTGACCAAAGCAACAACCATCAATGATGAGAACCGTTAATCGGAAGAGTTAGACCTACAACCACACCAACAAACATAAAAAAACGATCATAATCTAAGAAATTTAAGGAACACACAACTCTATCGTACAGTACGCCAGTGAGCCCACCACGAGAACAGGGATATAGCAGGAGAGACCTAATCCTGAACGCCGCCTCACCACCAAGACAGACAAAGGCACAAGAGTGCAACTAAAACAAGAATTTGCCCAAGAAATCAACCGCCGTCATACTCACATTGTAACGCAGACACTTGTACAAGCTGTGCCACTTTTTGGATCCTGCTTCTCCACGACAAAAATGGTTCTGCTTATATGCAAATGCAACCGGGGATCTACTCATGGAGCCCTCTTGATCTAAAAAAATGAGCTCGTCACGGCCACTAAAGCCATTGTCACGCGCTTTAGGCAGCTGATCAGGCGTGCAACCTACAGTGTGGAAGAAGTGTTGCCAAACACCTCTGATCTTATACTACCAGCTCTATCTTGGCTTTGAGCGTACGAATGGATTGGATTAGAGCGTGTGAATGGATTTGCACAGCACAACGCTGCAGGCGAGAACACATACTGCAAGCACGTTATGACAATGTCCATTGCTTGTGTTGTGACAGGCAACACACCCAACTTGGTTTCATAAAAAACTATCAGCACACTGTCCGAAAATAAACCTAGAACTGCTCAAACCAATTGGAGGTTTGGACAGATGAGCACAAATTCAACAAGTGAATAACAAATGATATGTAAACGCACAAAACCAGATGCCAGTCCAACAGAAGACCAGATTGCCAATGTAAGCTACCTTTCTGTTCAGATTTATGCACCGCATGCACAGTTACTTGTTAATGTTACAAATGACATCGCCCAGCCATGTCTTGAGGTCTATCTTTCCTCCCAAAATGTACCAAGAATCGCAACAAAACGACGTAATGAACTAAACAGAAAGCAGAACCAGAAAGTTACATACCATGATCAAAGTTAATGATGGAATTGCTTGCTCGCACATCCACAAATTAACAAAGAAAATGGCAGCCAAACATTAACAGTTCAGCTCCAAAATTTGAGCACAGCAATCGAATTAACCGACATCCCCCCTAAAGCAACAATCAGAACACGATGAGAAAAAAGGTGGGCCACGAAAGGTCCCCCACTTCAGTATCATTTGAGGCTGCTGAGGTTGTTGCCTTGTCAGTATGCAGGAGGCCCTCACATTAACTTCCCATTCTTCCTTCCAAGCAAAAATGTTTGCACAACTGGACAACCGATAATATCAAATCAGACCTGCACAGTAAAACTCATAAGTAGTCTTTGGTGTTACTGAAACTGCTGTGAGCCGGCAATGACCTCCGCTGGCTAGCCAAAACCTTTACACTTCTTCCCAACCAATGTCATCCATATCCAACCAATTAGGGGTGTGAAGCCTGTTAATGAAAAAAGAGGACAATTGTGGAAAAGTTCAGCAAGGAAGTGCTGCAAACATATCAAAGTTTCTTTATTCTCTCATCAAATCATCATTTATTCATATCAAAGTCAGGCAAATTACCAGGTCACATACACGTTATATATAAAACAAAAATTAATAAACTTTTGGTACATTTGTTACGGACTAATTTGTTAATCAGGTGAAACGACAAATCTATCATTTCTAAGATGTATCATTCCCGTAAATATTACTGTTTCAAAACCATCTCATATAAATCCCATAATATACAAGCTTTAACTTTATAAACATAATAACTATGGTGATAAAGATGCAGGAAAGTTGAAATGCTCTGAAGAAACCATCGCTGGCCAGCTTATACGATATAAAGTGGAGCCATGTAGCTGCTTAGGAGGGGGGGTATGAAACTTGTAGCATGCAGCTGGCCACTATAATCAAAATACTCTGCTTGTGACAATAAATTGCAATGTACCTAAGCACTTATTGTGTAAACCGCTCAATCACATTTCAGATTCTGAAATTGATCAACCCACAGCGGGCATTTACATTTAGATATGGAACGTAATAATTTTATAACATTTATCTCTTGAACTGAAGAGATGGACAAAAGCAAACGTCTTGAACAATTAAGTTATTTTTATTCTGTTGAGAATTAAACCATTTTTCAGCACTAGAACATGGAGAAATGTGTGACTAAAAGTAAGCATGAGGGATTCATGTCATCACTACATCTTGAAAGTAGTCTGGTAACATAATGGCTAAGGGCATATTAGGTTGATCCAATTTTTCCAAATCAATAGAATCAAAACTCTGAAATCTAATCAATGCTGGTAATGTCCTATGTTCTGGTTTTCATAATTCATTTAGCTATATGCCTTATGTAAGTTCATCCAAAAACACAAGATACTCACATAATTCAAAATGGAGCTTCAAGTGACTCGTCCCACACATCACCACTTCCATTTGAAGCATCTTCACCATCCTCTTCCATCGAAAGCCTAATATATTCCCTATGGGCGAACCGATCCCACTCAGTTAAAGTTGGGTTTTCACGCTCCTGCAATTAAAAATGATCCAACTTTTAACTAAAATAGTGGAAGTAGATTCAAACAATTTATGGCAAGCAACGGTTACCTGGCGAATGAGGAATGGATCGCGAGTTTCAAATGCCATGAATTTGTTGAGATTGAATAGGATATTGAATATATTTCCTGAGAGTTTACACCTTTTTAAGTCCCGCAATGTAAAATAGGTCTCATTCTGCAGAAAAATAACATATTTATTAACTTTAGTTAAGGGCATACTTTGAATGCATGATTTTTTAACAAAACAATGCAATTCCTCCCCCCATTGCCTTTGGACCTCTTTGTATTCTACTGTTCCAGACAAGAGGGGTAGGGGGAAGCATCACAGTTATATTTAAGGTGATACCTCTGGTGCAATCATATCAATCATTTGGCACAATATGTCCTCAAAAAGCACAGGTTCCTGTGCCATGCACTCCATGCGATGCAACTGCTCCTCATAGAAAAACTGCATTTCATTGGTAGTTAAAATGCCATTGCCATCAAGATCAATGCACTTAAACCTGTAAAAATTGTTTGCAATGTTCCAATAAGTAAAGCAATATATATATGATGATTAGCAGACATGCTACACATAGATAATGTAATAAGCAAATGTACTCCTCTCAAGAAAATGTACTTCACAACTCAATTATACGCATGTGCACAGGTTTACCACGGGGGGTGCCACCATGTCAGAAATTTGAAGCAACATGGTTTCAGCAAATCAAACAATAATCAGAACAACATTTTCATTTAAAACAATTGTTGGGACTTGACATGGAAGTTCAATGCCTGGAACAGATTCAAGGCCTCGTTTGGAATGACTTCTAAAATTACGGCCCATAAAAAATTCCAGGGATTTCCACTGGTCGCGCTGGATTTTCAGGCGGAGCTCCACTGGTCCGTGAAATAATACGGGGCGACAGTCAACCAAGCGGCCCCCCAAAGGATATAATTGCTTTACAATTAAAGTAATCGCAAGACAAGAAGTTACAGGTAATATAGAAGACATCAGACCAGAGAACACAATTACCAGTATTCAAGGCTAGGTTCAGATGATTTATCTTCCTCTGACAAAATAAAGTAAACAAAATCTTCATAACCCATCTTTCCTTCGGTTATGCTTGTGAACTTCCTTGGGACCTGAGTAGTAGTAGAACAGCCAATGTAAATGCACAAATATTAACAGCAATGCAAAGCAGCATCTCGGTTCTCAATTTAAACTAGGAACGGACTAACCTGTGAAAAGACTCTATCAACTATTCTGTAGGTCAATGAATGATTTCCATATCTGATAAGATTCTCTTTGTCAATCAGGAAATCATGATCTGTGTCCAGCTCCCAAAATTTGCAGTAGATCACATAAAAATGCTCATATGAGAAATATCTGCAGCAGATATGACAAGCTTAGAAACTCATACAAAAAAAATGTAAAATCTTCTTTATTTGTTACATGAAGTAGCATCAAGTGAAGCCCCGGAATTCCTGCGAGCCACCATAACACCATAATGGAGCACATGCAAGGCACAATATGTAAGGAGCTACTACCTCCGTTCCTAAATCCTAACTATAATGGAAACCCTCATTGCACTGAGAGACATTGGGGATGCATGTAGAAATGGGCATGCAATTCCATAAATGAATTACCTCAGTACTTTGTTGATGTCCTCTTCCTCATCCAGCTGCTGCATCGCAGCTACTAAATTCCCACGTTTTAGCTCTCGAAGGGTTAAATGGCCATTTCCACATCTATTTATGGAGTAAAAGATTCTGTATATTACAGTCTCCGCTGAAAAATACATTAAAACATGATTAGCAGATGTATCAGATGCAGGAACATCACAGGCGTTAGCTCATAATATCCATTTCACATCACAAAATCGATGTCATTTTCTGAAGAAAAAAAAGGAGAATGCTCTATCTGCAAGCAGCTTATATTTGCATACCGATATTCATGACTATAGTATATCATTTCCGATATTGCTAACCAGATTGTTTCTTCAGGGAAACAAACAAACAGGGGGGCCTTAACCAGACATGACATCATTACCCCAGTTATTTTTTACATTAGAATCGCTCTGGGGGGTCTGCGACATTCAGTTTTCCACACCATATAAACATCTAGAGTATAGGAAGGTGAAACACTTACTGGGTTCTTCAAATAGTCAAAAGGACAGCTTATCTGTTAGATGTTAATACATCTTCCGACAGCGGCACAGAATTATATATAGCTTCTAGCAAAACCACTCAGTTTAACTTTCTAGTGACAAGTGTAATGGTGGCGATTCACAATCAGGTACAGGACTTCCCTACTACAACATCAGGCACCGCTTAATTCTCATCAGTTCAATGCAAAGTTGCAAACAGAAGAATGAAGGACTCCATGCCATATCCTTTTACATTGTTAGGCTTCATTAGTAAAAGGGTTATGTCCAAAACTTTTTTCATTATATCCTTTTACAGGTGGTGTTTGTTTTGATAGAACAGATGGCTCAAAATGCACATCCAATGCACAATAGACATGACGAATACAGGTTGAAGAGCTAACAGCTACCAGGTAACTTGGATAAAGAAGTTACCGTATCTCTCTTGAAACTCAGGAGTGCCCTGTAAGAACTCTAAACCTGGGTGAGTTGCCAAGAGTTCTTTTAGGACAGGCTTAAAGTCCTCCTGTACAAATTATGGAGAATTAGTGTTCCCTTGAAAGAGAAAACTGTAATGCAGAATCATTATCTTGTCCAGTTGCAGTCATATATATATGTGTACACCAAAGAACAAACAGAGGAAAGAAGAAACGCTGACCTGAGTGAGATAACTGTAACCCGGCTTTCTTAATATTTCAAATATCTGGCTAGGTGTATCCATTGTTATCTTATTGCCATTAATCCAGTACTCGATAAATGCATCCCTGAGTTTAGAAAAAAAAAGTGCTCATGTCAAATCAGAAACAAAAAATGTTACTGTGTGTGTTTGGGGAGCGGGGTAGGGGGTAATAGCGTGGACATGAAACACCAAAGATGTGTGATATATTAAATGGTACCATGAAAGCAAGGGGAAGTGAAACATAAGCTTATATAGTTTACAATTGCAATTCAAGCAAACGGGGGCTAAGCATACTATAATGCAGGCTACAAAAAACTGGAGAAGCAGTTTCTGCTTGCTTCTGCTCTGTCTAATTATACTAGACAAAGGCTCCGGCCTGGTAATGGTTTAAAAACCAATCCATCTGCAGACCAACCCGCAACAACATGCTCCCATGTCCAAAACATTAATCGTCCCACAGAACTAAACCCTCGCCAGACCAAATGGAATTTCAAACCGACCCATTCCCCCTCTACCCACCCTGCTCCTCTAACCATCAGGAAGCCAAACTCGGTAGAAAAGCACTAGGAACCAAAGGTTTTTAACACCGGTTGGTGCAATCAGAGGTTAAATTTATTATGAGGAAAGCCCCATCTCAAATATTACGCAGCATATACTTGAAAAGAAGTTAATGTTCTATGATGAACTAGTGTTCGACTTCGACCAAATGTTTGGCTACAGTTGGCAAGCCCGTGTGCTACATGAAGTATTTGTCATATACTCGAAACATGACCGGACAACTAAGATTCGCGATATTTCAACATATGCTAACGTAGCCACGGCTGAGATGTTGAATAAACACCATACCTTGTTACAGTTCCAGAGCAAGCAGCATCGATCTTCTTGAAAAGAACACCAGAGAGGAACGATGGTAATTTGCATATATCTTTTATGACTTGTCTGAATTCTGTTATGGACAAATAAAACATTCAATCTCAAGAATGCACTTCAATATGAACAAACAAATGAAACCCTTATAAGAAGTCACCTTGTATCTGGAGTCCCTCGCTGGCAAAAAAGAGGTGGTCTAGCCTAGACAAACATTGCTCCCTCAAATCTTTTGGTGGAGGGCGCCCATTTTTGAAGTAAAACTGCAAATATATTGAATAGAAGAACTAAGTTTAACAAGAAAGACGCTTGAATAGTTAGAGTAGAAAAAACACTACACTGATAATAGCAAGAACAGATGAAAAGCACCTGAGGTATAACCTCTCTCACAGGTTCACTGACTAATTTTAGAGGAGATCCCAAGGTTGATGGTCCAGCTCCAGATCCTCGTCTCATAACACGGGGAGAGCCAGCAGTGCTCCTAGGAGAAAGTGGGGGAGCACTACCAGCAGGGAACATTGATGGCAAAGAACTACTTGAAGCAGCATTTGTGCTACCAGAACTCCCAGCAACATTCAGTGCGCCACCACCTTTTGCATCTTCAATCAAAGACTTTACCTGGCAGCCAACAAAACAAATATTGTGAGGAATGATACATCCCAAATAAGTATGTCATAAGAAGAAATTTACTGATATTCACACAACAATTTCCTGTGGAGCTCTACTCAACAAAACGGTAGCATCCGTCTCCATAAAATCAGTGGAATCGATAAAGAGATGTAAATTTGACCATTAACAATGAAGAAAAACATCATCTTGTCGCTTCAATAGATCATGAAAAGGTTATAATGATCTATATACACTAAGCAGTAAGCACAGATACATTCTTCAGAAAATTGCAACGTATTAATAAATTTGCTAACAATGATCATGGTAATCTTTATGCATCAGATAGAACTTAGAAGGTAAGCTCAGTGGACATTCAATTATAATTGTAGGTGTGCTACTTTAAATTATGAAAAAGACCAAGTAACCCAGAGCCAAAAAAAGGACACAAAGAAACTAAAAGTTCTAGTGCCTCAAACGCCTGTTGTAACAGTTCCAAGTACAGTCGCACCACTTGAATACCGGTTGGTCATTTTGGGGTTTAAGCACTATGACATATTGGTTGGATAAGCCTCTGTTTGAATTTTAAAAATGTTGAACTAATCTATGTTCAGCGTAGTCTATTCAGGACTACACTCGCCGATACAAACAACACAATTAACGAGGTACAGAACAAACATCAACACATGTTAGAAGATTGAGCTACTTCAAACATGTAATATTTGCAGAATGAAGCCAGATTAAAATTTGAAAGATCTGCTATGTTGCTCCATATTGTGCAATGACTGAAATACAAGATGTAAGAAGCCAAACCCATATAGTATATCCATATTGTCCTGGCTACGAACAAATAATTACAAATGGAAACTCAATATGTACCAAGCACATGCATAACAGACTGCATAGTTATCGTGGCAGCATATGGAGCAAGGATACCAAGGTACCTGCCATGGTGATGGCTAGACAATAAGTTGGCTTAGCCTAACCAGCGAATATAGAACTAAACAACACGAAACTGCAGAGTGAGGCATAGCCCACTAGGCACTTGGTCAAAGACCTCACCTGAGCACAAAAACCCATCTAAGTCATCCAGTCCCTCCTCTCATACTCGAATACCAACAGGCCCCACCTTCTCTAGCAGCAGCATTCAGTACCACGAGCAGCAAAGCATAGGACATCGAAGCTAACAAGAGAGATGAGCGATAAGCAGCAGAGAAGATCAGGGAGAGGAAGGAGCTGAGAAGCTGAGGGTAGAAGAGTATGCGCAGAGTGACAGCAGTGAGCAGGGAGGCGACTATGCACATGCTTGCGAACTAGAGAGTGCTGACTACCGTAGGTGATGGAGTCCCTCTGTCTCCTGGACTGCTGCCAGTTAAGAAAACCAGTCCATGGAGTCTGCTGCTGGCCGAGTTGACAACATGTCGTTGACTAGGTTACGCTATGTAGACATCATGACTTGCCACTGATATTTAATAATACCCAAGATAAAATACAACAATAAGAAAGCAGACAAAACAAGAGAAAATACAAGCATCATCTGGGAGAGCAACGACCACTAGAGTGGTAAAGCCTTGAGACCGTGATAACACAATTTGAGGTAATATCATACATGATACACTCAACACGATTTCTTTTTTCCATTTCTAAGGTTTCAAGCATTTAACAATGCATAGACAAGTTCGGTCTGCAAATTACATATCCCCTCAACAACCTAGAGCCACTATCTTCTATCTATAACTAGTAATCCTTATTTCCTAGCATAACAAGCTGCAAAAGTTTTATATCTAACGTATAACATTTACTCCTGTAAATGATATCAAAAAGGATATAATGGTTCGCTAGTGCCACTTGAGCTATATTATTGCATTATATGTGCCATTGTGCACAGGTATGCATAAAGTTAGCAGCGAAAGAGCACTAAACATATATGCACATCAAGCAACAATGCAGCCATCTCGCTTAAAGCCATTGAGCATCACACATCATCAAAGGAATACTCAAACAGATTACTATCACTCTATCAGTATCAAGATCCTTGGTGCATGCATGTATCGGTGCATACAAATCTCGAACGTTCAAAGTATAAGTCAAGCAAATCCTACGATTGCTTGGTAGAAACACATACGCTAAACAATCTAAAGTAACCGAACAATCTAAGTAACCCAAGGAGACGAGCAGATAACTGAAGCCAGTTTTCTAGTAGTGTACCACTGCAAAAATAGCATCAATAAAACTGTTTCATTTAAGAAAAATCGGCGTACAGCATCACTGACATACATCTCCTAAGTCCCATCATTCTTCTAAACACATGCAACGCTGTATTATCATACCAACATTTCATTAACTTGAATAGAACGATAAAGCTGATGCATGAGGCAAAAGCTCCTCCCAGAAACCACCAGTAAGCACATCGGCTTAAAAACAGAATTAGTTCAGATCGTGTGACTCCTGGACACACGTATTTCATGGCAACTGAGGAGCGGAAACTAAGCACCCCATAGAAACAGGCTAAGTTGTATATTTCCGCACAATTCACTACAATCACAATCTCCCACTGGGCCTTTGCCTATGTTCCAAACTCCACCGCCCAGTATCCTCAGCATCAGCACGCGACTGTAACACGAACTCAACAAACCCATAAAATCGCACTCTGCAGCACAAAGCGCCAACCAAGGTAGGCATTCCCAGCTGATATTTCACGAGTTCCAACACGAGATCACACTAAGCACAAAATATCTATGGACGAACCCAGCCAATCTAGGAGCAAATCGAAAGGAGCACACGAGGGAAAGATGGCGCGTGAGAGGTTACCAGCTTGGACGACTCGGGGAGCACGAGCCACTGCGAGTAGAGTGCCTCGACTATGCTTGAGTTCTCCCGGAGCGCGCCCGGCGCGAGCTCCGGCAGCTGCAGCAGCTCCGGGTCAAGCGCCGACGCATCCCTCCTCGCCGCCTCCACCTCCATGCCGTCAAGACCCTGGTGCCCTTCTCATGCACCAGGCGAGGCCCCAAACCCTAGATCTGTCCCCCGGCGAGCGCGTCCAGAGGCTGGAGGCCGAGGTGAGGGGAGTGACAAATCGGAGCTCGGCAGGATCGGGGCCGGGCAACGGAGGAGGATCGGGGGTCGCCGGTGTCGGGATCCGAGGCCGGTGCGGGTGGATGCGAAACCCTACGCCGTGACAAGCGAGCGACAGCAGGAGGAGATATGGGGGGGAGAGCGGAAGGGATCGAGATCCGGTTGACATGCCCATTAACCGTGACATGCGCCTAGTTTTTCACCGTTGGATTCAAAATCGATGGGTAGATGAACATCTGCTACATGTTATCACCACAATGAAATCGTCTTTCGGATGCCACTTTCGGTCTGGCTAATAGAGCCGATGTGGCTGGAATTGCAGCTACACCTACACCTACACCCCGTGTGTCCAATCGCTTTTGTGTTTCCAGTTCTTTCGGGGTACATAACACAAGCGTTGGAATATTAACCAGTTTTCAAACGAGTTCAAATAATGCTATACATACACTAGCAAATCTGATCACATCGGAGAAATTATACATATCTAGAAGATGCAAGTGACAATAGTGAGAGACAAACAAATACAACTTCGTCAAGAAGATTACAGCACCTTTCATTGTTATTGCCATTCATACCGATGGACGTGACAATCGGAGGAACTATACATATCTAGTAGATGCAAGTGCAATGGTGAGAGAATGAACAAATACACCTTCGTCGGGAAGATCAACACCTCCATTCTCATTGTCATCTATAGTGGTGGAGGTGATGTAGCCGTACACTGGGTAGGAAGTAGTCGATTTGGCGTTGTGGATGTAATTGAACAGAAGCAAGCAATTGCGCCGAGATGCTACTAAAAAAATTAGCGTCCTAGCTCGGTACATGTTCTTAAAGGGTGGCTTTTAGAGACTTGCTCTTCCGGAGGATCGTGCGCCGTGATGGAGAAACTTGAAACATCCCAGTAAGAGAAACTTTCCAATGACGAAGAGATAGAGAGAGATAGAGAGAGTATGTTCGTTTTGTTCTCTCCTCGGGTCCTAACCTACTTTTGGTGGAGAATAGAAAGCGAGAAAGCACATCACTCAAATCAAGATGCGAACAAATATTACTCTGAGCGAACAAAGCTTCCAAGTTCATATCATACCGGCCAGAACCTATGGTGGAGATATTGATACCAGTCTACCTTAAATGTGTTGTGACATATTTGAAACATGGTGATTGTGGCTTACCCCCTCCATGGCTTGTGATACGTCTCAAATGTATCTATAATTTTTTATGTTCCATGTTTGTTTTATACCAAATGTTACATGTTTTATTTACACTTTATAGCAATTTTATGCATTTTCTTAAACTAACCTATTAACAAGATGCCACAGTGCCAGTTCTTGTTTTCTGCTGTCTTTTTGTTTCAGAAAAGCTAGTCGGGGAATATTCTCAGAATTGGACGAAAATTGACAGAGCCCAGTTTTACATCGATACGAAGACGAAATCCAAAGGGCGACCGAGGAGGCGGACCAGGGCGGCCATACGCCACCCCGACACGCCGGTTGGTGGGGCCACACCCTAGGGGCGTCTGGCCCCCTGTCCACCGCCTCGCGCCGCCTCTTCGTCTATATATTCGTCTTCACGGGAAAACCCTAGGTACCCGAGCACAATTCCACGAAAACATCTGAGGCCGCCGCCGTCATCAACCCTAGGTCGGGAGGGTTCTGCAGCTCTTCCCATCACTCTGCCGGAGGGAGAGATCATCACCGGAGGGCTCTACACCACCATGCCCGTCTCCGGACTGATGCGTGGGTAGTTCTCCATTAAACTACGGGTCCATAGCAGTAGCTAGTTGGTAGTTTCTCCACTTTGAGCTATCATGTTTAGATCTTGTGAGTTGCCTAACATGATCAAGATCATCTTTATGTAATGCTACATGTTATGTTTGTTGTGATCCGATGAATTGTGAAGTTATGATCAAGTTTGTTCATCTATCTATCTATATGTTTTATTTATGTTCTTGCATTCTCTCCGATGCTAGTATATGCTTTGGCCAAGTAGATGCTAGTGTCTCCAAGAGGGGGTATTTATGCTAGATAGTGGGTTCATGTCTCCGGTAGCCTGGGCTCAAATGACAGAAACGACTAAGGATCTGGATGTGTTGTTGCCACTAGGGAGAAAACAACTATGCTTTGTCTATATGTCATTTGCATTGTTTACATTACACACTTTGCTTATTGCAATTATCTGTTGCTTGCAACTTAATACTCGCGGGAGACACGGAAGTTATCTCGCAGGTGGATTATTAGTCATAGATGCATCTAGCAAGCGGTCTATGTATCTTGTTGTAATGCCCAATAAATACTACAATGAACTTTATCTTGTCATAATATGCATTGCCATGCCATTGCCATTTGTCAATTGCCCAGCTGTAATTTGTTTACTCAACATGTTTGTTTATCTGTTTATGGAGAGACCCCAGTCCATTCTTTTAGACTGATAAAAACACCGTTTCCACCACGCTCTACGCTCATTTGCTTGCTATCCATTTTTGCATTTATATTTATTTTACACACCATATGTTTGATCCTTTGTATTCAGCAAGCCAGAGAGATTGACAATATTCATATTTCATTTGGGCAAAGTTGTTTGTTTGTGTTGTGTGCAGGTCCACGTCAACAGCATTTCAACGGCGCTGTTGTTGACACCGTGTTGAAGCTCTTCCAATTCCTACTGGTTTGATTAAACCTTGGTATTGTTTCAAGGGAAATTTGTTGTTGCACTACTTCATACCTTCTCTTGGGGTCTCACAACGAACATGTGTTCCACGTCATCAAGCACTTTTCTGGCGCCGTTGCCGGGGAATTGGAAGCTACAACAAGGGGAGTTACATGCCACCATTCTCTTTACTTTGTGTTTTGTCTTGCTTAGTTTATTTTTGTTTTATATTGTTTTCTTTAAAAATTAAAAACTATAAAAAAAATAGAATTTCAGCTTCTAGTCTTTTCCCTGTTTTGCTTAGTTTTATCTCTTGCTTAGTTATCATGTCTAGATCTGTTTGTAATATTACACCACCCTTAAGTGAAATTATTATGTTTGAAAAAAAGCTGGAGAAAGTTTTAAGAATGCTTGGGAGAGATTTTTAGAACTGCGTAAAAAATGCAACCTAGAATGGAGTCAGGTGTCCTTGTAAAATTCTTCTACTTCGGTTTATTGTCTTTATACCAGCATGCTTTAGATGTTATGGTAGGTGAACACTTTACTGATTATGATGCAATAAAGCATTTAGAATTTTTAAATGGTTGGGCTATTTTTTGCATGATAGATAAAACTGATGGAGTGATTGATAGGCTGGATAAAATAGAGAAATCCCTTAACAATCTGAATTTGGACAGGGGCCATAATTCGAAAGTTGATCAGCCCCTTGTTGCGCTAAAAAATGATCGGGAATCTTTTATTGAAATTAAGATTGGTATTCAAAAGTTTCTGGCCTACTGTGATATTAGTTCTACAATGTTTATTATGCCCAAAATGGTGTATGATGCTCTAAAAATTGATAATATGCTTGTGTATCCTGTTTTTCACTTACATGCGGATGGCACCATCACAAAGAGTTTAGGGAGAGTTAATAATGTTCAGGTCACTATGCAAAAAAAAACTATCCCAATAGACTTTATGGTTCTAGCAAAATCTCCCAGTAACATAGTCCTTGGTAGATCATTCTTGAAAGATGTTGGGTGCTTCATTAATGTTAAGTATGGATTTATGAAACTTAATGCCTCTATTAATCGTAGGATTTTCTTTCCCATTAAGAAAAATGATCCTGCTGAAAGGCTTGATGACTCTCATGTTATTGATAATACTTGATTCTTGCTTTGTGCCTAGCTAAAAGGCGTTAAAGAGAAGCGCTTATGGGAGCCAACTCATTTTTATTTTCTATTTATTTTTTGTTTTCTTGAGTCAATGTGTTTGTTGCTACTGTAACAACTCCTTTGTATCTTTTTGTTTTCGTTTTTTTGTGCCAAGAAGAGCCTCTAATGGCAAGAAAGTGTTAAAGTTTGCTTTGCTGTCCAGAAACAGATTTTTGTGCTCCACCGTAAATTCCGTGAAAAAATCACAGAACAACTTTTTGATCTGAATTTTTTTGTGCAGAAGCCTGAGTTTTATATCTATCTTTAGTTAGTTTATCATTTTCTGATTTGAGCAACGTAAGTGCCCCAAAACAAATTGTGTTTACGGGCTGTTCTGGTTTTGACAGATTCTGTCTTTATTTTGCATTCTCTCTTTTATAAGTGTTGAGTGAGGTTCTCTAAGGGTGGAGAGCATCACATAAAGCTAGTAACAGTAGGTAATGTTTAAAATGATTTTTTGCAATGTGTCTTTACAGAACCAAGTGACATATGTTTTGATGCACTAACCCTCTAATGAATTTTATGAGAAGTTTTGTGTGAAGGAAGTTTTCAAGTATTAAGAGAGAAGGATGATAGAAGAAGATCAAGAAGTGAGAAAAGCTTAAGCTTGTGGAGGCCCCATGGACCTCCTCTGCATATTTTAAGAAGACTCAAGCATCTAAGTTTGGGGATGCCTAAGACATCCCCTTCTTCATCAACAAATTATCAGGTCATCTATAGTGAGACTATATTTTTATTACTTCACACTTTAAGTGCTGTTTTTGGAGCATTTGTGTGTTTTTATTTTTAGTTTGTTTATGTTTTATTCTCTGATTATAACTAAGTTGGATCCTAGCATTCTTGTTTGGGAGAGAGACAAGCTCCGCTTTTTCCTAGAATACTCCTGTTCTTCACTTATACCTGTTGAGTATTCTGTTTTTGCTCTGCTAATCTTCTAGCTCTTGTTTTTCATGTATCTCTTGTTAAGAGCTATTAGTTTCTTTTGTAGAAAGCACTCTCTTGCTTCACTTATATTTGTTTTGAGAGTTGTTCAAATAAGTTGATTGTTGTTTGGTTGGAACAGAAAATGTTATGCATGTGGTAGTGGTATAAAGAAAAACTTGCATAGTCTTGTAGATCGTTGAACTTTGATAACTTGATTCTTTGCAAATGTTTTGAGGTATTAAATAATTAGATGTTAATGCTTGCTAGTTATTTAAGTTAAAACTTATTAGTGGTTGTTGCCGTTAAAGCTTGTTCTGTACTACAAACTATACTAATTGTTGAAGGTGTAGTTGGTCTTGATAGTTGTTCTTGTCTGAAAGTAATTCGTAATAACATAGGTGTGTGCTAAGGTGGAGGGATCTAACGGGGTACTTGTACCACCGTGAACGGCCCTCCTTGGAGTAAATTTTAATCATGCTCTTAATGTTGAACATGCTAGTTGTTTGCAATAAACTTGTGAGTTCTTTTTCACTAATGTTGAGCTATGGTTTTTGGCACTTCCACCATCCAAATTTTGCTAGCCTCTACGGTGTTGTGCATTGCCCTCTTCTCATATTGAGAATTGGTGCATACTTCGTCAGTACATCCAAACCCCGTGTGGGAGAATTTTCTCTTGTTCTCCTACACATAAGGCTATACATGTTCCTCAAAACATCCATCGTACCTACCACAACATTTCCATAGTTGTTCCGAGATATATTGTGATGTAGTGCAACCTACCCTAAGCAACCCAACATATCCCAAGTCATCATCGAACTCAAAGGTGAACTCCTTCCTCTATATGACCCTCGATATGACACTTTGGAATGGTATACTACTTGACCATTATCACTTTGTATTGCTAGTCATGACGAGTACGACTCCACGGGAAGATGGCCAAGGCGCAAGAGGAATGAAGTCCGACAAGACGGTGGCTTGGAAGAGGAGAAGGAAGAGACGTTGAAGTCTGTTCGGTACTACCGGCCCCATCAGCCCGGTACTACCGCCGAAGCTCGAGAGCTACTGGACTCACTGCCGCTCTAAGCGGTACTACCGGAAATCGTTCCGGTACTACCGGACCTGCGCGCGTCCGGTACTACCGGACCGTATCCACCGGTAGTACAGGCCCTGCGCGTGCCTGTGTGCAGATTTGGGTTTTGACCCATGTATCCCCTTTCCCTTTGCCCTCTGGGCCTAGACTATAAATAGACACCCCTTGGCTAGATCTAGGATAGACTATGTTTTGAGATTAGAGTAGAGCTAGGCTCCCCACCTCAAGACGGTCTCCTTCCTCCCCTTGCGGGATGGTTCCTCCCTTCGTGGAGAAGATCCCCTTGCGGATTCAAGACCTCTACTTGTAGTTTGACTATAGCCAATCTTTCATCTTCGGGTGACTTTATTGGAGTGGTTCGGTTGGCCGTTGGAGAAACAACCATCCAAGATCCCTTCTTGTATCTACTTGCCGATCTCTCCACCTTCGTGTGGATTCTATTGGGCCGGTTGGACCGACCGGTACAACAATACATAACCAACACACATAAAATAGCAAAAGTTTTTGTTGGCCCACATTTTTGGAATTATAATACTTGTTATAAATTTGGGATGTTACAATGTCCGCAGGTACCTGCATGAATATCTCGAAGGATGGCTTTGCCATCTTCGAATGCGATGCATCGTTGGAACGTACCTGATATGCTTCGTTTGTACAACTCGCCATTGATGATGGTGTATGCTTTAGCCCGTCGAGTGACACGTCGTGAGTCAGTTATGTCGTCAGGTAGCTCGTTGCGGAGTATGTACGCCAGGAAAGGTTGAGTCCAAGTTGGCTCAATGAGGAGTACCTCGACTGGCGGGTCCTCTGTGCTAGGTGTCTTGCTCTTGGCTGGTGCGGTCGATGTAGGAGGTGCCCGTTTTTCCTTGATTGATCTGTGCTCAATGCGCTCGAGGAAGACACCAGGTGGAACTTGCGCCTTGGTCGAGCCTAGGTTGGCTAGCATGTCTGCTTCTTCGTTGCTTTCTCTCCCTATGTGCCGCAACTCGCAGCCTTCGAAGCTGCTTTCCATTATGTTGTTGTCGTGGTGGTGTCACGGCAGATGCCATAGGTATGGCTAAGTGTGGGGCCGAAAGGACACTGGAGGTATCCAGGGAGGGCTTACACGCTGAGAAGCACGCACGGACGAACATCGAACCAAGAACACACAAGCACACACACGCGATTTACCCAGGTTCGGGGCCCTCGTGAGGAGGTAACACCCTACTCCTGCCTGCCTCTCGATGTATATGTGTGAAGCACAAGCACAAGTACAAGATCTGCTCCTTGAGCTGTATTGCTAGACTATGAACAGTGGTACGAGGTAGAAGATGAAGCTAAACACAAAGGGGGCAAATGAGCTCTTTCTTCTTCCGTCGTTCACGCAGGAGGAGGTACAGGGGTACTTATAGCAGTCCTGGTGGCAATGGCTCTGTCCTCCATGGTGGCAACATGTGCTCCTGCAGAGATCTCCGGGATTCCTGTAGGAGACCCGCGTCTCCGGGATCTCCGGGTCGTCTCTGCCATGACAGGACCCTTTCTGTCTTGTCCCAGCTTATCCGGGCTGTCCCATCCCGGGATGTCGGTCTGTCAGGCTCCGGGTTCTCCGGCCAGGCGTGCTCCTCTGCCAGGCGAAAAGACAAAAGCCCTTGACTTCCTATCCGAGGTAAGATTTATTCTCTTCCTTAACCCGACATGGATATGCCTGGTTTCCTTCCTTGACCCGGCAAGTCTGTGCCGGATCATCTTCGTCCCTTTCCTGCATAAGAGAATAAACAAGAGCAGACCGACAGTGGTATGTCGGTTAAGGTGACTCAGCTAACATGACCCGGTCTAAGTGACCCGGTTGTCATAAGCCGATTTGTATCACGCCATGCCTCGGTCCCTCCGGGACTTGGTTGACCCGGTTTGACCTTGACCCGGTCCACTCTTTAGAGCTCTTTATACCACATCTTACCCTACCAGGGTGTAGCCCCCCGATATTAGTCCCTGAAGCTGGTGCGGTTCTACAGCCTCGGATGGAGGGCCACACCAGGTTTAACCAAACAAAACCGACCAACAGCCTTTCCGACTCAAGTATGTCTCGGTCTAGCCGAGTTTCGCCAAGTCAAATTAGTAACCTTGTTCGAATTTCCTCCTCAAC
The DNA here is from genome assembly GCA_947311845.1 of Poa pratensis. NCBI lineage: Eukaryota > Viridiplantae > Streptophyta > Magnoliopsida > Poales > Poaceae > Poa > Poa pratensis. The sequence goes on from CAMZMU010000064.1 coordinate 48,749,197, forward strand.
TTGGTCTAACCGATACAACGGGATTCTTTTTAACTCCACCGAGTCCCAGTCTCGAAATCCGATGCAAAGATGTCTCGGTTTGCCTTGATTTGCGCGTACGGCCGACCTTGCCTCTGCACGCGCCGCGCATCGCACGTTGCACACGTCACACGTGTCATGTCCGGTCACCTCAAAACACAGCCTTTAACCATACTTGACCACGCTGTGTGGCGCCTGGGTAACCGCGCCAATGATGACGGGCCCACCACTACCCCACTAACGAACGGTTTCGAGCGCAGTTTGGGGAACTGCTCCCGCCGCTTCGCACGCCTCCGCGCCTATAAATAGGGGAAAGAAGGCACGGTGAGGGCTTCTTCCTCCTTCATCCTCTCCGTTGCGAAACCACTTCCGCCGCCGCCGCGAAGAGCACTCCGCCCTGGCTCGACCCCGAGAGCGCTTCTCCATCGCCGACGACCAGAATCGACTGCGCCGCCGCCGCCAAATTCCTTCTCGTGGAATCTGCATTCTGGTATGGATCCCTAATCTCCATCTTCTTCACGCATCATCTCGAGTGTTCTTCCTAGCGTGTTCTTCATTGTTCATCTTTAGGATATTCTAGATCTCCAATCGCTAGACTTGCTAGGATTAACCTTGTTTGCTCATAGACGAGCCTAATTAGATCTTATTTCTAGATCGTTTCCGCACCGATATCCTGAGTTGGCTCCTGATAGTTTCATTCTTCCCTGCCTTAGGCTCATATTTTACTTTCTTTTTTACTTGCTCGGTAGATCTTGCTTGCTCACAGATTCATGCAAATTCTTGTTTGTAACTTTTACCCGAATTACTTAACTCGATTTTCCGAATCACTTAACACTTATCTTTCCGAATCATCCTTCCGGGTGATTCTACCTCGGTTTCCAAATTAAATAACTCGGTTTCGTGCTCTACTCCTGAGGCATTTGCACGGCTCTTCCGGGTCATATGTCTCGGTTTCCGAGTTACTTGCATCGTTTCTCCGAGTCACTTACTCCGACTCTGGATTCATAACTCCGAATTACTTATCTCGGTTGTATTTGTACTTTTTTGCAGGTTTGGCCCTGAGATGTCAGGCCGCAGTACTCCCGACCCGGCCGAGTCATTGGCTGCATGAGGCGGATGGGAGGGATCTGACGTGGTGCAAGATGATCTCGATTGGCTGCTCAAGACCCGGCGTATCACGGCTGAGGCCATATGCCGGCTTCCGGGAGAAGAACTCGAGCCGGTTCTAGAATCGGGTGAACGAGTGGTGTTCCTTGCGCACTTTCAGCGCGGATTTGGACTCCCAGCTAGCCCCTTCTACCGGGACTTTCTTGACTACTTCGGTCTACAACCTCACCATCTCCCTGCCAACGCCATTACATCTCTTTCAGCTTTTACCTCCTTCATGGAGGGGTACCTCGGCCTCTGGCCCACTGTTGCCGCTTGGGCCAAGTACTTCCGCCTTCGGAAGCAAACCATTCCGAATAAGGAGGAGATTGTGAAGGATATGACCGCATGCGGTGCTGCTAGCATTACTCCGAGCAAACACTCCATCTTTCCCCGGATTACCGGCTTAGAATCCTGCCGGAAGTGGCAGAGGTCCTTTTTCTATGTGAAGAGCCCGGCTGATCGAGATGTGCTCAATCTGCCGGAGTTCAACATCGCTCCCCCCACAGCCGAGTTAAACTGGAACTATGACCCGCAGGACAGCATTCCTGAGGTCCAACTGATCCACCAAACCCTTGAGGGGCTGCTGGAGAAGAAGATGAGCGCAAACGACCTCTTGAGGACTTTCATTATGCACCGAGTCAACCCTCTTCAGTACCGTGTGCACAAGATTTGCCACATGAGCGGTTTGCTGGACCCTATCCAGGTCAGCACCCATGATCTCACCCACCCCCAAGTCAGGAGACGGGTCAAGGCCATCGCGCAGACCGAGATGGCAGACGATTGGCAATGGGGCGTAGAGCCGTTTGAGCGATCCCGGCTTCCTCCTCCGGTTAGTTTGTCACCTTTGAATCGACATAGTTCTGCCTCCCGAGGCTACTTTTATCTCGGTAATGCACCTTATGACTAATCCAAATCTACTTTGCTTTTCTTGCAGCTGTTTACTCGACAAGCCACCGAAGATGGGGACTTGAAGACCAGGAAATGGACAAAAGATCGCCGCCCGCGACCTGAGGGGACTGAAGATCCGGACAACGAGGATTATATGCCGGTTCCTCGAGCCAAGGCTTCTACCTCGGGTAAGCCATCCGCCCGTGTCTTCGTTCAAGACTTGTCCGACGATGAAGATGATGATTGTCAAATCCTAGATCCCATTGATACTATTCCTATTTCATGGTCTGCACCTCCTGCTACAGCCAATCCGGGTGCACAAGGCACATCTCGGAAACGCGCCGGTGCGTCCGGGTCAGCGGCTCCTCCGGCTAAGAAAGCCAAGAAGGTTGTTACCAAGCGCAAAGCTAAGGTCCTTCCAGCCAGCAAAGGGTAAGATAAACTTCGCATAACTTTTCCGGCTTTCCTTCTTTCTCTCTTTCCTTTAACCGAAGTTAACCTTATCCGAATTAACATTCTACCTCGGTTTATGCAGTGACCCGATCGCCACCAATCTTGATTCGGATCTGGGAGGGGACCAAGGCCCCGAGCAAACCTCGGCTCCGGGTCAAGACCAATCTCCCCTCTCTCCTCTTAAGGATTTAGGGACGAAGCGGGGTAAGACTCCAACTGAGACCTCGTCTAAGTTGGAGCTTCGACCCTCACCTCAGAAGCACACCAAGCAACAACAACAGTTGAAACAACAGCAGAAGCAGCAGCAGAAACAGCAGCAGCAACATCAGAAGGAGAAGCCGCAGCAGCAGAAGGAGAAGGACCAGCAACAGCAACAGGAAAGACAGCAAAGGCTGCAGCAGGAGAAACAGCAGAAGCTGTAGCAAGACAAGTCTCGGAAGCAACAGCAGCCCCAGTGCCGGTCCATACTCCGGTACCACCGCCTCCAAGTGTGCCAACTCAGCAAGCCTCTGGCCAACCTTCAACTGTCCAGAGCAAACAAATTACTGTGACTCCAACAGCAAACCGGGCGTACCAAGACCTTTCCGAGATGATTTCCCGCCCCCGAGTCAACAGCCATGTTCTTCCGAGTCTCCGCACTCCGAGTGATAAGAGCCTCGGCTCGGTTGGACAGTACGTGATGGATTGGAACGCCGCGGACCCGAGTGAAGTTTCTTCTACTCCGGCAAATCCACACCCGGTTGGCCCCGGCCTGGTTGCACAATCCCTACACTCCATGCAGGTCTCGGCCCTTCAGGCCAGCAGGGTTGTCGAGGTAAATCTCTCGGAACTTAGCACTTGCTCTAAAATGATCAATAGTCACACCATCCACAGTCCCCGAGATTCGGGCTGAGTAACTGATACTCGTCCGAGTAATAGGTAACTCGGCGCGAATCTTCAAAAACTTGATCATTTTAATCTTAACTTGTTAAAAATACTGGGATTCCCAGTCCCCGAGTCTCATGTCGAGTTTACCCGGCATGAGCTTACATTAAACTCGGACAACCAGTCCCCGAGTTTCATGTCTAGCTGATTCGGTATGACCTTTTATCAATCTCGGGCTCCAGTCCCCGAGATTCTTTTTACCCTTACTAACATCTTTCCTTCTTGCAGGATTGCACCAACACTCGGAGCCGGATCTTCAAGAACCTAGCCTTGGAGCACGGGCGCTTAAACTCTCCTTCCAGAACCAGCAGGAGGAAATGAAGAAGAAGGAAACAGAGCATAAGCGTGCTCTTAAAGAAGAACAGTCCGAGGTGACTCGGCTCAAGCGGGAGCTTGACCGGGTCGAGAAAGAGAAGATTGAGCTGAAAAAGGAGAGGAACACGTTCAAGACAGCTTTGGAGAAGCGTGCCGCTGGTGACCAGAAGATTCAAGCGCACATCACTGCATGCGAGGCTAAGGCTACCAAAGCTTCAGAAGAGTCGGATGCCCTCAAGGCAAATGCTGCCAAGTGGCTGGCTGAGCTCACCAAACTTAATGCCGAAATGGACAGTAAGTTCTCCGAATCATATCCTTTTTGTTTATATCTTCACATGAAACTTTGTGTCGGTGTCTCATTTGATTCGGTGTCAGCCTATTTGCTCTCAGAACACTTTGAGCACTGCCAAGCTGCAGCAGCCAACACTGTGAAGAAGGCCCGAGCTAGGAGGGCCGAGGCATCTGGAGCTCCGCTACCCGAGGCTTGGGACATCGACGATCACTTGATCGCACTCCAAGCTCGCATTTCTCCTTTGAAGAGCATCGGCGTCGAGCTTCTTAATGCCAGTATCCGAGCCTACAATGTCTTGTGGCCCGAATCTCCCAGTGTCAAGACCATTGCTGAGTTGTCCACATGCTTGCAGCAAACCGAGACTCGGTTAAGGGAATGGAGGTCTTCTTCTGCTCGTGCCGGGGCCGACGCAGCCTTGCTTTTTCTGATGTCCTGGTATGAGGAAATTAACCTCGACGGCTTGCGCACCCTTCGCGATGGTTCCCCATGGGCTACTGACTCGGCATTGATCGCGAAGCGTGAGGAAGCTGCTACCTTCATGGCCAGGTTTGCCAATACTCGGTCTGTTGAACCCGGTGTGGTTTACTCGGATGATGAAGAGGAAGAAGAAAAAGAAGAAGTCAACGCTGAAGGTGACTCTGAGCAAGAATATGGTGACTCTGATTCCGAGTCTTCAACTCCCGATGACTCGGCTAAGACTGCGAAACCATCTGCTGCCGAGATTTCCAAAGAGCCAGCGGTTGACCCGGCCAAGCAAAGTGCTACCGATATCTCCTTGAAGACAATGTCTGATCTTATCGATGCATCAGCAAGCAGCAAGATTACCCCAACTGCCCCCGAATCTGCTACTCCTCCGACCAAAGTTACTCCTGCAACCGAGGTTCCTCCTTCAACCAAGGTTGCTCCCTCATCCGGGTCTGTCCCTGAAACCGAGGCTGCTCCTTCGACCGAGGTTCCTCCTTCCACCGAGGCTCCTGCGTCATCCGGGTCTGCTCCTGCAACCAAAGCTGCTCCTTCCTCCGAAGCCGCTGCTTAACTTACATGAATTCAAACTGTTAAATCCCCGGAATGCCGGGTGCAGATGTAATATACATTTTAAGTTCCTCCGAGACTACTTTTATTTTGCTTAATTCGAACAAGACGAGGTTTATGTTGGATCAATTTAAACCGAGTCCCCGAGTTTATTTTCTTGTTCACTATACTTGTCAATCTTTGCTCTTGTCTACCATTTAGGCGTTCGACAGTCGAGTCACAAGATAGGAATTATAGCATACAATACTTCATAACATTCGAGTTGGGGTTTAAAGTCATCCGACATAAACAAATATGAAAAACAGGGTTAGTAAACAAGCTATGCCGAATCATTTTTGGCCGAGTCTCCGAGTTCATTTTCATGTTCACTACGAACCATCACCTCAGCTCTTGACTGCCTTTTTTGGCGTTTGTCAGTCGAGTCACAAGATCACAATAAGATAGCATACAGTACTTTGAACTTCGAGGCAAGGCTTCAAATCATTCGGCATAGGAAAAACATAAATGAAAAAACAACAGATGACACAAGCATATAGACGAGGCAGTCCCCGAGTTTTGATTCGGGGTGCCGACATTTCATTCATATAGAAACCGAGATACATACACTGCACCCTTTATGAGTAAAAGGGCGGAGTAGAGCTATATTCCATGGACGCTTAGTTTCCTCTCCGGATTTGTCCATCCTGTGCTTCATCGGTTCCTGTGCATCTATAAGATAGTATGAATCATTGTGCAGAGCCTTGCTCACAATGAACGGTCCCTCCCATGGAGGTGTCAACTTATGTCGGCCTGCAGTGCGTTGCACCAGCCTCAGTACCAAATCTCCCTCTTGGAACACCCGAGGGCTGATCTTCCGGCTATGATAGCGTCGGAGATTTTGCTGGTATATTGCTGACCGAGATAAGGCCAACTCTCGGGCCTCCTCAAGTAGGTCACACCATCTTCCCGGGCTTCTTTTGCCTCGGTTTCAGTGTACATTGCCACTCTCGGTGCATCATATTGTATGTCGGTTGGCAGAACAGCTTCTGCTCCATAAACCAGAAAGAATGGTGTGTAGCCAGTCGATCGATTCGGTGTGGTCCTGAGACCCCATAATACTGCTGGGAGCTCATCTATCCAACAACCCGGAGTGCGTAACAATGGTGCAATTAACCGAGCCTTTATGCCATCTAGCACCAAGGCATTTGATCTTTCTACCATCCCATTGGCCTGTGGGTGTGCAACTGCAGCTACATCCAGCTTAATTCTCTTCTCGGCACAAACCGAGCAAATTCTCCCACAGCAAAGTTGGTTCCATTATCTGTGATGATACTGTGTGGATAACCATATCTCAGAATTATGTCCTTCAAGAAAGTCACTGCTGTGTGTCCATCACATTTCCGGATTGGCTTTACCTCTATCCATTTGGTGAATTTGTCCACCATCACCAATATATGAGTCATGTTACCTCGGGCTGGCTTGAATTCTCCCACCATGTCAAGGCACCAAACAGCAAAAGGCCAAGTGATTGGAATTGTCTTGAGTGCCGAGGCTGGCATGTGAATCTTTTTTGCAAATCTCTGACATCCTTCACATTTTCTGACTATGTCTTCAGCTTGTTGCAAAGCAGTGGGCCAGTAGAACCCATGCCGAAATACTTTGGCCACCAAGGCTCTTGAGCAGGCATGATGTCCACACTCCCCTTGATGAATCTCTAGGAGCATTTCTTCTCCTTCTGCCGGGTCAACACACCTCTGCAGCACTGTGGTTGTGCTTCTCTTGTAAAGCTCCTTATTGATGATGGTGTATGCTTTTGCTCTTCTCAACACTTGCCTAGATTCGGTTCTATCATCCGGCAGGCTCCCATCAACAAGATATGTCATTATAGGATGTGCCCACTCCGGGACAGGTCTTACAGGAAATACTGGCATATCTATATCCATTGGCTCAGCATCTATTGGCTCGTCCGACATTTCCTCGTCAGTCCCCGGGTTCTGCTTGGCAGTCCCCGAGTTATCCCCGACATAACCGACATCAACATCCATTGGAACTGCATCTGATTTTGGCATCGGCGGGATATAAATTGATTCGGATTCTGGCGATGGCTTAATGGACGGCTTTCTCAAATGCTCCAAAGCTATTCCGGGTGGAATTGGATCTCTGGATGAACCGAGTTTGGATAGTACATCGGCAGCTTCATTCTCTGCCCGAGGTATATGTGTGTACTCGCATCCTTCAAAAAATCCGAAATTTTCTGGACATGAAATCGATATGATGCCATGTTGGCATCCACTGCATCCCAATTTCCCGAGGTTTGATGTATAACCAGAGCCGAATCACCGAAGCACTCAATTCGGCGAATCCCACTTCCTTGGCCACATTAAGCCCATGGATCAGTGCCTCATACTCGGCTACATTATTGGATGCGGTGAAATGAATTTGCAGCACATATCTCAGTTGATCCTTCTTCGTGAGGTAAGAACTACCCGGCACCCAAACCAATTTTTGGCTTGGATCCATCAAAATGCATTGTCCAGTAATTCGGGTCATGGGCTGGTGGCTCATACTGCATCTCGGCCCAATCCACAAGGAAATCCGGCAGTGCCTGAGATTTGATTGCATCTCTTCTCTCATACTGTGGAGTGTAAGGGGATAACTCGATTGCCCATTTGGCAACTCGGCCATTTGCATCTTTGCATCCGATGATTTCCGAGATAGGAGCTTCACACACCACCCTTATTGGATGCTCTTGAAAGTAGTGCTTCAACTTCTTGGCTGCCATATAGACACCATATACCATCTTCTGGTAATGAGGGTAATTCTGTTTGGACGTCGATATCACCTCACTCAGATAATACACCGGCCTCTGCACGGTTTTGCCATCTTCTTCCCTCTCCACCACTACTACAGCACTCACAACTCGGTTTGTGGCTGCAATATAGAGCAACATCGGCTCTTTGGGCAGTGGGGAAGCAAGTATCGGAGCAGTGACCAACATCTTTTTTAACTCGGCAAAAGCCGCATTTGCCTGTGGAGTCCACACAAAGTTATTGGTTCTTTTCATCAATTGATACAAGGGCAAGGCCTTTTCTCCTAACCGGCTTACAAACCGGCTTAGGGATGCAAGACAACCAGTAAATTTTTGCACATCTTTAAGATTTTGAGGCAACCTCATATTCTCAATAGCCCGAATCTTTACCGGATTAGCTTCGATACCTCGGCTAGATACAAGGAAGCCGAGTAATTTTCCTGTAGGTACACCAAATGTACATTTATCCGGGTTAAGTTTCATCCGGTATTTTCTCAAATTTGCGAATGTTTCTCTTAGATCATCGATCAAGGTTGATTTCTCTTTAGTTTTATGACTATGTCATCGACATACACCTGCACATTTTTTCCTATTTGATTCTGCAAACATTTTTGCATACACCTTTGATAAGTAGCACCGGCGTTTCTCAAACCGAATGTCATGACACGATAGCAATAAGCCCCATATGGGGTGATAAATGCAGTTTTCATTTGATCATCCGGATTTAACGGTATCTGGTGAAAACCAGAATAAGCATCTACAAAGGATAACAGCTCACACCCGGCTGTGGAATCGATCACTTGATCTATCCGAGGCAGCGGGAATGGATCCTTGGACATGCTTTGTTCAGGTTCGTGTAATCAATACACATACGCCACACTTTGGCTACATTTGGGTCATCCTTCTTCTTCTCTACCAGGACCGGGTTAGACAACCAGTCCGGGTGCAGCACCTCCATGATGAATCCGGCTGCCAGTAGCCGGGTCAGCTCATCTTGTATCACTTGCCTTCTCTCGTCCGAAAGTCGTCGCATCGGTTGCTTCACGGGCTTCATCTCGGGCCTCACAAATAATGAGTGCTCACCCAACTCCCTCTGAACACCTTCCAGGTCATGATTCGACCATGCAAAGATGTCCCGGTTCTCACGGAGGAATTGGATGAGCTCGCCTTCCTATTTCTCCGTTAACCCGCTCCTATGATAGCCTTGCGCTCGGGGTGCTCCGGGTCAACAGTGATCTTCTTGGTCTCCTTGGGCACCTCGAACGCCGCATTTTTCTCCATGTGGGCTGATACGTCTCCAACGTATCCATAATTTCTGCTGTTCCATGCTTATATTATACCATTTGCTACATGTTTTATATACACTTCGTATCACTTTTATGCATTTTCTGGGACTAACCTATTAACAAGATGCCACAGTGCCAGTTCCCTGTTTTCTGCTGTTTTTGGTTTCAGAAAGTTACTTCTGGAAATATTCTCGGAATTGCACGAAACAAAAGGCCAGTCCCTATTTTTCCAGCACGTACACGGAGTCCGAAGGAGAGACGAAGGAGCCACGAGGTGGCCAAACCACACCAGGCGCGGCAGTGGGCCCAGCCGCGCCTGGTGGTTTGGGCCCCTCGGGGGTCCGCCGACATCGCCCCTTCGCCTATTTATTCCCCGAGACGCGAAAACCCTAAAACACCGAGCCTTTCATCCAGAACATATTCGCTGCCGCCGCCGTCGTCAACCCTAACTCGGGGGGTTCTGAAGCTCTTCCCGGCACCCTGCCGGAGAGGGGAATCATCACCGGAGGGCTCTACATCGCCATGCCCGCCTCCGGAGTGATGCGTGAGTAGTTCATCCTTGGACTATGGGTCCATAGCAGTAGCTAGATGGTTGTCTTCTCCACTTGTGCCATCATGTTTAGATCTTGTGAGCTGCCTATCATGATCAAGATCATCTTATTGTAATGCTACATGTTGTGTTTGCTGGGATCTGACTTATATTGATACCTATGTGGAGCTGAATATTATATTATCATGTCTATGTCATTTGTGATCTTGCATGCTCTCCGTTACTTGTTGAAGCCTTGGCCGTGAATACTTGTAACTCCAAGAGGGGGTATTTATGCATGATAGTTGGGTTCAACCTCTATTTAACCTGGGATAGTGACAGCAAGTTCTAAGGTTGTAGATGTGTTGTTGCCACTAGGGGTAAAACAGCAATGCTTTATTCAAGGATGAATGTATTGTTTACATTACGCACATTACTTAATGCAATTGTCTGTTGCTTGCAACTTAATACTGGAAGGGGTACGGATGTTAACCGGAAAGTGGACTATTTAGGCATAGATGCATGCTGGATAGCGGTCTATGTACTTTGTCGTAATGCCCAAATGAATCTCATAGTAGACACCACAGCTCACACATGCATGTTATATGCACTTATCAATTGTCAATTGCCCAGCTGTAATTTGTTTACCCAGCATGTTAGTTATCTTATTGGAGAGACACCACTAGTGAACTGTGGACCCCGGTCCATTCTTTTACATCTGAAATACAATCTACTGCAATCATTGTTCTCTACTGTTTTATGCAAACAAACATCATTTCCATTCGATACGTTTAACCCTTTGTTTTCAGCAAGCCGGTGAGATTGACAACCTCACTGTTAAGTTGGGGCAAAGTAATTTGATTGTGTTGTGCAGGTTCCACGTTGGCACCGGAATCCCTGGTGTTGCGCCGCACTACACTCCTTCACCAACACCTTCGAAGCAAACCTCGTTTTCCTACTGGTTCGATTAAACCTTGGTTTCATACTGAGGGAAAACTTACTGCTGCACTCATCATACCTTCCTCTTGGGGTTCCCAACTGACGTGTGACGTACAAGCATTGTTTCTGGCACTATTGCCGGGGAGATATTCCCTCGTCAACTAGAGCCACCAACACGTTTTCTGGCGCCGTTGCCGGGGAAAACGAATTGCTTCTGCAAGGGGAGTCTCTCACACCCAATCTCTTTACTTTGTTATTTGTCTTGCTTAGTTTATTTTTATTTAGTCTTGTTTGCTCTCTTTATCAAAAACACAAAAAAATTAGTTACTTGTTTAATTCAGTTTGATTTTGTTTTTCAAAATGAGTACTCCTGAGAACACTAAGTTGTGTGACTTCACTAGCACAAACAACAATGATTTCATATGCACTCCTATTGCTCCACCTGCTTCTACAGCAGAATTTTATGAAATTAAACCTGCTCTATTAAATCTTGTTATGAAAGAGCAATTTTCTGGTGTTAGTACTGATGATGCTGCTGCCCATCTTAATAACTTTGTTGAACTTTGTGAAATGCAAAAGTATAAGGATATGGATGGGGATATTATAAAACTGAAACTTTTTCCTTTCTCCTTGAGAGGAAGAGCTAAAGAATGGTTGCTTTCTTTGCCTAGAAATAGTATTAATTCTTGGACAAAATGCAAAGATGCTTTCATAGGGAAATATTATCCTCCTGCTAAGATTATATCCTTGAGAAGTAGCATTATGAATTTTAAACAACTTGATAATGAACATGTTGCTCAAGCTTGGGAAAGAATGAAATCTTTGGTGAAGAATTGTCCCACTCATGGACTGACTACTTGGATGATCATCCAAACCTTTTATGCAGGATTAAATTTTTCCTCAAGGAACTTATTGGATTCAGCCTCTGGAGGAACCTTTATGTCCATCACTTTAGGTGCAGCAACAAAGCTACTTGATGATATGATGATCAACTATTCCGAATGGCACACCGAAAGAGCTCCTCAAGGTAAGAAGGTAAATTCTGTTGAAGAAACCTCCTCTTTGAGTGATAAGATTGATGCTATTATGTCTATGCTTGTGAATGGTAGATCTCATGTTGATCCTAATAATGTTCCTTTAGCTTCATTGGTTGCTCAAGAAGAGCATGTTGATGTAAACTTCATTAAAAACAACAACTTCAACAACAATGCTTATAGGAATAATTTTGGTAGCAACAATTATAAGCCTTATCCTTCAAATGGTTATGGCAATTCTTATGGTAATTCCTACAGCAACAATAGAAGTGTGTCCTCTGATCTTGAAGCTATGCTTAAAGAATTTATTAGCACACAAAAAGCTTTCAATAAAACTGTTGAGGAAAAGTTTGAAAAAATTGATGATCTTGTCTCTAAAGTTGATAGTCTTGCTCATGATGTTGAAATTCTAAAACTGAAAGTTATGCCTAATGAAGTTAAAGATATTAAGTCATTTGCTACAGCAAATGCCATCCAAGTTCGAATTGATAATAATATTAGGATGTTGGCTGAATTGCATGCTAGGTGGGAAAAAGAGGAAGAACTTGAAAAAGAGAATAGTATAGTTAGAGTTTGTACTATCACCACCACTAGTAATGCTAATGTTTCACATGCTAGTAACCTCCTACTATTGATGGTAATGTTATTGGTGTTGGTAATGTCTCTACTACTTCTGCAAAGCGTTTGAAATTGCCTAAAACTGCTGAAACTTTTTCTGATAAAAGTGCTGAAATTTTTCAAACTATTGGAGACAATGGTTCCACCACCATTGACAATAATGATTTTGATTTTGATGATTGTAACATCTCTGAAGTTATTATGTTCTTGCAAAAATTAGCTAGAAGTCCCAATGCTAGCACTATTAATTTGGCTTTTACAAAGCATATTACAAATGCTCTTTTGCAAGCTAGGGAGGAGAAGTTGAAACTTAAAGCTTCTATTCCTAGGAAATTAGAAGATGGTTGGGAACCCATCATTAAGGTAAAGGTGAATGATTTTATTGCAATGCCTTGTGTGATCTTGGTGCAAGTATTTCGGTTTTGCCCAAGAAGCTTTATGATATTCTTGATTTGCCACCTTTGGAACATTGTTATTTGGATGTTTTTCTCGCTGATAATGCTATGAAGAAACCTTTGGGGCGAGTTAATGATGTTTTTATTACAGTAAACAATAACCTTGTCCCCGTTGATTTTATTGTTATGGATATTGAATGCAATGCATCTTGTCCTATTGTTTTGGGAAGACCTTTTCTTCGAACTGTTGGTGCCATCATTGATATGAAAGAAGGTAATATAAGGTACCAATTTCCTCTCAAGAAAGGTATGGAACACTTCCCTAGGAAGAGAATGAAGTTACCTTTTGACTCTATTGTTAGAGCAAGTTATGATGTTGATGCTTCTTCTCTTGACAACACTTGATTTTCACTTTCTGCGCCTAGCTGAAAGGCGTTAAAGAAAAGCGCTTATGGGAGACAACCCATCGTTTTTATTTGCTGTTATTTTTGTTTTCTTTGAGTCAAGGAGTTTTGTTACTTCTGTAGCAACTCCTTTGTATCTTTATTTTATCGCAATGTTGTGCCAAGTAAAGTTCTATATTGAAAGTTGATGCAAGATTTGGATTTCTGCGCAGTGACAGATTTTTAGCTGTCACGGATTTGAGCTTATCTCCCTGTAGAAAATTCAAAAAATTCTGAGAAAAATCACGCATATTCCTGAGATATGTACGCAACTTTCATTATTTTAGGCCAGATCCATCTGAGCAACTTAAGTGCCTCGAAAAAATTCGTCATTCCAGACTGTTCTGTTTTTGACAGATTCTGCCTTTTGTTTTGCATTCGCTCTTTTACTGTGTTTGTGTGGATTTCTTTGCTCCACAAAGCATTGGTGGCTGTAGCTAATGTCCAGAAGCTTTGGGATTGATTGTATCATTACAGAATATGAGAATTTTTGATTATGCACTAACCCTCTAATGAGAACTGTCTTGAGTTTGGTGTGAAGGAAGTTTTCAAGGATCAAGCGAGAAGGGTGATATTATGTGATCAAGAAGAGTGAAAAGCCTAAGCTTGGGGATGCCCCCGTGGTTCATCCCAACCATATTCAGAGAGACTCAAGCGTCTAAGCTTGGGGATGCCCAAGGCATCCCCTTCTTCATCAACAAACTTATCAGGTCATCTCTAGTGAAACTATATTTTAATTCTTTCACATCTTATGCGCTTTACTTGGAGCGTCTGTGTGTTTTTATTTTTGTTTTTGTTTGAATAAATTCGGATCCTAGCAATCCTTGTGTGGGAGAGAGACACGCTCCGCTTTTTCATGTGAATACTCATGTTCTTCACTTATATTTGTTGAGTATTCTTAACTAGCTACTGCAGTGCTTTTAGCTCCTGTTTTTCATGCATCTCTTCGAGCTGTTAGCACTTGTTTATAAATACTCTCTTGCTGCATTATATTATCATTTGGAGAGTTTATGTTTAAATAAATTGATTGGTGTTTGTTTGGAAGAAAGAAAATGCTACATGTAGTAGTTGGTATTGGAAAAGACATATGCATTCTTGTAGATCATTGTCTTGTTTTGATTTGATGCTTTGCAATTGTTTTGAGCTCTCAAGTAGATCATGTTTAAGCTCTTGCATCATGTAGTTAAAGCCTAGTAGTGGAGAACTACCGTAGAGCTTGTTGAGACTTGGGATGCATATTTGTTCTCTCTAAGGTCTAGATATTTTCTGGTAAAATGTTTGAGCAACAAGGAAGACAGTGTAGAGTCTTATAATACTTGCAATATGTTTTTATGTGATTCTTGCTGTACCGGTTTATACTTGTGTTTGCTTCAAACAACCTTGCTAGCCTAAACTCTGTACTGAGAGGGAATGCTTCTCGTGCATCCAAAACTTGAGCCAAAACCCATGCCATTTGTGTCCACCATACCTACCTACTATGTGGTATTTCCTGCCATTCCAAGTAAATATTTCATGTGCTACCTTTAAACTATTCAAAACTTTATTACTCCTTATTTGTGTCAATGTTTTATAGCTCATGAGGAAGTATGTGGTGTTTTATCTTTCAATCTTGTCATTTACTTCTGACAGACTTTCACCTGGACTAGTGGCATATACATCCGCTTATCCAATAATTTGCAAAAAGAGCTGGCAACGGGGTGCCCAGCCCCAATTAATTACAACTTTCATTAATAATTCTCTTCACATGTTTTGCCCTGATTTATCAGTAAGCAACTTAATTTTGCAATAGACACTCCTCCATGGTATGTGAATGTTGGAAGGCACCCGAGGATTCGGTTAGCCATGGCTTGTGTAAGCAAAAGGTTGGGAGGAGTGTCATCTATAAAGAAACTAAAATACATGTGTAAACAAAAGAGAAGAGGGATGATCTACCTTGCTGGTAGAGATAACGTCCTTCATGGGAGCCGCTCTTTGAAAGTCTGGTTGACAAGGGGGTTAGAGTGCCCACTACCATTCGTTGACAACAACAAACACCTCTCAAATACTTATTTTGTGCTCTCTATATGCTTTCGAAAACTTAAAAAGCTCTAGCACATGATTTAATCCCTGCTTCCCTCTGCGAAGGGCCTATCTTTTACTTTATGTTGAGTCAGTTTACCTACTCCTTTCTATCTTAGAAGCAAACACTTGTGTCAACTTTGTGTGCATTGATTCTTACATATTTACTTATTGCACTTGTTATATTGCTTTATGTTGACAACTATCCATGAGATATACATGTTACAAGTTGAAAGCAAATGCTGAAACTTAATCATCCTTTGTGTTGCTTCAATGCCTTTTACTTTGAATCTATTGCTTTATGAGTTACCTCTTATGCAAAACTTTTTGATGCTTGTCTTGAAAGTACTATTCATGAAAAGTTTTTGCTTATATGATTCATTGTTTACTCTTTATCTATTTGTTAGCAAACTATAGATCATTGCTTTGAGTCACTTCATTCATGACATGAGCCTTGCAATATATTGATCAAGATTGTGTGAAAGCATGTCTCCTCAGAAATTATTTGTTGTTATCGTTTTACCTACTCGAGGACGAGTAGAACTAAGCTTGGGGATGCTTGATACGTCTCCAACGTATCCATAATTTCTGCTGTTCCATGCTTATATTATACCATTTGCTACATGTTTTATATACACTTCGTATCACTTTTATGCATTTTCTGGGACTAACCTATTAACAAGATGCCACAGTGCCAGTTCCCTGTTTTCTGCTGTTTTTGGTTTCAGAAAGTTACTTCTGGAAATATTCTCGGAATTGCACGAAACAAAAGGCCAGTCCCTATTTTTCCAGCACGTACACGGAGTCCGAAGGAGAGACGAAGAGCCACGAGGTGGCCAAACACACCGGCGCGGCAGTGGGCCCAGCCGCGCCTGGTGGTTTGGGCCCCTCGGGGGTCCGCCGACATCGCCCCTTCGCCTATTTATTCCCCGAGACGCGAAAACCCTAAAACACCGAGCCTTTCATCCAGAACATATTCGCTGCCGCCGCCGTCGTCAACCCTAACTCGGGGGGTTCTGAAGCTCTTCCCGGCACCCTGCCGGAGAGGGGAATCATCACCGGAGGGCTCTACATCGCCATGCCCGCCTCCGGAGTGATGCGTGAGTAGTTCATCCTTGGACTATGGGTCCATAGCAGTAGCTAGATGGTTGTCTTCTCCACTTGTGCCATCATGTTTAGATCTTGTGAGCTGCCTATCATGATCAAGATCATCTTATTGTAATGCTACATGTTGTGTTTGCTGGGATCTGACTTATATTGATACCTATGTGGAGCTGAATATTATATTATCATGTCTATGTCATTTGTGATCTTGCATGCTCTCCGTTACTTGTTGAAGCCTTGGCCAAGTGAATACTTGTAACTCCAAGAGGGGGTATTTATGCATGATAGTTGGGTTCAACCTCTATTTAACCTGGGATAGTGACAGCAAGTTCTAAGGTTGTAGATGTGTTGTTGCCACTAGGGGTAAAACAGCAATGCTTTATTCAAGGATGAATGTATTGTTTACATTACGCACATTACTTAATGCAATTGTCTGTTGCTTGCAACTTAATACTGGAAGGGGTACGGATGTTAACCGGAAAGTGGACTATTTAGGCATAGATGCATGCTGGATAGCGGTCTATGTACTTTGTCGTAATGCCCAAATGAATCTCATAGTAGACACCACAGCTCACACATGCATGTTATATGCACTTATCAATTGTCAATTGCCCAGCTGTAATTTGTTTACCCAGCATGTTAGTTATCTTATTGGAGAGACACCACTAGTGAACTGTGGACCCCGGTCCATTCTTTTACATCTGAAATACAATCTACTGCAATCATTGTTCTCTACTGTTTTATGCAAACAAACATCATTTCCATTCGATACGTTTAACCCTTTGTTTTCAGCAAGCCGGTGAGATTGACAACCTCACTGTTAAGTTGGGGCAAAGTAATTTGATTGTGTTGTGCAGGTTCCACGTTGGCACCGGAATCCCTGGTGTTGCGCCGCACTACACTCCTTCACCAACACCTTCGAAGCAAACCTCGTTTTCCTACTGGTCGATTAAACCTTGGTTTCATACTGAGGGAAAACTTACTGCTGCACTCATCATACCTTCCTCTTGGGGTTCCCAACTGACGTGTGACGTACAAGCATTGTTTCTGGCACTATTGCCGGGGAGATATTCCCTCGTCAACTTAGAGCCACCATGGGCCATTCCAGCATGCGAGTTGCGCAACTTGAGCCATGGCCACCACTTGCTTCATCTTTTTCTTCTCAGCAGCTATGATCAGAGATTCGGCCAAGTTAGAGCCAGCGAGGCACATTCGATGGAGCTCTTGTAATTACCCGCAATGGTAATGATACCATTCAGTCCTGGCAGCTTCATCTTTGGGTAAGCCATGTGGGTGGATATCATGAACTTGGCCAGAGTTGGCCTGCCGAGTAAAGCGTGGTATGGACTTTTGAGGTCTACTATCTCGAACAGGATAGTCTCGGTCCTGGAGTTCTCCTTGGTGCCGAGAACATACATCAATCCACATCTTGCCCATAGGTGCACATGAGACACCAGGCACTATACCATGAAAGTTGTGTCGGTTGGTAACAACATGTTGGCGGTAATACCAACTTCACCATTGTGTCTCGGTACATGATATTGATGCTGCTGCCATTGTCAACCAAAACCTTGCTGATCTGACATTTTGGTTGGGCCCAATAAATGTTGGGTCCACTACCAGAGCATAACCTCCTGGGGTTGGCATGATTCGGGGGTGATCATTTATCCCCCAGGTAATTTCTTGATCCGACCAGTGCATATATTTTGGCACAGCTGGCATAACAGCATTGACCTCCATCTGGCGCCGCGCCCGACTCTTTTTGTCAGTTGCCTCGGTCACGAACACCACATAATTATGATGAGCTTCACAATACTCATTCTGTCGGTTAGGACCGGCATTGCCATAGTTGCCTCCGTGGTTCACCTGATTCACATCATTCGGTTCCCTCTGTTATCATTCGGCCTCTGTTGCTGCTGTTGATTCGGCCGGTTCACCGGAGTGTTGTTTGCCCCGATCAGCGCAACACGCTGCTGAGGTTTCGGCAGTGGCGGCCTGGAGGACCAACCCTCTGGTTTCCTCCGGATCCAGCTCCTTCCCTCAAGGTCCTATGTACCAACTGCATTGCCGAGTCGAGTGATGTGCTGGCCCACGCTTATCATTGGTGTGGTATCTGCATGGTCCATCCAGCATTGCCTCATAAGTGGCAGGCAGTTGTGTATCTTGACCCCAGGGCTTCTTTCCCTCTTGGTTCTGGCCCCAGGATGGGCCATTGTCTTCGGCCTCTGGCTGCTACCAGCACTCGGTTGCTCTTGGTCTACCGCAGCAACCATGTTTGACCCGTACAGAAGATCCGGCCGATCTTCCCTTCTCTTGTGTCCAAAGTTCTGGCTATCATTAGGCCCGAACTGTCCGGTCTCGTTTACCGGGTTTTCGTCGACTCGGCTGCCGCGTTGAGCAGAGGCTGCATTGGATCTCCAATGCATAACTGTCTGCAATCCGTATTGTCTCGGCCAAAGTGGCTGGCATCTCCCTTTGTAACCATTGCCACAACATGGAGCCATGTCGAATTCTGGGCAAACCATGAAATGGCCTGTGCTCCACAACTCCCTCGCAGGAATTGCGCACTGTACTCCACCGAGTTAAGTAGCGTCAGTTCTCATTCTGCCTCTGCACACACATAGCCAATGCCTGTGGCCGATTCGGCCTCTTGTACGTGCTAGAGATTACACAAAGGCTTCTTCAAAATCCAGCCAGCAGTTGACAACTACCCTCACTCAGATTGTTCAACCAGATTCGGGCTGGTCCTTCCAACATCTGAGGTATTGTATCTCAAGCCCAGTGGCGGTTTCCTCCGGCCACATTTACTGCCGAAAGATATTCCGACAGCCAGTCCTCTGGCTTAGAGTTACCATCATAGGTCTTCGAACCTCGGGGCAACTGGAAGTGCGGTACTGAGGCTCCCCCATGATTCGGGGCCCGATAAGCATTTAGAGTCCAGGTGGGCCCTGCTCTTCCAGTATCTCAGACCAATGGAGCCTGTCCAACTTGATGCGTGCATCACCCGGCGCCAACATGCGCGGTCCTAACCTGTCTCCCAGTGCATTGTCATATCTTGATATCCGGCTCTCTCCAGAGCCGAATTGCCATCATCATACCTTGTTCCTCTGGTCAACACCTTGCGGTTCCTGAACATGCGCAACATTAGGGTGCTGCTGACCATGATTTTGAGTCGGATACCGAGGTGGTTGACCTCGACCAGCTGGATTGGGATTCCCCTGACCCGGATTTCCCTGCGCCGTGTTACTCCTAGCCCGGCCTGCCCCGTTCTGCCCGGCCATCTGCTTTTCAGCATAATCCGGGTTGTAGGTCTGGATCTGCTTGTTCTTTCCCGAGTTTACACTCGGGTTACGATCTCTACTCGGATGCGGCGAGGGAGCTTGCCCTTTGGACCTCTGACTGCCGGCCTTAGCCGAGTGTACAATCTGGGAACCCCAAGCCATGGTGTTGCCTTTCAAACATGCCTCATTCTGTCGGTTGGCTATTTGTCGGGGGAATAATTATCCCGCGACTTATTCAAGCAAAGCGCGACTTATTCACAGTCGCACCACTATTGGGCTTGCACAAATATGGGCCGACTCAAGATCATAAGGAAGGATCCAGAAGCTCGAAGATAACTTGACTTGGAAGACAAACATATGATTAGTCTCCAAGTAGGACTCCGGCTCATACTTTCCTTGATAGAGAAGTTTCCTTGTAACCTTGCGAGCCACCGTCTTTATAAGGTGGACTCCAAGGACCTAGAACGCCAAGCAAAAAAGGCTCTCATACATCTGGAGAGAGAGGCGACTCGATACCTCGATGGCCAACCCCTTGTAACACCATATATCAATATCAATCTAGGATAGACAGGACGTAGATCTTTACCTCACATTGAGGGGCCGAACCTGGGTAAAAAACATTGTCTTCTCGTGCCCTGCGATCTTTAGCTCGGAGACGCTCGATCGCTTAATCCCCAACTCTACGAAGTCATCTCCATGACATCTGCGTGACAATCCCACGACAGGGCCCACCGTGGGGCCTGCGGTCAAGAGCGTCATGTTCCGCGCTGGATCTGTGACAGGGACAGAGGATCTCGTCATCGATTCAAGCTCGGCGATTTCGACGTCGCGCCGGTCTAAACGATTTGGGGTATCAACATCTACATCAAGATCTACCTCAAGCTCGAGTAGAAAGCGTGGAGAAATTCGACCGCGCGATTCGGGGCTCAACTTCGACAATGCCCCTCACGCGCGGGTTACAGGACAGCAGCACGTCCGTATGGCGGACATCACCGGCGGCGGCTCGAAACTCATCTCGACGATCCCTTCGGTGGAAAGATGCGCAATCGAGTTTCCTAGGAGCTGTCCAAAGCGCATCGAATTCCAACGGTTAGATCTCCGTGGCCGACTCAAACACCGAAGCCCTGTCGAAATCTGACGGAACTCCGCACGTCCTTGGGAAAATAATTATCGAGGTCGACTCGGACATCAATTTGAAGATCCCTCCGGTGGAAACCTGCGGAACACAATCCTGAAGTCCTCCAACAAATTTGAGACAATTCCAACGGTTAGATCTCGTCAACAGTCTGCGCACTGCAACAAGTTTTATATGCAGGCGAGTTCGTGAATCCACCGTTGGCGATATCAACAAATATCAGCGACTCGCCGCACCACGTTCGTGCTTGGGGGCCCAGCATCAACATCGCCCTCGTGCGCGACTCGCCGTCCTCCATCGGCCTCATAGCAAAATCGGACGACATCTCTTCATCAACAAAGGTAGCGACTCACTGTTGCATCAGCCAGGCGACGCGGGCGTTGATATCTTCAACGACGCATGCTTGAAGAGACTCAGTTCGCCTCGTTTTCTACCGATGCAACCTATGCGATCGGTATAAGGGGAACAATTCCAATCGGATCTGATGTTCTCTACCGCAACCATGGTTCCCAGCAATGGAAAAAACCCAAAAGCCCAGTCCTAATACCGATACATGCAAGGATCAGTTCGGATTAAAAAAAGATTGTGTAACAGCTAAGTACTTCGTCGTGTTGTACAAAGGAAGGAAAAAAGGAATTTGACTTCGGCGCTGCTAGTACGTTGCATAGACAACTCACGTACACAGAAAAGAAAAGAAAAAGAATCAGATCCCGGAAAAGAAAAAGGGGTACGGAAGATGTGGTCAGTTAAAGTATCAGCGGGCGACTCAAGAAATCAGCTCCATCTATTAGCATGCGACTCAAGAAATCAGCTCCATCTATTAGCATGCGACTCAAGAAATCAGTTCCATCTATCAGCATGCGACTCAAAAGAATAGCACAGGAGCTCGTCAGCATGCGACTCAAAAGAATAGCACAGGACCTCGTCAGAATGCGACTCAGAAGATCAGCACACTACTCAAGGATCAGCGTTATCATCGCCAACTTCAACACTACTGCTGTGCGGCATATCACGGCGACTCAATGGCTTGATGAGCTGGACACAGACATACGTTCGGCTCAACAGCAAGGATACAACTAGCAGTTACAGTCAAGTCAGACCATCATCAACTTCATCACGGCGAGTTTCACTCCGCCGCAATGACCATGGACGAGTCGCAGCGGTCGGCTTTTACTTCCATCACACGTAGTTCCACCTTGCTGCGGTCGGCTTTCGGCTCCGCCGCACGACGATTTCGACCTCATACCTATCACGGTCAGACCTGCCAGACACCGTGATCGACATCGAAGGACCGTGGACCATACCACGTTGGCAATACCAGGAGAATAAAAACGAGATAAGTCAATTTCATGCTCAAAACCTTTGCTTTTTTCAATAAGATAAGTTTTTCCTCCGAGTTAAATCTCGGAGACTGCTTATCTAGTTTACGCGGCTTATTATCAATATCTATGCGATTCAAAATATACCATACCCCACTATTCAATTTAGATCATCTTGAAGGCTTAATTTACGTCCACTGCTTAATGTAGAGTCTTACAACCCGCATGGGATTTATTAAATTTGAGTTCTTTATACCTCGCACTATATTTATCAAAATCTAGATGCATATTGCTCACTACATCTATCAAGGTTGAGCTCTTTTTATAACTCACATGATTCATTGAATAATCAGCTTTTATTTATATCCGCAAACGGATTTCTTAATATACCATATCCACCATCACGTATTCAAGCATTGGTATTTGGGAACTCATTATACAATTCATGATTTGTCATTGTAATATCATTTTATGGGCTGTCCAATGACTTTATCATATCATATTATTTTATGAGTCACTAGTGATTTACCTTCATATCGTTTTATGAGTCGCATACACATTACATCAGTTTGCGAGTCACTAATGAATCATTATCTGATCAAATATTTGAGTTAAAATAGGTGACTCGCTGTACCACATCTACAGCTAATCAGAGCTGGTTATCATCAAAGCTAATTAGAGCTCGTCACGGCTATTGCAGCCGTTAAAAGCAATATCCTGGTTATTCTCGCCTTAAGTCAGAAGTATCTTTGCACTATGCGGCCAAGTACTGGGGTGCGGTGTCAATCGAAGTGCGATCGCCTATCATGGCTGCCAAGCGACCCTGAACACGCATTTTTTACCTGGGAAATACTGAGCCGCGCGAAGACCTACTTAATGGTAATAGAGATAATTCAGAATGACTAAAGTACCGCGTGTGGCGTCAATCGAGTCTGAATGCCTATCATGGCTGCCTATCATGGCCGTTCTCGACCCTGAACACACATTAGATCTGGGAAATACTGAGTCAAGTACATGCTATCATGCATCGTACAATATGCTATCATGCATCTTGCCAGTTACTATCATGCAATAGTTGCTATTATGCAACCATTTGCTATCATGCAAAATATCATGCAACATATCATTTGCATCATGAGACATATCATTTGCTATCATGCAGATTATACTATGCCATCATGCAGGGTACCATATGCTATTATGCGGAGTACTAACTTTTTATCATTATTGCCAGCCGCCAAGGCTAACATATTATTATCAAGTTATATCATTGCTTCCTTGGGGCTTTGCCTTTTGATTTAACAGGAACCTATAACTCGGCCATACGAGTTTGAATTGGCATGACCAAAATTGTTATGATTGAGATAATTATCTCCTGATATCGGCTGTTGAAACCACCATTATTTATTTATTTTCAGCCACATCAAAGTGGAATTTATATCATTATTATCTTGCGGCAACAATGTTTGCCAATCTGTTGCAGGATCAAATTGCAATGATATGCCATCAAGCAAGATAATGAAATCATGCCTGCTTAATGACCTGGGGGCTAGGACAATTAAATTTTTGTCTAACTTGGGATATTTTTGAGTCCCGAGCAGCATGATCAAGCATGCAACCCGGCCCTCGAGGGCTACACATCCAACATATATGGCGGTCTTTATTATACTCTATACCATGATTATATGCAGATTTTATTTTTTGCAGCACATGAGAATATATATATCCATTTGCGAGTCAAATTAGCGACTCGGAAATCTTTAAATACAGGTTGTGGCTATATGCCCTTGAGCCTCCATGTTTCAACATGCGTTTAGATGGCTCGTCATAATAACATGACAGATTATTATTCTAATGATTGACCAGCTTATTTATGCTTATAGACTTTTTATGCTTCGATGTCTATGACTAAGCACCTTATACACATTTGGCTGATATATCTTGATGCTCATAAGTTATTATTCTTATGATTTCAGCTCAGTCTTACATTCAACAGGAAAAGGTGGTTTTCACCAAGTGCTTCGCGGAAAATTTACCGCGATTCTGCAACTTCAATGCGACCAAGACAGAAGTGCTCAATTGGCAACATAGTGGCTACATAAGCCGCAAAGATAGCGACTCATCATCAGCAAGTCGCCAAGTGCAACATCGACAAGTCGGCGAGAACTACACACGCAAGCCCGCAAGATCATCATCAAGACATAATCTTCCGCCTGATTCTACGAATCACCCAGAAGCTTGGGGGCTAATGTCGGGGGAATAATTATCCCGCGACTTATTCAAGCAAAGCGCGACTTATTCACAGTCGCACCACTATTGGGCTTGCACAAATATGGGCTGACTCAAGATCATAAGGAAGGATCCAGAAGCTCGAAGATAACTTGACTTGGAAGACAAGACATATGATTAGTCTCCAAGTAGGACTCCGGCTCATACTTTCCTTGATAGAGAAGTTTCTTGTAACCTTGCGAGCCACCGTCTTTATAAGGTGGACTCCAAGGACCTAGAACGCCAAGCAAAAAAGGCTCTCATACATCTGGAGAGAGAGGCGACTCGATACCTCGATGGCCAACCCCTTGTAACACCATTTCATATCAATATCAATCTAGGATAGGCAGGACGTAGGTCTTTACCTCACATGAGGGGCCGAATCTGGGTAAAAAACATTGTCTTCTCGTGCCCTGCGATCTTTAGCTCGGAGACGCTCGATCGCTTAATCACCAACTCTACGAAGTCATCTCCATGACATCTGCGTGACAATCCCACGACACTATTGCCACCAACTCATTCACTCTTGCCTGTTGCTTCTGGTAAGCTTCGCCGGTTAAACCGTCTAGCTCAGCTCTTGCTGCCTCTGCAGCCCTAAGGGTCTTGGCAGGGGAGCTATAATTCGGCTTTGCTGCCGTTACCCGAGTCGTACTTGACCGGATCTACCATCTCTAGCCATCTCTACATTGAGGCCTTTGCCTCTCTTACGCACATCAGCCATGCGAGCAGCATCAAGGCCATGAGCCTTGTTATACTCACGCATGGATCTATCGAACTCTTCTCTAGTCTTGGCCATTTCCAAGGCCTCAGCATGCAGGCCTTGCGCTGCTGCCTCTAACTCTTCCTCGGTCAGGGCTGCACCCGTACCAGGTACTAAGGGAACAGCGAGTCTTTCGATCACCTTATCCAGAGGAAGAGGCCTGACCGCGGACGTGCCGCCCTGTTCCCGGGTCACCCTCTCTAGGGGCGGCCTGGCCATCCTAGCCGATTTTTCCGGAGTCTCGGCATCATCCTCCAGACTAGCTCTAGCCGCAGTTCCGGTCATCATGACCTCTGCGCAGCTCTCGGGGCAAGTAATACGCCGACCGCGAGCCGCACAAAGAGCAGGAGGATCTTCTGCCTCCAGCACCCGCGCGGGTACTTGCGGACAAGCTCGGTGGCGACGTAGGCGTGGAGGGAGCCGAAGGCGATGAGGCAGCCGTTGACCGGGAGAGGCCTGCCGCCGAAACAACCGGCGTTGTCGCTGACGAAGTGCATGTCTCCGAGCTTGCACACCACCGCTGAGCACACGCTCGCCGGAGGTGGTGATGGAACCCGTTCGGATGAAGACTCCAGCCAGCGCCGCTGCTGGCCCCACGGTGAGCGCCAACTGTCGTGGTGGTGTCACGGCAGATGCCATATGTATGGCTAAGTGTGGGGCCGAAAGGACGCTGGAGGTATCCGGGGAGGGCTTGCACGCTGAGAAACGCGCACGGACGAACATCCAACCAAGAACACACAAGCACACACACGTGATTTACCCAGGTTCGGGGCCCTCGTGAGGAGGTAACACCCCTACTCCTGCCTGCCTCTCGATGTATATGTGTGAAGCACAAGCACCAGTACAAGATCTGCTCCTTGAGCTGTATTGCTAGACTATGAACAGTGGTACGAGGTAGAAGATGAAGCTAAACACAAAGGGGGCAAATGAGCTCTTTCTTCTTCCGTCGTTCACGCAGGAGGAGGTACAGGGGTACTTATAGCAGTCCTGGTGGCAACGGCTCTGTCTCCACGGTGGCAACATGTGCTCCAGCAGAGATCTCCGGGATTCCTGCCGGAGTCCCGCGCCTCCGGGATCTCCGGGTCGTCTCTGCCATGACAGGACCCTTTCTGTCTTGTCCCGGCTTATCCGGGCTGTCCCATCCCGGGATGTCGGTCTGTCAGGCTCCGGGTTCTCCGGCCAGGCGTGCTCCTCTGCCAGGCGAAAAGACAAAAGCCCTTGACTTCCTATCCGAGGTAAGATTTCTTCTCTTCCTTAACCCGGCATGGATATGCCTGGTTTCCTTCCTTGACCCAGCAAGTCTGTGCCGGATCATCTTCGTCCCTTTCCTGCATAAGAGAATAAACAAGAGCAGACCGACGGTGGTATGTCGGTTAAGGTGACTCAGCTAACATGACCCGGTCTAAGTGACCCGGTTGTCATAAGCCGATTTGTATCACGCCATGCCTCGGTCCCTCCGGGACTTGGTTGACCCGGTTTGACCTTGATCCGGTCCACTCTTTAGAGCTCTTTATACCACATCTTACCCTACCCGGGGGTAGCCCCCCGACAGTTGTACAGGTCGCGGTAGGCAATCATGTTGTCTGCAATGGCGTTACAGGCCTTCATTGTCTGCTGCACCACCAGATTCGAGTCACCGTAGATCATTAGTAGAGTGCACCCGAAAGCTTTGGCCATCCGCATGCCATGGATCAAGGCTTCGTACTCGGCCTTGTTGTTTGATGGTAACTCGAATCCCATTTGCAGGACGTAGCGAAGCTTATCTCCTTTTGGAGATATGAGGATGACACCTGCGCCTGCACCTTCGTTTTTCTTGGACCCATCGAAGTACATGGTCCATGAGTTGGACACATCTGGCGCTCTAGGCAACTGAGCTTCGATCCACTCGGTTGTGAAGTCGGGTAAGACTTGTGCTTTGATGGCCTTCGGGTGATCGTACCTGATGTCCCTTGGTCCCAACTCGATGAGCCATTTGGCGACTGTCCCTGTTGCGTTGGGGTTTGTGAGAATATCCCCGATCGCTGAGTTACTGATTACAGTGATCGGGTGTTCTGCGAAGTAGTGCGTCAGCTTTCTTGATGACATGAACACGGAGTAGGCCAGCTTTTGATAGTGCGGGTACCGCTGTTTGGATATGGAGAGGACCTCACTCAAGTAGTAGACTGTGCGTTGTATGCTTTCGGTGTGTCCCTCTTCCATGCGTTCGACCACCAGTACAGTACTCACCACCCTGTTGGTAGCCGAGACGTATAGGTATAGCGGTTCCCGTTCCTTAGGTGCGACGAGGACTGGAGGGCTTGTGAGGACTCGCTTGAGTTCCATGAAAGCTGCTTCGACTTCTGGCGTCCACTCAAACTTGTCTGCTTCTTCATCAGTTGATAGAACGGGAGTGCTTTTTCGCCTAGTTTGCTGATGAAGCGGCTGAGCACCGCCACTCGACCTGCTAATTTTTGTACATCATGAATCTTTGAAGGCCTTTGCATTGTCAAGATGGCCTATATTTTCTCTGGGTCCGCCTCGATTCCACGAGCTGAGACGAGATAACCCAAGAGCTGCCCGGCTGGTACGCCGAACGTGCACTTCTTAGGATTGAGCTTGATGTGGAAGTGTTTGAGGTTTGCGAACGTCTCTCGCAGATCGTCGAGTAGTGTGTTTTCTTCCTTGTTGTGATGACAATAACATCCACATATACTTGGACGTTTCGTCCGATCTGCTTTTTGAGGCAATCCTGCATCATGTGCTGGTATGTTGCACCCGCGTTTTTGAGCCCAAAGGGCATGGTTGTGTAGCAGTAGACCCGAGTGGGGTTATGAACGCCGTTTTCTCTTCATCTTCTTCCTTCATCCTTATCTGGTGGTAACCTGAGTAAATATCCAGGAAGGACAGGCGTGCGCATCCAACAGTGAAGTCGACGATCTGGTCGATTCGAGGTAGCGGGAAGTGATCCTTTGGACAACATTTGTTGAGGGCTGTGAAGTCCACGCACATCCGATGGATATCTGTATGCTTCTTTTCTACAAGTACGGGGTCAGCCACCCATTGTGATTTCTTGATTTCTCGGATGAACCCTGCCACGAGTAGTCTATCAACTTCAGACTCGACGGCGGCTCTTTTTGGGCCGGAAACGCGGCGCATTGTTTGTTTTACTGGCATCTGGAAACAGTTGGAGAGAGTGCTCGGCGAATTTCCTGGCGATACCTGGCATGTCGGCTGGACACCACGCAAATATCTCCCAGTTCTCATGGAGGAATTCGACGAGCGCGCTTTCCTATGCGATAGGCAGACTCGATGATACATTGACTATCTTGGACGGATCGGTCGGGTGCACCTGATGTGACCTTTTGTCATTTGTTGCGTTGAACGCTCTGTCGACTGCCAATTTTTTATGTTCCGGCATGAGTGTGCGGTCATTGGAAATCGACAGATCGGCGAGTGCCTCTTCCATACCAAACATCTCAGAGATTTTGCTGAACTCGCGGTCGCAAGAATCGGACCTTTGAAAGTTTCCAGTGACAGTGATGACTCCTTTTGGCCCTGGCATCTTGAGCTCGAGGAATGCAGAATGTGGGACTGCCATGAATCGAGCGAACGTTGGGTGTCCAAGTATGGCGTGGTATTGTGACTTCCAGTCGACGACCTCGAACTCAATCGATTCCGTCCTGAAGTAACTTGGGTCCCCAAACGTGACGTCGAGTTGTATTGTGCCTTCTGGACTGACTGCTTTGCCTGGGACGATACCGTGGAAGGTATTTGTGGACTTCGGTAGATTTTCGACTGACCTGCTCATTCTGCGGAGTGTGTCTGCAAAGATGATATTGATGCCGCTGCCTCCATCCATGAAGACTTTGGTCATGGCGTATCCTCCAATTTGTGCGTCGAGTACTAGAGCTGCGTGCACTGGTCGAACTACAGCTGGGGGTGGTCCGCCCGGCTGAAGTTTATGGCGGTTTCGGATCCTTTCAAAAATACAGGAACGGCAGGAGGTGCCATGGCAGCCATGTTCACCTGTCGAGTACGTAGTTTTTGCTGCCTATTGGAGGGGTGACCCTTCTGTATCATGTACATCGGCCCCTGAGGCTGAGGGTACCGATCCTCTCCACCCGAGGTACGGGGTGTATGGCGCCCGCAACATGTCCGCCTGCGGCAGGCTGTGGTGGTGGTGGAGGTGCCATCAGGGCAGGTACAGTGTTTGGCTGAGGTGCAGTTGCGGCGGGTGTCTTTCTGAGATTCATGTATTCAGATGCCAATTTGTCGAATTCTCTACAGTTCTTCAACGAGTGATTGGAGCGCAATTTTCCGTCCTCCCCTTTGTACAGGTGGAATCTGCAATAGTCATCCATCTTATCATAGAATGAGTGCTCGTTTTGTGCATCAGAATGCGGCTTTCGCCACTCTTGCTTCTTGTAGCTGTTACTTCGTTGCTCGCGGTCTCGACTATCCCGGCGATCATCTGGCCTCCGGTAGCTTCTGTCTTGGTCGTCACGGGGTTGTGTGAACCCAGCCGCCATGAACTCGAACCTATCGTCGTCGTAATGATGTTTGGAACGCTTGCGCCTCCGATCGTCTCTGTATGTGTCCCTGCGGCTTCGGCTGCCACTGTCATGGTTGTCGCGTGGCGAGGAGGCGCGGATTGCTCGCACCGAGTCTTCTTCGTCTGCCCACTCAGTCGCGATTTTTATGAGGTTAGCCAGGGAAGTTGGCTTTTCTCGACCAAGAGCTTCTTTGAAATCTCGCCTGGCGAGACCCATGATGAAGGCGTCCATGGCTCTATCTTCCGATATTGCGCCGACCGAGTTGCGTATGGTGGTCCATCGCCGTATGTATGATCTCAACGTTTCGTCTGATCGCTGAGTGCAGGCTCTCAGTTCTTCGAATATTTTGGTCGCTCGCACAGAGGTTCGAAGTTTTTGATGAAGTCTTTGCGGAAGTGATCCCACGAGTGTATGTTGATGGAGGTAGCGCCTTGAGCCAGTTGCGAGCTGTACCTTCGAGCATGAGTCGTATGTATTGCATCGCCGTAGTGTTCGTGCCTCGTTGGCATGAGACGGCGAGTCTGTAGTCTTCTAGCCATCCTGAAGGTTCCTGTCGACTGTGTACTTGGGTTGCTCAGATGTTAGCTTGAACCCTTTGGGCATCCTTGTCTCGCGGATGCGGCGAGTGAAACACAAGGCTCCGCATGGCTCGGGTTCCCGGTCGGAATATGAGTCGCTACTTGAATACCTTTGAGATCTGCTTCTGCTGGACCTGTGCCGACGTGTGCCTTTCCTTGTTTCCTCCGAGTGGCGACTGCGACCGCTACGATCGTGTGCTGCTTGTCGTGAGCTGACTATGTTGCGATATCGACTCCCTCCTGGAGTTTTTGCATCCAGATGTATGGCCTTCACCGCTAGGGCTGGTGATTTGATCTGTTGGCGATGCAGGGTTGCGTTGGGATCGTCTGCCGGAGGTTGTGTTGCTTTGAGGTAAGCACCCACAGAAAAAAGAGCACCCGCAGCTGTTTTGGGTACTGGGATTCCTTGATCGTCGTGTGTCATAAATGACAAGCCTAGGTTGCGAGTAATTGCCGCTCTCTCATCTTCCGGGATGCGTGCCAGCCTCGATCCGCCTCTTGGGCTCGCCCGCCCTGTGGAGCTAAGTAATAGTTGTCTTCTTCGTACGCTCGAGATGCTGGCTTGCCTTTTGCGCTCATCGAGTGTTGTTTTGATGATTTGCATTCGAAGTGATTCCTGCCAGTTGAAGTACTGAAAGGTCAACATCTCTTCCGGAGTTGCGTCTGCTGGCATCATTGTGCACTCATTAATTACTTTGTCTGCTTTTGCTGCCATCTCAGCAGTAATTGTCAGAGTTGTGACCCCATCTGGCATAGTTACCGTGCATGGGAATTCTATAGGCCTGCGGGAGGCTGCGGCTTCAGATGATTCTCCGTTGATGGCAACGTAAACCTGGTGGGGGATGACCCGCGGGTATGTGCTGCCAAATCCTGTCATGGACTCGATGTCTTCATCAAGGCTCATGTCGGAGTCGGTATGCCCGTCGAGTGGTCCGTCTGGACGGATCTCGTTGTCAATGCATTCATCATCTATGATCATCTCGGCGTCAGCGAAACCGTTGTGGACCTCGGAGTCGAGTTTGTTGTTGGCGCAGATCTCAGAGTCGACGTTGCTGTCGTTATGAAGTTCGAAGTCGTCGAGGGAGATCCCGCAGTCGAAGGTGTCGTCGAGTGGAAAATCAAACTCGAGTTCGTTTTTGCGGTATACTGATTCAGCTTCCTCACCATGGAGTTCTTTTGCCAAGTACTCGTTGATCTCTCGAGTCGACATGGTTGTTGCAGATGAGCAGGTGATACCACAAGTATAGGGGATCGTTGAAATCTTCAATGTGTAAGTATTAGTATCGATCCCACGAGGAGTAGAAGGTATAAGTATTTATCCTCTCAAATAAGAGTTTCACTTCTCTTATTATCTATGCACTAGACAAACTAAAATGATTAAATGATACAAGTGTTTTTGGGTTTTTGGTGTAGAGTTTGCAATAAAGTAAAAAGCTGAAAATAAAATATGATGAGTGAAAGCTCTCAAAGAGAGAAAGCCTAATCCTCTATGCAGCAAGAGGACAAGCTTAAGTGTGTGTTTCTTATGCGTGGAAAACGTTCCCAAGGGCTACATGGATTTCATGGCATAGATATTTCTAGAACAACAAGGTAAACATTTTGTCAAGTTTTAATCTTCTTTGGACGGAGCCATAATTAGGTGTAGCTAAATAAATAAACTAAACCCCTTATGATGGTTCTTATGCCCAAATAAATGACTGCACAAGAGTTATTAAGACATAGAGTCCCACCATAGCCTTAAACTCTAAGGTCCCCGATATAAATCCCCTCCTAATGGTACTTCATGTATTAGACCACAGGTTTACGTGTCCTCCCAGGTCCTACCCATTCTATCACATTAGTGTGATCACCTTCATGCATTACTCAACATATTTGTGCACCCATACGTTGTACAATAAGATAACCATAAAAGATAAAAACTTGACCAAATACTCAATACATGTTAAGTGGAAATCATTGCCAATCCATCCTATGCCCCCAGGAACATGAGAGAACTACTCACAACGCGAAGACATGATATGATTCAATGGTATAAGTGATACAACACAATCTGAAAATATAATCTCCCCACAAAACAATGACAAGTAGCAATTCACAAACATGTAGAATAGTACTTAGACAATAGCTAGGGTTCGAACAATCTCAAACTATGAGGGGGGTGAAGTGGATCACGAAGATGGTTATGGAGATGGTGCTGGTCTTGACGGTGGTGTTGATGGAGACTCCGGAGGGGGGATGGAGGATCCTTCCGGAGGTGATCCGGCGACGTTTCCCCCCTCCAATCTTCTCCGGCGATAGCCTTCTGACTCTCTGTTTCGTGGTTTTGTGTTTCTCCGCCGCCTCCTTGCGAAACTCCTCAGGGGACTATTTTTATAGTCGGTTTTAGGTCAAGACGAAGCCACAGAGACGAAAACGGACGGCATCGGAGCCACGAGGGGGGAGAGATGGTGCCTCACGCGGCTAGGGAATCTGGCCACGTGGGACCACCTAATTCCCTCCTCGGACTTCCTTTTTCGCGGATCCTTGGCTCGTACGTCTTCTTCCTTCCAAATATTGGGCCCGTAAAATCTTAGGTCATTTGGACGTCGTTTGAGTCCCTGAAAGTCAAAAATATGGAAAAAGGGGTTTTCTGGTTCTGCAGGGTTAATTCCAAATAAATGGGGAAACTGTGAAATATTCCCAAAATAAATATAAAACAATGATATAACCCTTATATGATGCAAATATGATTGAAATATCATGTAATATAATGCAAAGTTCATGTATTTATTTTCCATACATCAACATCCCCAAGCTTAACCAATACTCGTCCTCGAGTATGAAGGTGATAAAACTAATATGGACTTTGCATTTTACTACTTATCATTGGATATCAAAGATGATTACTATTGCTACATAAAGTCAAATGATTCATTCTTAAAGGAGTAGCAATATACAAGATAGATTATAAAGTGATATCAAATTCCTACTATATATAAAAGTAGGTCAGATTCGCGCCCAAATCGGCTATCCACGTCACCCGAATTTCCCTGACCGTCCGATCCACGCCACGGACGTCCCACATCGTCCCAAACCCGCAGAACACTGTAGCTGCGGAGTTTCTACCAATCAGAGCACGCGCACAATTTTTTGGCGCACCCAAATTTGCAAAACAAACCCCGCAAAGGACTAACTTGCAATTTCCTGAAACCACAAGGACCTCCGTGCAAAAGCATACTCCATTTCCCCCAAATCGAGCTCTGCTCGCGCAGGAGGCAGCTCGGGCCATCAGCTAGGGTTCCGGAGGCTCCCGCGGCTGCCGTGCCCCTACCCACGCCGCTGGGTCTCCGCGCTGGAGGAGGAGAGGCCCGCGCGCCCGCCGTCCTCTAGATGCCGGGGTCCCCGCCACAGCAGAAGGAGCGGCGGCCGGACACGAACAACAGGCGACGGCGCTGGGGCGACCAGCAGGCGGCGGCGGAGGCGGCCGACCACGAGTCGGAGGAGCGGCACCCGGACGCGACCAGCAGGAGCCGACGTTGGGACACGAGCCGGAAACGAGCAGCAGCAGTGGCAACGTCGGTTGCAGGAACTGAAGAAGAGGATCATCAGCGATTTTCTCCAGACAGAAACAGGAGGTTAGGAAAAGCCTTGAGCAGTTCCGGCCAGCAGCTAGCAACGACCGATCCATTCTTCTGTATATTTTTTTTACTTTGCCGATGTCCAATTCAATTCCAATGTGGCAATGTTCTGTTTAATTCCAATCGCCCATCTGCTTTCGTTTCGGTCACCGATTCCGCCGTCTCAGTGACCATTTGGTTGTTCTTCTGCCCAGTCAGGTCGTCCTTGCTCTCCTCCGCCGACCGTCCGGGCCGATTCGTCCTGGTCGCTCCGTAGCCTCGCCTGCATCGTCGACCAGATGGGTGTTGGCCATTGTTGATGCCACGCTCACGTCATGCTGGAGTCAGCGCCACAGGCCCTCCCTGCTTCCCGTGAGCTGTGCTGGTGACTCCTAGGAGGAGGACCTCAAGGCAGAGATGGAGATGGATGGAGAGGAATTGGACAAGGAGGGAGAAG
Source organism: Poa pratensis (assembly GCA_947311845.1). NCBI lineage: Eukaryota > Viridiplantae > Streptophyta > Magnoliopsida > Poales > Poaceae > Poa > Poa pratensis. The sequence goes on from CAMZMU010000064.1 coordinate 48,783,388, forward strand.
ACGAAGCAGATATGGAGGAGGTGCCGAAGTCTGCACCATGTGGCACGCGTGGATCAGGGATCAAACAGGCAGTAGTTTGCCATGTAGTTTGTTTCGAGATCATTCTTGCTGATCTTAGGTAAGGTGCCAGCAGGACACTCTTTTTTCCAATCAGATCCGTCTACCAGTTTTATCTACAAAATTGTACACTCTTTTTCTTATGGGTAATTGTTCGCTCTTTTGATCATAGTCAGATCCGTCTAATACTTTGATCTACCAAATTGGAGAGAAGTAAGAGTAGTTTAATTCGCATTGCTCGGATCATCTTAGTGCACACACAACGATAAACAATGGGGCCATACATGGTGCAGATGGCTCTTGCCGCCCAACGCAGCCGGTTCCAGGTCAAACTTTCTTCTCTACTCAATCAAGTTAACCTTAGTTTATTTTAGTTTTTCAAGACTAATATGGTTGTCAGTAACCAAACAATATTTACTATGCCAACATATATTAGATATGGTGCTCTAGCCTGGAACATTAGTCTATGGCTCTATGTCAAAACAATTAGTTTTTCTATAAGGAATTTATAAAATCCATCTGGAATGGGAAAATTCTAGCTTTACGTACTAATTATGTACCTGGTCTGATATGCTCCATGTTCCTGTCCGCATATATATGCCTATGTGTCATGTGCTTGATGACAACATGCATGAACCCAAGGTATGCATCAAAACAGAATTTGGTTGGCTTAGCTGACAACCGTCTGGATTTTGTTATTCACTTATTCAAAGGTCCAAGTACTATTGCTATACAAATTCTTCAAATTAAATCGAGGAATATTCCGTTTGAAAAAAAAGAGGTATATCTGTTCACTATGATACGTTGCTTAGATTACTAAATCATCAATATATTTTTTTCTCTGAACATACCAAGTTATAGCTATTCATAACATGCTTACAAAAAAATTAGAATACCAGCAAGGTATTTTTGTGGTGAGTTTTACTTCAAAAAAGCCATACTGCTACCGTTTTACTCGATCTGCTTACAACTATACTCTTTCATAGAACAAATTGTATGCCAGGTAACACAAATCTCTATTCAGCTACTTCTCATACATTTCCAAGATTTTGGTTGCTGCCAAGATTTTGGTTGATGTATAAGTAAACTTATTATAGAAATTGCTATCGTCATTAAGATTGACATGATTTATTCGGTAGACTCACATGATCCCTATTAATAATTTTCCCACCCATGTCAATCATTATAAAATAACAATTTCTATAGAAAAAAATATTTTGGTGTGGTTTGTATCTTAAGCATCCAATTTCTCTCACTATGTTTGTTTGCAATATCCAAATTCTAATAGTTGCTTCAGTCTTAAAGAAAATATTTTAGAAAACACCAGCTCCCTCAGTTTTTCTTACTTGCATCTTTGTGTTTGAAAGTTGAACCAATTACTTCGTCGCTGTCATTCTGCACCTGGAAGTTTGAACATATGCAGTTAAAAATTCAGTTAGTGGCTACGCTCCTGTTGCTTCATCAATCATACGCAAGTTCGAATTTTATTGGATGCACAAATCTAGCCCTTTTCCCCCTCTGTCTAACTTCTTTTTCTTTTTATCCTTTTGCAGATATCTTACTTCAGCAATGCAGATAATATGATTGAAAGCTTTATCTCCTTATAAAAGAGTGCCACATGTCGTCGGTTAGGCTTATACAAAATTAGAGCCTGGCCAAAGAAATGTATGAGTTGGGTTTGCTATTCCTCGACCATCAGGTATATACAAAAATATTTGCATAATTTCTGCATGTATTAACTTACTGTGTACGCATATGCACTTAAATTTGAATTCATATGGAGCTCTATACAGCAGGCTTAATAGCATGTTTAGTATCTTCTTACACTGCACAAACATTGTGCTGGCTGTATGTAAGCCAATTAAATACTGTATTACCCAAGTGAATTAAAGCCAAAAACACTTTTTTTGGTTTTAAATACGTATTTAGTTTTGCTGCTCAGCATGTGTATAGGCGAGCTTACCTGTAAAATTATATTTAGCTTGTGTACTGATAATGCAGTCTGCCCGTTGTTGCGGTTCTGGAGTTTAAGTGTTTACCCTTGCTCTAAAATCAGTGTCAAGCATGACTAGACTCCCATTTCTTAAATAATATATTTTTTACAGTATACTTAATTACACCACCGTAATTGTGAAATGAGAGCAATTTTAGTTCCTTTATTTACTTATGTTTGTTCGTGTGCCCCATTATGTTTCTCGACAGTTGGCTTTGTCCTGATCGTTTATATTGTTACGTTGGTTCAGCTCATGCCGGCTGAATGCCCGCGAAATTCGTCAGGGAAAGCGGCCTGATCAATCTTCTTCAGGTTTTATTACCGGCCCTTCTTCTTCTTCTCTTACTAATTTAATTATAGTTCCTTGCTTCTTTAAACTCCTCCCACATCTCACATATATTTGTTAAGGACATGCCGAACAATATCCAGTAGATTAACTCTTTTCATATAAACATTCACATTGCACTGTCAGATTACTTAAGCTACGTATATGTATATCAAGCATTGTTTCATATGTCAAATTCATCTCCTCAAGTCTTGGTGAAGTCCCTGCTAAGCCTCTAATCCGTTTGATACGGTTTGCTTTTGATCAACAAATTTTAAAGAAAGTCACCTGAAAAGAAATATTCATATCATGTACATAGTCATTTTAAAGAAAGTCACCTGAAAAGAAATGTTCATATCATGTACATAGTGCAGCAGCAGTCAAGAAATAAGCTTTAAATACAATTAAGCTTGCTTTCTGTAGAAGTGATCATACCGGAAGTGAGGGTAAAGGTGAACTCCGTTAAATTAATATTGGGTTTACAACATGATTGAAGAATATTGGGTTTACAATATCATTGCAAGCAACAGAGCATGATGGTATTCTTAGCCTTCCTCCTTGAAAATGAATAATTCTTGGTCAGTTCTTTTTTTACGTTGGTTAGACACTCAGTCGGATTACACGTGTTTGTACTTAAATTGCATGTATCCCTCATAAATTCTATGTGACACCACCTTATTTGTATCTCCATTATTACTCCCGAGCTGTTCACGGACTTGTGTGTTCTTTTACTTCTGAAGTTTCAGCTAACAATTAGGGTTAATCTGTATATTCATGACGTACAATGTCGACAATGGTAACTTGCCATTTCAGGCCCTCAATCTCAACCAGTAACTTGAAGATCAAATCACAAATTACTGTTGAACAAGAGAAGATTTCAGTGTTGATAGGGTGTTTGACTGGAAGTTGATGCAAGGTAGCTTCCTCATCTTGCTAATAGCTCATTCGATCGTGTTCTTGATGCAGGAGAGGTGACAAAATTGACCAGACTCATTTACAACTGTAGGTTCCTAAGATTTGTAGTTATGCAAACAATCAGAGCTGGTATTAATATGCACCTAGGAAAGCTATAGTTAAGCGTTGAATGCATGATCTTGATGTACTAAAATATCTCAAATGAGCCAAATCTGCTTAAATCTAGATCCAATAATATTCCTTATTCTTATCTTGCATCAGCCGTCTTTCTAGATAATCGACGGTTTTACCTCATGATGTTGCATGTTTAGGTTCAGGGTTGTGTACTATAGAAGAAGATAAGCTCACCGAGTCGCTGCCTAGCTTGGGCGCCTTGCTGGAGCAGGGCGCGCTAGGCGGCGGAAGAAACAACGAGGTGCGCACCGCATGGATTCGAATGCACCATACAAGGGCGCCGAGAGCAGTCGCCGATGATGGTGAGAAGAAACAGGCGCGGGGAAGCATCGGGGAAGCATCACGCCGCTGCCTGGGTAACTGACATCAAATCGGCCAATCATCTTTACTACAGCTATGGTTCGTGCTGATTCCCTTATTCCTTCCTTGCATTTGTCTCCTATATTCTTTTGTAATGATTCCCTCTTTAGTTTTGTTCCCAAGATGTTTCTTACCGGTTGTTCATCTTAGATCTTGGACCTATATGTTTCCACGGCTGCACTTCTCCATTTGTGATCCTGCAGGTTAAATCATTTGCTCTTTTGTTCTCTTTTGCTGTTCATGGTATGTGCATCATCGTCTTCTTTGAAATTTTTTGATGCATTACGTAATTATTTTTTGTCTATGTGAGATGAATGCGACACCAAAATGCATGTTGTCACTACATTGCTAATATATACTGTCAAACTGACCTACATGTCATGCCATCTGTTCCGTTGGAAAATTTTCCGCTTCAATGTTGGCTAACAATATGCAAGATGATATGTAAGTAGACCTTAGTAGACAGCCTTTTAATATCTGGTTTAGCATCGCCTTTTCTATATATAGATTTCGAAACAGTGGGATTATAGTAACCCTTTCCCTTGGAGCCTAAAATTGAACCTAAGCAAATCATATCTGTGCAAAGACCAATAAAGAATATTGTTGACCATCATTTTCAGTTCTCTTTAATTTTATTTTTCAAAACTTCTCATACCGGACGAACCCACTGCAAGGAAACAACCCTTATGAAAAGGGGTTCTCTTAATTACTTTTTGACATGTTGATGGAGCACATCAATTTTATTTCTCCTTTGATTTTAGTTATGGCATTAGGTCTACATCAGCATGGGACATGTGAAGCTGAATTATAGAGCATTTCCCAAACTTGCCATTGCTCCTACAGAACGTCAATGCATTAGGGCATTATATATAAATTATATGGTAACTCATTTTCTTTGTTGGAGAAGTTGTAAGTTTTAACTCATTGCCAGGAATTTGTTTTTGCCTGCAGGTCATCTTCACATGTTGCCAGTGCCTTGAGAGTTGCAACACAATATTTTCATGGCTAAGTTCATATATCATTGATGCGGTCAAACATCAAGAACCCGCGAAACCAAATCTCTTCATAACGATCTTATCAATTCCTCTCAAGACTCTGATGTTCACTATCTTATCAATTCCTAATAATTAATTATGTACAACGATCAATGAAGCAACCAACACTCTACTATTTGCTCTCTAACATTTTCTTTCATGTAAAAAATAACCACCTTTGCTTAACATGGTCATGACAATTTATGACATCCAGTACAACCACACAGGCGCGGCGTGTCGCCGCGCTAAATTGCCTAGTATTCAATGAAAGGATGTTAAATAATAATTCACAAAGTGTAACATAGAAGAAAGAACTATGGACCAAATGTATGCATAATGAAAAGTAAAAACATCCTATAATGGTCATAGAGTATTCTTGTAAATCTGAATATAAAAGGTGGACACTTTGGAAAGATATATAAATGAGTAGAGGTAAAACATGAATAAGTTTCATCTAACTTCCAAATGCTTCTACTTAAGTTAATGTTTTCAATGTGGTATTCATTGGTGTGGAGCTCCCATTACCCCTATCATATCATCTTGAATGGTTAAGTTGAAAGTGAAAGCAAATATGAGTAATGTGCCTGACAAAGTATGGGTTGAATGCCTCATGCCCGTGAATACAAGTACCTCTCCAACTGGCTACTCAACTCGGGCCACAAAGCAAGTTTAAGTTACAGTCATTGCAAGTAATAATAGCGTCATCAAGAGCGTCAACTGGGGTACCTCTTGTCCCAGGACATGGAACAAGCCCATGTCAAAATGATAAGACAAACAAACAAGTGGACAACCTCAGCACTCTTTTATTTACCATTGGAGTAGCTTTTTATTGTGATGTGCATCATTGAAGGTCCACTATCATGTAAGTAAATTTCCACCATGTATCTCACATGGCTTGGGTTAGCCGCCCAGGCGTCTCTCTAGCCATTTATACTCACTCCTCAAACTTACAAAGTTTCCACAATTATTTCACACAATGTTAGGCATCCATAAACAAAAGTACATGATATCAACTAAACATAATTAAGAGCACGTTGAAAGCTTGCCATGTGACAGCACATATGAGCTCACTCCCAACCAAGACTCTTGTCAAGCACACAACTTCATAATTTTAATCACAAGGTTCAAGTTTATTAAGTGCAATAAAAGTAAAGTGTGCATCAAGTTCGTGAGAGCTTTTTAACCAACTTTTCCCATAACCAGTAATAACATAAGCGTTTTAATTTGGAAGCATAGATAATACAATATAACATGATAAACATACTTGGAATAGAATAAAGCTAATAGGTAGATATGGTGGACTCACTAGAAAAACTTTGGTTGAGGGGTGTTGGAAAACAAGTTTTACTTGTTGGAATTTTTGGGCTAGCAAAAGGGAGAAAGTTGACCGTCTAAATGCATGCATAAGTGTCCATATAACTAATCAATCCATGTTAAACAAAGTAAAGTAACATTCAGCATCAAAACATGAATAAAAGATAGCTCTTGATAAAACACTTGCAAATTAATACTCATTAAAAGCACATGAATCATGCAACTATATGTATCTTTTTGAATCAACTCAAACATCCCTATCCCAATATTTTTAATAGCATCCAACTTAATTCAACCCAAAATTCCAGTACCTCTCCCATAAAATAAATGATAGTGATGGTCTTACAAAAAGCAAAACAAAAATAAAAAGAACAATAAAAGGACGCTCCAAGTTTATGCGATAGTAATGCGTTGATAGAAAAACAGAAAATAGACGTGTGCAAACCGAGAGTGTTTGGTCCTGTGGGGTGCCTTGACATCCCCAAGCTTATGGTCTTCACCATCCTTAGATAGCTCTTGGTGCATCTCCTCTAACCCTGTGAAAAAACTTCAACACAAAATTTTCTCCCATCTCTTTTCTGTGGGGTGACATTAGTAGGTACAAAAGATAGAATGCTTGCTGCAAGAAATTCATGAACATAAATTCATATTAAGTGTCCAGAAAGTGTATAATGTTGTATGCTTCCTCATAAACTCAAGTCAATCAAGAAGATTAAACTTAAAAGTTCAAAGAATGCATCAAACAAAATAGGACATAATCTGTCCAGAAAAACAGCAGCAGCAAAACGTATTTATTTACCCTACTTAGACATGTCCAAAAAATCAGAAAATATTCATGCATACAGAGGATGAAAATCTGCAACTACATTTCAAATTTGAGCTTAATCGGAGTTACAGAATAGGAATTAAAAATCATACCGTGCACAGATTCGTGCTGGAATAAAATCTCCGAATATAATGAGCAACTTTTTCAATCCAAAATAGGTAAAACTTGGCACTTCATTGAAAATTCCAGAAACTAAACTAAAAACTAAGTCTCTTGTTATAGCAAGAGGACACAAAGAAAATCAAAAGTAAAAACAACCGGGTTGCCTCCCGTAAAGTGCTTTCTTTATAGCCATATAGCTAGGCTTACTTACTTGGTATCAAGATGGTTGGAGTGAGGTGGCTTGGCATCCCCAAGCTTGAATTCTTGTACTTACATGATATATGTAGAGTGAGCCTAGGGGTAACATCCCCAAGCTTGAGTGTTTGTCCCTCTTGATCATTGTTCATCACCCTCAACTCTTCCACTTGAAATTCTCTTTACACAAAACTCATCATAAAACTTGATTAGAGGGGTTAGTGTCTCCATAAATTAAATCCACATAGGTACAGCAAAGACATATCATGAGTTGATTCTAAACATTAGCTACTGTTACTATGGTTGTGTATTGCTCTTTGATCAATGGAACCACACAAAACACAAGTAATTAGAGTAATGCAAAATAAAGACATAATCTGTCAAAAACTGGACAGCCCGTAAAGAGTGAATTTTCAGAGGCACTTACGTTGCTCAAATCAGAAAACTTTGAACTAATGAAATGTGTAATAATAACTGAATATTGCTGTCGTAAAATATCAGGTCAAAATTCTTCTTCTGTGATTTCTAACATTTTTCGCAGTGAAGCTTAGGGATCTGTTTTCTGGACAGCAAATCACTATTGTTTGATCCTACCTCTCAAAAGAGGTTATTCTTGCCATAAAGATGAAAAATAAGATACAAAGGTGTTGTTACAGTAGTAAACAAGCACCTTGACTCAAAAACCAAAACTTAAACTGAAGATAAAAGAAATAAAAAAGAAACAAAAAGAACTAAGAAAGAATCAAGAGAAACAAATAAAGAAGAAAGAAAATATTTTTGTTGTTTTTGATTTAGCAAAAGGGCAAAAGAAGAAGCAAATATATACAACATAAACACTCTTTTTATTTGGTTTTAGCTTTGGGAAAAGTTTTAATGATAGAGACTTTGCAATGGTTCCATTGGCATGAACAACACATGTTCAAGGTCGACCCCAACTTCTCCATTACTCATCCTTCTCATTTACTTTCCCAAATTTTATATAAAGTGAAAATCTTAAACTAGCAATTAGAAAACAGTAGGTAAAGTTATTTTGCATGTTCTCAAGATATAAAGGTGTGCTCAAACCGAATAGGAAATAAAAGCATAAAGAGCACAACACAAAACATTAAACCATTAACTTTTAAGTCTAATCCTTTTCTATGCATTGGCATTTATATATGAATAAATAGCAGCAATTTTGTGGTAACCAATGCATGTAATGATCAGTAGGTTGCATTTTAAATAACATAGAAACATAAATATAAGTCTTTCTTCCTCTCTCATAATAGTTACAAGTAGTGGAACCAAATTTGATAAAACAACTATTAGATTGGTGCAACTTTGCAAACTTAGGAACATATAAAAGATTATTAAAACTATCATGTAAGATATTAGCATGTTTTCCTATCTCAAAATAATTGCAAGAAACATCATAAACATGATGGTTGTGGGTGGAATGGTTATTAGTGCAAGATAATTTCAGCCCACATAAGTACCACTTATGCCACTGATTATGATCATGTTCGCACGTTGTGAGTAGTTCCCGTATGTTCCTGAGGGCATAGGATGAATTGGCATTGATTTATATATGACATGTGTTGGTATTTTGTCAAGAGTTTATCTTTTTATGTGATTCTATTATGGTGTTGTGCGAACGTCGACTGCACAACACTTCACCTTTATGGGCTCATAGGAGAACACCGTAGTGTAATGAATTGATGGAGACTTGGGAGGACACGTAAACCTGAGACCGAGTCATGAAGTTATATTACGAGGGTATTAGTATCGGGGACCTTAGAGTGTAATGCTATGGTGGGACTTTATGTCTTAATAATTCTTGTTCAGTCATTTGCTTGGCCACATGATCCATCATAAGGGGTTGTAGTTTATTTATTTAGCTATACCTAATTATGGCTCCGTCAAAGAGGATTAAAACTTGACAAGATATTCAACGTGTTGTTTAATAAATCTCTATGCCTAGCATCATCCATGCCGCCCTCGGGAACGTTTGCCACATATAAGTTACACATCACTTGAGCTTGTCCTTTTGCCACATAAGAGGATTGGGCTTTCTCTCTTTGAGAGCTTTCACTTGTTACTATCTGTTATCTGTTTGCAACTATACAACTGAAAATACCAAAAACATCTGCATCTTTTATTGTTTTATTTATCAATCTTACTAATCAATACCTTCAGCTCCTCGTGGGTTCGACAACCTTTTCTATTGAAAGGTACTACAATTGATCTCCTGCACTTGGGAGCCATCAAGAAACTTTTCTGGCGCCGTTGCCGGGGAGCGTAGCGCTATTGGTAAGAAGTTTGGTAAGGAAACTTGAAAGCTGTTTATCTCATTGTTACTATAGCATTTATGAATCGTGCCTCGCTGCATCTTGCTCTATATGAAAGTGCTTATGCCACTACTCCAAAGGTGGTTGAAACTGCTGTGCCTGAGATACCTAAAGTGGGATATAAAATTCCCATGGGTCATGTTAAAAGAGTTATGAAAAATCCATTTACAGGTGATGGAACTAAGTCGGCACGCGAGCACATGGAAATAATTGAGGACATATGTGGCTTATTCAGACTACCTGGTATTTCAGAGGATCAGGTAAAAATGAAGCTATTGTATTTGTCTTTATCTGGTAATGCTCGTGATTGGTACAGGTCTCTGGATAAAGAGGTCCAGAATGAATGGAGTATCTTGAGGAAGGTTTTCTTTCTTAAATATTTTACTCCTAAGAAGCTTATGATAACCGCTGCTATATATTCAATTTCTGGCCACATCTGGGAGAGAGTATTACTCAAGCTTGGGGGAGGTTAAAGGAACTCCTTCGCAAGAATCCATGTCATGATCTTACAAGGAAACTTATATTGATAAGCTTTTATGTGAGACTACCTATGAAGCACAAGGAGATTCTGGATAATTCATCTGGTGGAAGTTTTACTAATAACACTGAAGAAGAAGCATGGAATTTATTGGAAACTATTTCTGAAAATACTAGCACTGGGATCTTGATAAAGGTAATGAGCCATATTTTGATTATGAATATTCATGTGTAGAGAATTTCTCTACTTCTATTCTGTTTAAAAATCTGAGTGATACTTTTGGTCTTGATCCTTATGTTATAATTGAAATAGCTAAAGGTTTTGCTGATCATATCTGTGTTCCAAAAAGTGGATTTGAAGTTTATGTTGAACCTGTTAAACAATCTATTGTTGTTCCTAAAGTTCTTAAACAGGTTGAACCAATGTCATCTGTGACAATTGAGGAGTATGTTGAACCACCTCCATTTCCAAACCAAGTTAAGGAGAATTTACTTAAAGCTGTTACTAACAAGAGTAACAAAAGATGTTCTCAGCCTTATGAACAGGTGGAAGTCAACACTCAAATTTCTGTTATCAAGCAACTAAATGAAGAAGACCCAGTGGATGTTTATCTATGTGAAGATGCTACCAAAGTCATCAAAGGTAATTCGGCTAAAGTTGGGAAACCTGTTATATCATGCTCTATTGGGACATCAATTTATCATGGTCTATGTGATATTGGAGCAAGTATTAGTGTCATTCCATATTCTCTTTATCTTGAGATCAAGCCTGATATTGATCCCATTGTTATGGAAGAGACAGGTATGACAATTCACCTTGCTAATAAAGATTATATTAGTCCATTTGGAATTGTTAGAGATGTTGAAGTATTGGTTGGCAAAATAAAATACCCTGCTGATTTTATTGTGCTTGGTTGTCCTCAAGATTCATTTTGTCCTATAATTTTTGGTAGACCTTTCTTACATACTGTTGGTGCTGAAATTAATTTGCCTAAAGAGAAAGTGTTTATTAAATGTGCTGGTGAGAAACTTGAATTTAACTTTTCCAAATTTGCTGATAAACATGTTGAGAAAGAGCCAATTCCTAATAATTTAATTGAAACTCTTGCTCATATAGCTGTAGCTTCAACTGATGTTGTAGACCGTTATATGCTTAATCAAGATGATCCATTTAATGATGAGGAAAAAAAGGCTTTGGAACAAATATTATGGCAACAACCACCACAATTACAATTGCATATCCCACCTGATAATTGGTGGCTCTAAGTTGACGAGGGAATATCTCCCCGGCAATAGTGCCAGAAACAATGCTTGTACGTCACACGTCAGTTGGGAACCCCAAGAGGAAGGTATGATGAGTGCAGCAGCAAGTTTTCCCTCAGTATGAAACCAAGGTTTAATCGACCAGTAGGAAAACGAGGTTTGCTTCGAAGGTGTTGGTGAAGGAGTGTAGTGCGGCGCAACACCAGGGATTCCGGTGCCAACGTGGAACCTGCACAACACAATCAAATTACTTTGCCCCAACTTAACAGTGAGGTTGTCAATCTCACCGGCTTGCTGAAAACAAAGGGTTAAACGTATCGAATGGAAAATGATGTTTGTTTGCATAAAACAGTAGAGAACAATGATTGCAGTAGATTGTATTTCAGATGTAAAAGAATGGACCGGGGTCCACAGTTCACTAGTGGTGTCTCTCCAATAAGATAACTAACATGCTGGGTAAACAAATTACAGCTGGGCAATTGACAATTGATAAGTGCATATAACATGCATGTGTGAGCTGTGGTGTCTACTATGAGATTCATTTGGGCATTACGACAAAGTACATAGACCGCTATCCAGCATGCATCTATGCCTAAATAGTCCACTTTCCGGTTAACATCCGTACCCCTTCCAGTATTAAGTTGCAAGCAACAGACAATTGCATTAAGTAATGTGCGTAATGTAAACAATACATTCATCCTTGAATAAAGCATTGCTGTTTTACCCCTAGTGGCAACAACACATCTACAACCTTAGAACTTGCTGTCACTATCCCAGGTTAAATAGAGGTTGAACCCAACTATCATGCATAAATACCCCCTCTTGGAGTTACAAGTATTCACGTGGCCAAGGCTTCAACAAGTAACGGAGAGCATGCAAGATCACAAATGACATAGACATGATAATATAATATTCAGCTCCACATAGGTATCAATATAAGTCAGATCCCAGCAAACACAACATGTAGCATTACAATAAGATGATCTTGATCATGATAGGCAGCTCACAAGATCTAAACATGATGGCACAAGTGGAGAAGACAACCATCTAGCTACTGCTATGGACCCATAGTCCAAGGATGAACTACTCACGCATCACTCCGGAGGCGGGCATGGCGATGTAGAGCCCTCCGGTGATGATTCCCCTCTCCGGCAGGGTGCCGGGAAGAGCTTCAGAACCCCCCGAGTTAGGGTTGACGACGGCGGCGGCAGCGAATATGTTCTGGATGAAAGGCTCGGTGTTTTAGGGTTTTCGCGTCTCGGGGAATAAATAGGCGAAGGGGCGATGTCGGCGGACCCCCGAGGGGCCCAAACCACCAGGTGGCGCGGCTGGGCCCACTGCCGCGCCGGTGGTTTGGCCACCTCGTGGCTCCTTCGTCTCTCCTTCGGACTCCGTGTACGTGCTGGAAAAATAGGGACTGGCCTTTTGTTTCGTGCAATTCCGAGAATATTTCCAGAAGTAACTTTCTGAAACCAAAAACAGCAGAAAACAGGGAACTGGCACTGTGGCATCTTGTTAATAGGTTAGTCCCAGAAAATGCATAAAAGTGATACGAAGTGTATATAAAACATGTAGCAAATGGTATAATATAAGCATGGAACAGCAGAAATTATGGATACGTTGGAGACGTATCAAGCATCCCCAAGCTTAGTTCTACTCGTCCTCGAGTAGGTAAAACGATAACAACAAATAATTTCTGAGGAGACATGCTTTCACACAATCTTGATCAATATATTGCAAGGCTCATGTCATGAATGAAGTGACTCAAAGCAATGATCTATAGTTTGCTAACAAATAGATAAAGAGTAAACAATGAATCATATAAGCAAAAACTTTTCATGAATAGTACTTTCAAGACAAGCATCAAAAAGTTTTGCATAAGAGGTAACTCATAAAGCAATAGATTCAAAGTAAAAGGCATTGAAGCAACACAAAGGATGATTAAGTTTCAGCATTTGCTTTCAACTTGTAACATGTATATCTCATGGATAGTTGTCAACATAAAGCAATATAACAAGTGCAATAAGTAAATATGTAAGAATCAATGCACACAAAGTTGACACAAGTGTTTGCTTCTAAGATAGAAAGGAGTAGGTAAACTGACTCAACATAAAGTAAAAGATAGGCCCTTCGCAGAGGGAAGCAGGGATTAAATCATGTGCTAGAGCTTTTTAAGTTTTCGAAAGCATATAGAGAGCACAAAATAAGTATTTGAGAGGTGTTTGTTGTTGTCAACGAATGGTAGTGGGCACTCTAACCCCCTTGTCAACCAGACTTTCAAAGAGCGGCTCCCATGAAGGACGTTATCTCTACCAGCAAGGTAGATCATCCCTCTTCTCTTTTGTTTACACATGTATTTTAGTTTCTTTATAGATGACACTCCTCCCAACCTTTTGCTTACACAAGCCATGGCTAACCGAATCCTCGGGTGCCTTCCAACATTCACATACCATGGAGGAGTGTCTATTTGCAAAATTAAGTTGCTTACTGATAAATCAGGGCAAAACATGTGAAGAGAATTATTAATGAAAGTTGTAATTAATTGGGGCTGGGCACCCCGTTGCCAGCTCTTTTTGCAAATTATTGGATAAGCGGATGTATATGCCACTAGTCCAGGTGAAAGTCTGTCAGAAGTAAATGACAAGATTGAAAGATAAAACACCACATACTTCCTCATGAGCTATAAAACATTGACACAAATAAGGAGTAATAAAGTTTTGAATAGTTTAAAGGTAGCACATGAAATATTTACTTGGAATGGCAGGAAATACCACATAGTAGGTAGGTATGGTGGACACAAATGGCATGGGTTTTGGCTCAAGTTTTGGATGCACGAGAAGCATTCCCTCTCAGTACAGAGTTTAGGCTAGCAAGGTTGTTTGAAGCAAACACAAGTATAAACCGGTACAGCAAGAATCACATAAAAACATATTGCAAGTATTATAAGACTCTACACTGTCTTCCTTGTTGCTCAAACATTTTACCAGAAAATATCTAGACCTTAGAGAGAACAAATATGCATCCCAAGTCTCAACAAGCTCTACGGTAGTTCTCCACTACTAGGCTTTAACTACATGATGCAAGAGCTTAAACATGATCTACTTGAGAGCTCAAAACAATTGCAAAGCATCAAATCAAAACAAGACAATGATCTACAAGAATGCATATGTCTTTTCCAATACCAACTACTACATGTAGCATTTTCTTTCTTCCAAACAAACACCAATAATTTATTTAAACATAAACTCTCCAAATGATAATATAATGCAGCAAGAGAGTATTTATAAACAAGTGCTAACAGCTCGAAGAGATGCATGAAAAACAGGAGCTAAAAGCACTGCAGTAGCTAGTTAAGAATACTCAACAAATATAAGTGAAGAACATGAGTATTCACATGAAAAAGCGGAGCGTGTCTCTCTCCCACACAAGGATTGCTAGGATCCGAATTTATTCAAACAAAAACAAAAATAAAAACACACAGACGCTCCAAGTAAAGCGCATAAGATGTGAAAGAATTAAAATATAGTTTCACTAGAGATGACCTGATAAGTTTGTTGATGAAGAAGGGGATGCCTTGGGCATCCCCAAGCTTAGACGCTTGAGTCTCTCTGAATATGGTTGGGATGAACCACGGGGGCATCCCCAAGCTTAGGCTTTTCACTCTTCTTGATCACATAATATCACCCTTCTCGCTTGATCCTTGAAAACTTCCTTCACACCAAACTCAAGACAGTTCTCATTAGAGGGTTAGTGCATAATCAAAAATTCTCATATTCTGTAATGATACAATCAATCCCAAAGCTTCTGGACATTAGCTACAGCCACCAATGCTTTGTGGAGCAAAGAAATCCACACAAACACAGTAAAAGAGCGAATGCAAAACAAAAGGCAGAATCTGTCAAAAACAGAACAGTCTGGAATGACGAATTTTTTCGAGGCACTTAAGTTGCTCAGATGGATCTGGCCTAAAATAATGAAAGTTGCGTACATATCTCAGGAATATGCGTGATTTTTCTCAGAATTTTTGAATTTTCTACAGGGAGATAAGCTCAAATCCGTGACAGCTAAAAATCTGTCACTGCGCAGAAATCCAAATCTTGCATCAACTTTCAATATAGAACTTTACTTGGCACAACATTGCGATAAAATAAAGATACAAAGGAGTTGCTACAGAAGTAACAAAACTCCTTGAGAAAAACTAAAAATAAAAGATAAAGGGTTGCCTCCCTAAAGCGCTTTCTTTAATGCCTTTAGCTAGGCTAAAAGATTTTAATGATGCTCTCATAGGAATAGAACTTGAAAAACAAAAGAGAGCATCAAGAGGCAAATATCAAACGCATTTAAGTCTAACCCACTTTCTATGCAAGGGAACCTTGTAACAAAATAAATTATTGAAGCATAAAGCAACTAGCATAGAAAGATGAAACAAGTACAACTTCAAAACTTTCAACATAAAGAGAGGTGTTTTAGTGACTTGAAAACTTTTACAACCATATTTTCCTCTCTCATAATAACTTTCAGTAGCATCATGAACAAACTCAACTATATAACTATCACATAAAGCATGCTTTTCATGATCTACAAACACATAATTTTTATTAAGTTCAAAAACAGTGGGGTCATTAAACCCACTTTTGACAATAGTAGTATAATAAATATCATTAGGCAATATAGGACCATCATCAAGAGCATTATCATATATAGCATTAGGGAGCCATTGTTTTATTTCTGAAATTTCGTTTTCTTGAGTCAAGGAGCTTGTTACGTAAAATTTATCAAAAGGAGATATTTCAAAAGAATCATGGCATTCAACAATATAACACTCTTCCTCCTTAGGTAGGCATGGAGGGCAATTAAATAGTGTAAGAGTTGAAGAGTTACTGTCATTAGAAGGTAGATCCTCCTTTTGTTCTTCACTCTCCTCCTCTTTTTCATCCAATGAGATCACAGTTTCAGCAATTTCCTCTTCCTCAGGTTCCTGCAAGGCACAAGTTTCATCTTTTTGAGGAAACATCCTCTCAAGATGTTCAGTAATGTAAGAATTATTATCCTTGTAGGTATCACAACAATATTTAAGTATGGCAATACATTCAGATTTATAAGGGGCATCAGTTTTATGTTCAAGATAAGAACTAATTTCAAGGGCACCCTTAAAAACAATAAACTCTTCAATTTGTTCAAGATTACCAAAATCATAGTTTCCTTTAGCATAGGCAGCCAAGGTTTCATTATCAGTATACTCACATTGGAAAGGGAGATGTTTGTGCCTTCTATAGCAAAGAGATTCATTAAAGCAGTAGGATTCATCATATGTAGAACACAAGTTCTTAGCAAAACCATTCAATCTTCTTATTTGTTCCCATAGATGTTTTCCTTTTGGAGAGAAGCGGTAATTCTTATAACGAGACCCAGTTTCATAGAGATAAGACATTGAAAACAACTAGTCATAATAGTAATTCGAAATAAAAAGGAACTAATTTTTTTGTGTTTTTGATAAAGAGAGCAAACAAGACTAAATAAAAATAAACTAAGCAAGACAAATAACAAAGTAAAGAGATTGGGTGTGAGAGACTCCCCTTGCAGAAGCAATTCGGTTTTCCCCGGCAACGGCGCCAGAAAACGTGTTGGTGGCTCTAAGTTGACGAGGGAATATCTCCCGGCAATAGTGCCAGAAACAATGCTTGTACGTCACACGTCAGTTGGGAACCCCAAGAGGAAGGTATGATGAGTGCAGCAGTAAGTTTTCCCTCAGTATGAAACCAAGGTTTAATCGACCAGTAGGAAAACGAGGTTTGCTTCGAAGGTGTTGGTGAAGGAGTGTAGTGCGGCGCAACACCAGGGATTCCGGTGCCAACGTGGAACCTGCACAACACAATCAAATTACTTTGCCCCAACTTAACAGTGAGGTTGTCAATCTCACCGGCTTGCTGAAAACAAAGGGTTAAACGTATCGAATGGAAAATGATGTTTGTTTGCATAAAACAGTAGAGAACAATGATTGCAGTAGATTGTATTTCAGATGTAAAAGAATGGACCGGGGTCCACAGTTCACTAGTGGTGTCTCTCCAATAAGATAACTAACATGCTGGGTAAACAAATTACAGCTGGGCAATTGACAATTGATAAGTGCATATAACATGCATGTGTGAGCTGTGGTGTCTACTATGAGATTCATTTGGGCATTACGACAAAGTACATAGACCGCTATCCAGCATGCATCTATGCCTAAATAGTCCACTTTCCGGTTAACATCCGTACCCCTTCCAGTATTAAGTTGCAAGCAACAGACAATTGCATTAAGTAATGTGCGTAATGTAAACAATACATTCATCCTTGAATAAAGCATTGCTGTTTTACCCCTAGTGGCAACAACACATCTACAACCTTAGAACTTGCTGTCACTATCCCAGGTTAAATAGAGGTTGAACCCAACTATCATGCATAAATACCCCCTCTTGGAGTTACAAGTATTCACGTGGCCAAGGCTTCAACAAGTAACGGAGAGCATGCAAGATCACAAATGACATAGACATGATAATATAATATTCAGCTCCACATAGGTATCAATATAAGTCAGATCCCAGCAAACACAACATGTAGCATTACAATAAGATGATCTTGATCATGATAGGCAGCTCACAAGATCTAAACATGATGGCACAAGTGGAGAAGACAACCATCTAGCTACTGCTATGGACCCATAGTCCAAGGATGAACTACTCACGCATCACTCCGGAGGCGGGCATGGCGATGTAGAGCCCTCCGGTGATGATTCCCCTCTCCGGCAGGGTGCCGGGAAGAGCTTCAGAAACCCCCCGAGTTAGGGTTGACGACGGCGGCGGCAGCGAATATGTTCTGGATGAAAGGCTCGGTGTTTTAGGGTTTTCGCGTCTCGGGGAATAAATAGGCGAAGGGGCGATGTCGGCGGACCCCCGAGGGGCCCAAACCACAGGCAGGCGCGGCTGGGCCCACTGCCGCGCCGCCAGGTGGTTTGGCCACCTCGTGGCTCTCCTTCGTCTCTCCTTCGGACTCCGTGTACGTGCTGGAAAAATAGGGACTGGCCTTTTGTTTCGTGCAATTCCGAGAATATTTCCAGAAGTAACTTTCTGAAACCAAAAACAGCAGAAAACAGGGAACTGGCACTGTGGCATCTTGTTAATAGGTTAGTCCCAGAAAATGCATAAAAGTGATACGAAGTGTATATAAAACATGTAGCAAATGGTATAATATAAGCATGGAACAGCAGAAATTATGGATACGTTGGAGACGTATCAATAATTTAGGAGTGCTACCACCACCTAAAGGGGATCCTAGTTTTGAATTGAAACCTTTGCCTGCAAATCTGAAATATGCATATTTGGATGAGAAGAGCATATATCCTGTCATTATTAGTGCTAACCTTTCAGCTGAAGAGGAAGAGAAATTACTTGATGTGCTAAAAGCTCACCGACCAGCCATTGGATACTCTCTTGATGATCTTAAAGGTATAAGCCCCGCTCTATGTATGCATAAAATTAATCTGGAGGAAGATGCAAAACCTGTTGTTGATTTTCAACGCCGCCTCCATCCAAAAATGAAAGAAGTGGTAAGGAAAGAGGTAATAAGACTTATTGAAGCTGGTATCATTTATCCTATAGCTGACAGTAAGTGGGTTAGTCCTGTTCATTGTGTTCCTAAAAAGGGTGGAATGACTGTTGTTCCAAATGAAAAGGATGAACTTGTGGCTCAACGTACTGTAGTTGGTTATAGGATGGTTATTGATTTCAGAAAATTGAATAAAGCAACTCGAAAAGATCATTATCCATTGCCATCTATTGATCAAATGCTAGAAAGGTTGTCTAAACACTCTCACTTTTGCTATCTAGATGGTTATTCAGGTTTCTCGCAAATTCCTGTCCATAAGGATGATCAAGAAAAGACCACTTTTACTTGCCCATATGGTACTTTTGCTTACAGGAGAATGCCATTCGGTTTATGTAATGCTCCTGCTACTTTTCAAAGATGCATGAATGCTATATTTGCTGATTATATTGAAAAGATAATGGAGGTTTTTATGGATGATTTTTCTGTGTATGGTACTTCCTTCGATAATTGCTTGTTCAACCTTAACAAAGTTTTACAGCGTTGTGAAGACCAACACTTGGTTCTTAATTGGGAGAAGTGTCACTTCATGGTTACTGAGGGCATAGTTCTTGGGCATAAGATTTCTGGAGAAGGAATAGAAGTTGATCCAGCAAAGATTGAAGCTATTGAAAAACTACCATATCCAAGGGACCTCAAAGGTATAAGAAGTTTTCTTGGGCATGCAGGTTTTTACCGTAGGTTCATTAAGGATTTCTCCAAAATATCAAAACCTCTAACCAATCTTCTGCAAAAGGATGTTCCTTTCTCTTTTAATGATGATTGCATTGAGTCCTTTAATATTTTGAAGAATGCTTTAATCACTGCTCCCATTATTCAACCTCCTGATTGGAACTTGCCTTTTGAAATTATGTGTGATGCTAGTGATTATGCAGTTGGGGCTGTTTTGGGCCAACGTGTTGATAAGAAACTGAATGTTATTTATTATGCTAGTAGAACACTTGATGCTGCTCAAAAGAATTATGCTACAACTGAGAAAGAATTTTTAGCAGTACTGTTTGCTTGTGACAAGTTTAGACCTTATATTACTGATTCAAAAGTCACAATACATACTGATCATTCTGCTATTAAATACTTGATGAATAAGAAAGATGCTAAGCCTAGACTAATAAGATGGGTACTTCTATTGCAAGAATTTGATTTACACATTGTTGATAGGAAAGGGGAGGATAATCAAGTTGCTGATCATCTCTCTAGGATGGAAAGCATACCTGATGATCCTATTCCTATTAATGATAGCTTTGTTAATGAACAACTTGCAATTGTTAATGTTTCTAGTGCTAAAGTTGCATCTCCTTGGTTTGCCAACTATGCAAATTTTATTGTTGGTAAAGTTTTGCCTCCACACTTCACTTCTCAACAAAGAAAGAAATTCTTTTATGATCTTAGACATTATTTTTGGGATGATCCTTTCCTCTATAAGAAAAGTGTGGATGGTATTATTAGACGTTGTGTACCTGAGCATGAACAACAGGCTATTATAAGAGATTGTCATGACAGTCCCTATGGAGGGCATCATGCAGGAGATCGCACAGGAGCAAAGGTATTACAATCTGGTTTCTATTGGCCTACTTTATTTAAGGACTGTGCTGAATATGTTAAATCTTGTGATAAATGTCAAAGAGTAGGAAACATTGGTAGGAGGAATGAAATGCCTATGAATTATTCATTGCCACTTGAACCATTTGATGTGTGGGGTTTTGACTTTATGGGTCCTTTCCCAGAATCAAAGACAAAGCATACTCACATTTTGGTTGCAGTTGACTATGTTACAAAGTGGGTGGAAGCAATTCCAACCAAAAGTGCAGATCATGCCACAGCAATGAAGATGCTCAAGGACATCATTTTCCCCAGGTTTGGTGTTCCTAGGTTCTTAATTACTGATGGTGGTTCTCATTTCTTGCATGGTGTTCTTAGAAAAACTTTGGCAAAATATGATGTTAACCATAGAATTGCATCCCTTATCATCCTCAAACAAGTGGGCAAGTTGAATTAAGCAATAGGGAAATTAAACTCATTTTGGAAAAGACAGTGAATAAGTCTAGATCTGATTGGCCAATTAAGATTAATGATGCTTTGTGGGCTTATAGAACTGCTTTTAAAAATCCTATGGGAATGTCTCCTTATAAAATGGTTTATGGAAAAGCTTGTCACTTACCTGTTGAACTAGAACATAAAGCTAGATGGGCTATTAAACAACTGAACTTTGATTTTAAAACTGCGGGAGAAAAGAGAATTCTTGACCTAAACCTACTTGACGAATGGAGAAATGAAGCTTATGAAAGTGCCAGGATGTTTAAAGAAAAAGTTAAGATTTGGCATGACAAGAAAATTAAGAAAAAGGAATTCAAAGTAGGTGATCAAGTTTTATTATACAACTCTCGTTTCAAGTTTTCTGCAGGGAAGCTAGCTTCAAAGTGGCAGGGACCATTAGTGATACAGGAGGTGTACCGTTCAGGAGCTATCCGTCTTCACGGTGACATGAAAGGTAAACCTCATGTAGTCAATGGACAACGCCTTAAACCTTATATTGCAGGAAAGAGCTTCATCGGAAGGGTGGAGGAGTTGAATTTACAAACACCGGAAGAGGTAATTGAGAGAAACCGTGCAGTTTCAGAAACCCTAAATCAATAGAAGGTAACTTTTGTGTTGGAAAGTTTCTCGGAATTGCATAAAATTTTACGGAGGTCAATTTTTATGGAAATCATCGTATGGGACAAGAAAACTGGACGAAACGGAGACCCGAGGGAGAAAGAGAGGGGCCCACGCGGCCCATGTACCTGGCCGCGTGGGGCTATCCCTTTTCCACCTCGGAGTCCTTTTTCGTCTCGTTTTCGATCCCGACGCTTCGCCTTGACCCAAAAACCTCAATATATACCCCTCTCTGTCGATCTAATCTCGCACCGAGCGTTCTCGAGCGATTCTTTCTTTTGCTGTTTCTGCCTGTCAGGTTTTTAGCCATGTCTTCGGGAGACTCCTACCAATGCTCCTCCATGGACGACGATGATGATGAACTCGATGGGTACAGCCCCACGTCCATATGGAGGAGGAATAGGAAGAGGAAGGACTACTCCGACGATGAAGACTACAAGCTTGATGAAGAGGAGATGGACAAGCAAGAAGCTGAAGAAGAAGAGCACAAGCCCTCCGTCGACATCGCGCCCTTGGCGACAGCACCTCCATCACCCATTGCTGTTGCCGGCGTGAGGGTGAACCACTCTCTTGGAAACAAGAGGCGGGCGCGCGCATGCAGACCGGAGGGAAGGTTCCCAGGCGCTTCCTTGCGAGCAAAAACGTAGCTTCTACTCTTATTGACAGGGAATTTCAGCGCACCACTCAAGAGAACTATCCTGGTGAATGGGATCGCAAGATCCCCAACAAGAAGGTGCCAAGCCCGAGTGGAAGCCTTGCAAAGAGTCGGTGGAGAAGAATCTCATGCAAAAACTGGGAGAAGCCGCAAAAGAGTTCGAAAAAGCTTACAACCTCATGATGAAGATCATTGGGGATCTTGAAGATAATTATTATGAAGGCAATGTGAAAGAAGAGAGGAGTTCTAGCAAGACACCAAGCTTGGGGGAGTTCCATCTAGTCTTTCTCTTTATCAATCTATCATATCTATCTAGTCATGGTGTGCTTTGCTTTTATCGATTAGTTATCAATATCTCTTAGGCGTGTGTGAGCTCATGGAGCATTATCATGTATCCCTATCTTATGGTTTATCAATGAATATTAAAGTATGGTGTCATCCATGATTCTCTTGTTTGGGGATTTATGGGTAACACTCATGCAAATGAGCGTGGCATATTTAGAATTTCAATCACATCTTGCCTTGAAATTAATTAACTTGAGTATGTTGGACAATTATAGAATTATCTCAATATAGAAGAAGTAAAAAGACTTGTGAATTAATAGTTTGAGGTTAAGATATAGTCTTGTAGGATAAGAAGTTGAGAAGACTTAATGAAAAGGATATAAAACACTCTTGTTACAACCTAGTATCTTTTGAGCAAATTAATGATCATGGATATTTCAATACTTATGCTCTTGAATGTGAATGAAAGGAAGGCACCTGAAATTTCAGCTAGCCATGGAAAGTGTAAGAAAAGGGTTGTGTAGAGCATGGGAACTTGATTGAGATATCCATGACTAAAGTTTGCACTAGTTACTAGTCAAGCAAGAGTGATAACAATTTTTATATCTATCTGTCTTTTCATTTGTCTTCTTTTGAACTTGTTATCCAATGAGAGTTTATCTTGTCTTTGAATTTCAGCAAAGTATAAAAGATTATAATGCTTGCCATGAAGAGCAAAAGCATGTGAAAAACAATATGATTCGATTGTCCAACATACAATGGTTATTTGCTTTCAAAAGTAAGGGGTGATTGCTAGAGTTCTACTTATGTTGCCCTCATATGTATGAGTTTTAGATCATTAATCTTATCTTGCAATTGAATATGATGATGATACAATGCCCGTATTTATTTATCAACCATAAGTCCATTGATGCATGTAATGATCTATGTCCTTACTTACTCGAGGACGAGTAAAGGTTTAAGCTTGGGGGAGTTGATACGTGCATTTTATATCATCATTTATATAACTTTTAGTATCATACTAGAATGTTATTTGCATGATTATATGATTGTTTCTACATGTTTTAGATGATTTTGGGGACTTTCATACAAAGTCCCTATTTTTGGTATTTAATTTCTGGGAGGCAGAAAACCTCCTTTTTCTTGTCTTTAATGTTTCAGGAGCTACAGGACCTCAAATAATAAAAGGAAAAATACTGCGTCAGTTTTTCATCGGGAGAAAGGCAGAGGGAAGAAGACCGAAGAGAGGAGAGCCACGAGGGCCAAATGGGGGTGGCCCACGCGGCCCATGTACCTGGCCGCGTGGGACCACCCAAACTGGCCTCGGGCACCTCCTCGCCTGGGGCTTTTTAGCACGCCTTCGTCTCGCCCGAAAAGTAACGCCCTAAATCCATCCGAGGTCGCGGCGGCGGCGAAACTCCTGATCCCTTCCGAGGGGGGTCAGATCCTGCTGCTCCGGAACTCCGGAGAAGGGGGAAATCATCGTCATCGTCATCACCTCTCCTCCTTGGCGTGGGAGGAGGCCTCTACATCATCACCCCCATCAAGACCAGCACCATCACCATCATCATCACCGTGATCCACTCCGTTCCCCTCGCAGTTTGAGAGTTGCTATACCCTAGATACTTGTCTTGTGCTACTATTCATGTTTGTGATTGAGTACTTGTCATTATTTGGTGGTGAAGTTATAATTTCAGATTGTGTTGTACCACTTATGCCACTGATTATGATCATGTTCGCACGTTGTGAGTAGTTCCCGTATGTTCCTGAGGGCATAGGATGAATTGGCATTGATTTATATATGACATGTGTTGGTATTTTGTCAAGAGTTTATCTTTTATGTGATTCTATGATGGTGTTGTGCGAACGTCGACTGCACAACACTTCACCTTTATGGGCTCATAGGAGAACACCGTAGTGTAATGAATTGATGGAGACTTGGGAGGACACGTAAACCTGAGACCGAGTCATGAAGTTATATTATGAGGGTATTAGTATCGGGGACCTTAGAGTGTAATGCTATGGTGGGACTTTATGTCTTAATAATTCTTGTGCAGTCATTTGCTTGGCCACATGATCCATCATAAGGGGTTATAGTTTATTTATTTAGCTATACCTAATTATGGCTCCGTCCAAAGAGATTAAAACTTGACAAGATATTCAACGTGTTGTTTAATAAATCTCTATGCCTAGCATCATCCATGCCGCCCTCGGAACGTTTGCCACATATAAGTTACACATCACTTGAGCTTGTCCTTTTGCCACATAAGATGATGTAGCCCGACCTACGTCTCCTACAACAAGTGGCCAATGACGAGAGCAAGAGTCAAGGCACTTCATGACAGGCGAACTCGCTCCTATCCATGTGTGATCTCGATACCCCCTTGAATGGTTTGCTACTTCATTCTGATACCTTGTGTGTGCTCAGCTATGATGGACTTGATCACCCCTATGAAGATCTCCAAGGAAATGATGAGGATGGCCAAGAAGGAAGGCAAGAAGAACAGAAAAACAGCTGAACAGCGGTACTACCGCCGGGTTAAGCGGTACTACCGCCAAGAAGATTCAGGCTGCATCGCTACCGCGCCCGCTACCGCTGGAACCACGCTTTGGCGCCCCTTCCGGTACCGCCAGCGGTACCTGCAGCGGTACCAGCTGGTACCGGGGACGTGGGACGCCGGAACCCGGACGAGCCCCACGCCAGCGGTACTACCGCGCCTGCTACCGCTGGATCCACGTTTCTGCGACAACTTCCGGTACCTCCGACGGTACGAGCAGCGGTACCAACCGGTACCGGCGACGTGGGAAGCAGCAACGCCTGTCCGCACCAGCGGTACCACCGGCTATCCCAGCGGTACTACCGCCAGTGCGGGAATGAGTTCGGGACAGGACCCGTGTAATCTTATCCTTTCGCCCCGTTTTGGATCTAGACTATAAATAGGACCTCCCCATCTAGATCTAGGGTTAGACTAAGATTTGAGAACTAAAGTAGAGCCTTGCTCCTTCTTCTCAAAGTGTCTCTTTCCTCCTATGGAGATGAATCAAGGCCTCCACATGTGGAGATGAACCAAGGCCTCCTCTTGAGGAGAAGATCCCTGCGTGGATACCAAGACTCCGCTTGTAGTTGTGATTACTTGCTAATCTTCCATCTTTAGGTGGCTAGGTTGGGTTGGTTGGATTGACCAATTGGACAACCAATCCTAAGAGTAAGGTGTGCTTGGGAGAGGAGGATTGGGGGCTGCCCTCGGGGATTTGTTACCAATCGAGTCTTGCCGGGTTGCTACTTGCTAATTTACCCTTGTGTGTTTGATTTCCCCTCTTTTGTGTTCTTCGTTCTTCGCGTGTTCTTCGTGTTCATCTTTCCATCCGCACAAATCCGTGAAAATCAGGACCTACCCGCATCATATGGTATCAGAGCTCTAGGTTGACACGGATTTGTTTTGTGTTTCCACCAAAATCCACCAAATTTTTCTTCGTTTTTGAGAAATTCGAAAATTTCCACCAAAAATAGCCTTGCCTTGATTCGAGCCGATCTGTCGATTTGTTGCGTTTTTGGTAGTTTTTGTCCATGGATCTGTTGCTTTAGGACCCCCTCCACCTTTGTTTGCGTTCCCTAGCCTTAATTTTGCCAATTTCCCACGGATTCGAGGAAATTTTGGACCCCAAATTCCCCAAAATCGAGTCAAACTCGAGCAGATTCGACTGCAGCGGTACTACCGCCGGGTTAAGCGGTACTACCGCCGGGGCCAATTTTTGCAGATTTTTTTTCTTTTTCCTCGGTTCGTTTTGGCATTTCCTCTTTGGTTTGAGTCCTTTCTTGGTTTGCTCTACGTCTACGACATCTACAAGCTTCCGCAGCCACGCATCATCAACGCCAAGCGACGACGCCACCAAGGACTCGACATTTCCCCCACCATCATTTCCGTTGTGAGCCCTTCTTCCTTTCGCGCAACTTAACCTATCGGACTAGCTCGGTGATATTGCGAGGCATTGCACGTGTTCAGTGTTTGTCTTCAAAGTATTGGCGAGTGTGTATCGTTAGAGAGCTTGGCACTAGCAAAAGAGAAGGAATCATCGTTAAAAAGCAAAAATCAAAAAAAAAAAGAGAAAAGATAAGAATCAAGTGGTGCCAAGTTTCATCTCTTGTAGGTTGCGACAAAGCTAAGACCGCCAAAGTGAGTGTGAGTGTTAACTCTTGTGCAAATCCGTTGCCCACAAAAGCAATTGAGCTAGCGTCCTTCTTGTGTTGGGTGACATTTGAGCACGTAGTCTTCATTAGGTTGTCTATCTTCGAGTGCTCGCCCTTTGGTCGCCCAACCTCATTATTCGCTTTTGTGTGTGTTTCTTGCTACTTTGTGGTTGGAGTTTCTTTGGTACTTTGATCATTGTGGATTTTCTCTACTTTGAACAACATACTTTTCGCCGGGTTTGCTTGTTTCGTTTGCCACTTCATACCTTCCTATCCTCATAAGTGTGTGTGTTGGGTGTTAGAACCGGATACGCTCCTCTCAAGCCACGTTATACTTGGGATATAGTTTGTCTTGGTTTTTCTTTACCACATATCTCACTCCATCTTGAGAAAATGTTTAGGGGAAGTACAACCGGAAGCCCAAGCTCGGATGAAGAAATCCACGGCGGCCCACGAGGTGATCATGGCTATGTCACCCAATCTGAGTTCGTCGGTCTTCGACACCTTGTTCGTGATGGCTTAGGCCGCTACGAGCGCCGTCTCCAAACTCATGATGCCAACTTCAACGAAATCAATGCGAACATGGAGCGGATGACCGAAGCTATCAACAACCTTGCGCGACAACGAGCTCCTTCACGCTCAAGCCGTACAAGAAGCACCTCAAGGTCGACACAAGCACATCATGGACGTCATGAACCTCGACAAGAACGTCACCATGATCCAAGGCGCGACGCCCATGAACGACCTCCTCCTATCGTTGAACAACCACATGATCTTCACGCGAACAATGCCAATGCGCATCAAGAACAACCTCACCAAAATGATGATCGTCGCGAACGCATACCATCACCACCACCGCCACAACGTGATCGCCATGACCCATTGGCAAATGACAATGACGTTCCGGGTGCAAATGACAATGATGATATGCTCGATGAGCTTTGTGGTTCCGCTATATTCTCCAAAATTGATCTTAAAAGTGGATATCACCAAATACGCATGTGTGAAGGTGATGAATGGAAGACCACATTTAAAACTAAGCTTGGTCTTTATGAGTGGCTCGTCATGCCATTTGGTCTTTCCAATGCACCTTCTACTTTTATGCGTCTCATGAATCATGTTTTGCGTCCTTTCATTGGGAAATTTGTTGTGGTATACTTTGACGACATCATTATTTATAGCAAATCTTTGGAAGAGCACACTTCTCATGTTGCTCAAGTTTTGTTGGTTCTTCGCAATGAAAAACTTTATGCAAATCTTTCTAAGTGCACTTTTGCCACCAACAAACTTGTTTTCTTGGGTTTTGTTGTTTCTTCGGATGGAGTCGAAGTCGATGAAGCAAAGATACAAGCAATTCGGACTTGGCCTTTTTCGACATCACTTGAGGAGTTGAGACGTTTTCTTGGTTTTGCCGGATTTTATCGCCGTTTCATCAAGGATTTTTCCACAATTGCTTGCCCCCTCCATGAACTTACAAAGAAGAATGTACCTTTCATTTGGGGCAATGCACATGATTTTGCTTTCAATGAGCTCAAGCGGTTATTAACCGAAGCACCACTCCTTGCCCTTCCGGATTTCTCTAAAACATTTGAGACTGAATGCGATGCAAGTGGATTGGGTATTGGTGGAGTGCTTATGCAAAACGGTAGACCCATCGCATACCATAGTGAGAAACTAGATGGAGCTCGCTTGAACTACCCCATTTATGACAAAGAGTTATTTGCTTTGGTTCGTGTTTTAGATGTGTGGCAACATTACCTTCGCCCTAAGGAATTTGTCATTCATTCGGACCATGAATCCTTGAAATATTTGAAAAGTCAAACAAACTTGAACAAAAGACATGCTAAGTGGGTTGAGTTTATTGAGTCTTTCACTTTTGTAATCAAATACAAGAAAGGTAAAGACAATGTGGTCACGGATGCTCTATCCCGCAAGGGCAACCTACTTACACGTCTTGACATTAGTGTCGGGTTTGGATGAGATTAAAGAGTTGTATGCTACCGATGCTTTCTTTGGAGACATTTTCGCTCAATGTTCGGAGCATAAAGGAATTGGTGATTTCTATTTGCAGAAAGGTTTCTTGTTTAAGGCTAACAAACTATGTATACCCGAGTCTTCGCTTCGTTTGGTCCTTTTGAAGGAATCTCATGGAGGATCACTCATGGGTCATTTTGGCCGCGACAAGACCTATGCCATGCTCTCCACCAACTACTATTGGCCTAGAATGAAGCGTGACGTGGAACGCCTAGTTCGACGATGTTCTACATGTCTCAAAGCTAAGTCTACTCTAAACTCTCATGGGTTATACACACCATTGCCTATTCCACATCACCCATGGTCCGATATAGCTATGGATTTTGTCTTAGGACTACCACGCACTAAAACAAACAAGGATTCCATCTTTGTCGTCATTGATCGCTTCTCTAAAATGGCGCACTTTATACCTTGCAACAAGAGCGACGATCCTTCACATATTGCTACTTTGTTTTTTTAGGGAAATCGTCCGTCTTCATGGAGTGCCAAGACCATTGTGTCGGATCGTGACACCAAGTTCGTGAGCTATTTTTGGAAGACTTTGATGGCCAAGATGGGAATCAAGCAACTATTCTCCACCGCATATCACCCTCAAACCGATGGCCAAACCGAAGTGGTGAACCGAAGCCTATCTACACTCCTTCGTGTGTTGATCAAGCCTAACTTGAAGAATTGGGAGGAGTGCATCCCACACGCCGAGTTCGCCTACAATCGAGCACTACACCGCGCAACAAGGAAAACACCCTTCGAGGTCGTCTATGGCTCCAACCCCTACACCGCGCTAGACATGCTACCACTTCCACTTCGTGAGCAAGTTAACATGGACTTCGACAAGCGAGCCGCTTACATGAAGAAGCTCCATGAGGAAACAAGAACTACTCTCGAGAAGCACAACAAAGACCATGCTACGAAGATGAACAAACACAAGCGCGCCATGATATTTGAAGAAGGAGATCTTGTGTGGCTACATCTTCGCAAAGATCGCTTTCCGGATGCAAGGAAGTCCAAGCTTCACCCTCGTGGAGATGGACCTTTCAAGGTTATCAAGCGCATCAACGACAATGCTTACAAGATCGACATCTCCAACTCCAAACACTTGGTCCATGACACCTTCAACGTCGCCGACCTATCGCAATACCTTGGAACATCAAGCGATGAGGATGACCAAGAGTCGAGGACGACTCTTTTCCAAGGGGGGGGGGGGGGAGATGATGTAGCCCGACCTACGTCCCCTACAACAAGTGGCCCAATGACGAGAGCAAGAGTCAAGGCACTTCATGACAAGGTGAACTTGCTCCTATCCATGTGTGATCTCGATACCCCCTTGAATGGTTTGCTACTTCATTCCGATACCTTGTGTGTGCTCAGCTATGATGGACTTGATGACCCCTATGAAGATCTCCAAGGAAATGATGAGGATGGCCAAGAAGGAAGGCAAGAAGAACAGAAAACAGCTGAACAGCGGTACTACCGCCGGGATAAGCGGTACTACCGCCAAGAAGACTCAGGCCGCATCGCTACCGCGCCCGCTACCGCTGGAACCACGCTTCTGGCGCCCCTTCCGGTACCGCCAGCGGTACCTGCAGCGGTACCAGCCGGTACCGGGGACGTGGGACGCCGGAACCCGGACGAGCCCCACGCCAGCGGTACTACCGCGCCTGCTACCGCTGGATCCACGTTTCTGCGACAACTTCCGGTACCTCCGGCGGCACCAGCAGCGGTACAACCGGTACCGGCGACGTGGGAAGCAGCGACGCCTGTCCGCACCAGCGGTACCACCGGCTATCCCAGCGGTACTACCGCCAGTGCGGGAATGAGTTCGGGACAGGACCTGTGTAATCTTATCCTTTCGCCCCGTTTTGGATCTAGACTATAAATAGGACCTCCCCATCTAGATCTAGGGTTAGACTAAGATTTGAGAACTAAAGTAGAGCCTTGCTCCTTCTTCTCAAAGTGTCTCTTTCCTCCTATGGAGATGAATCAAGGCCTCCACATGTGGAGATGAACCAAGGCCTTCTCTTGAGGAGAAGATCCCCGATGTAAATCCCCTCCTAATGGTACTTCATGTATTAGACCACAGGTTTACGTGTCCTCCCAGGTCCTACCCATTCCATCACATTAGTGTGATCACCTTCATGCATTACTCAACATATGTGTGCACCCATACGTTGTACAATAAGATAACCATAAAAGATAAAAACTTGACCAAATACTCAATACATGTTAAGTGGAAATCATTGCCAATCCATCCTATGCCCCCAGGAACATGAGAGAACTACTCACAACGCGAAGACATGATATGATTCAATGGTATAAGTGATACAACACAATCTGAAAATATAATCTCCCCACAAAACAATGACAAGTAGCAATTCACAAACATGTAGAATAGTACTTAGACAATAGCTAGGGTTCGAACAATCTCAAACTATGAGGGGGGTGAAGTGGATCACGAAGATGGTTATGGAGATGGTGCTGGTCTTGACGGTGGCGTTGATGGAGACTCCTGAGGAGGGATGGAGGAGCCTTCCGGAGGTGACCCGGCGGTGTTTCCCCCCTCCAATCTTCTCCGGCGACAGCCTTCTGACTCTCTGCTTCGTGGTTTTGTGTTTCTCCGTCGCCTCCTTGCGAAACTCCTCGGGGACTATTTTATAGTCGGTTTTAGGTCAAGACGAAGCCACGGAGACGAAAACGGACGGCATCGGAGCCACGAGGGGGGAGAGAGGGTGCCTCACGCGGCCAGGGAATCTGGCCGCGTGGGACCACCTAATTCCCTCCTCGGACTTCCTTTTTCGCGGATCCTTGGCTCGTACGTCTTCTTCCTTCCAAATATTGGACCCCGTAAAATCTTAGGTCATCTGGACGTCGTTTGAGTCCCTGAAAGTCAAAAACATGGAAAAAGGGGGTTTCTGGTTCTGCAGGGTTAATTCCAAATAAATGGGGAAACTGTGAAATATTCCCAAAATCAATATAAAACAATGATATAACCCTTATATGATGCAAATATGATTGAAATATCATGTAATATAATGCAAAGTTCATGTATGTATTTTACATACATCAGCAGGCTTCGAGAATCGATGATGGGACAGACGCGATCGATGGAGCCTCGGGTGCGGCAGTCGCGAGTTGTTGTGGATCTGTCAAGTCCTGTGTGCCAAACTTGTTTGCGAAAAAATTGAATGCTCCAACAGTTAAATCCAAACCTGACTCGAGACCAGCAAACGTCTCTCGGGCTTCTGGCGAGTGTGGAGCAAATGCGCCTTTTGTTGGTGAAGTTGGCGGGCTGCCAATTTTCGAGTGAGTCGGCGAGTTGCCGTATGTCGACTGAGTCGGCGAGTTGTGGTTTGTCGATGCAGTCGGCGAGTTGCCGTCCGTAGATGCGATCGGCGAGTCGCCGTTTTCTGGTGGAACCGGCGAAACCGCGAGTTCAGCACTATTCTTTCCCACAGACGGCGCCAATTGACGAGGGGTTAACTCATAAAATCCCATGGTTAAGGATCTAGGGTTGAGATTACGAGGGAGAGAACGTGGTAGAGCTGGTAGTTTCGTCGGCTGACAAGCAAAAGCAAGGATTTACCCAGGTTCAGGCCTCCGGAGAGTAACACCTACTTCCTGCTTGTCTGGTATTGATTGAGGGTATATGCGAGCTACAATGGAGTCCCGGCGAGATGTTGATCTCGCTAGGGTTTCGGTGGTTCAAGTGTTGCGTGTCCTGGATCGGCGGCCCTCCCAACCTTTATATAATAGGCTGGGTCTCGGGAGTTCGCAACCGACTCAGATTACATGTAAGGAAAGTCTAAACCGACTACATCTATGCCTAATCTTGGAGGATACTCCATCTTCTTGGGCCTTCTGTTATGGGATTCATGTAGGCTCTTGATAGTTGGGCCTTAGTCGATACGTGCACCAGGTACCCTCATGGTAGGGTACCCGAGAGGTATATCCCCGTCAATGCCTCTCAATCTGTTAGCAACTGCCTTAGCTGCAATTTTATATAGTACCGGCCATAGAGAAATCGGCCTGTACTGCGAGACTTTCTGCGGACTCGTCACTTTTGGAATTAAGGTAATAGCCGTGTCATTCAGTCCCTCTAGCAACGATCCACCATTCAAAAAACCCTGCAAGGCTGCTGTCCGATCATCACCCACAATACTCTAGTGCCTCTGATCGAACCCTGCGGTAAAACCATCAACCCCTGGTGCCTTTGACGGAGCCATATTGAACAAAGCCTTCTTTACCTCCATCGCATCAAACTCCTTCTGAAGCATTTCATTCATATGTTCGGAGATGCACGGATCAACTACATCAAGTAAAGCTCCCATCGGTCTAAACCCCTGGGACTGATACAAATCATGATAGAATCTAGAGATTTCTTCTTTAACTTCTTCCAGATCATCACAAACATGTCCATCTGCATTCTGCAGCGACTCAATACGGTTGATTCTTTTCCGATGGCGAGCATGAGCTTGGAAATACGATGTGTTTCTGTCACCCTCACGCAACCATTGGACTCGAGACCGCTGTTTTAACCACACCTCCTCCTACCGCAAAGCCTCTCTAAGTTGGTGTGCGATCGTCTTCTCTTCCTCAGATGGTCCACCCCCACCGAGGCTACACGAACTTGCTCAAGGCGTTTCTGGAGTTTCAGAACTTTCTTGGACATATTACCAAATTCTCTTGCACCCCAAGTTTCGAGTTGGCGCTGAACCTGCGACAACGCTTCCACCACACTGCAGACCTCTCTGGCCAGCCCCAGACTGCCACATCTCACGAACAACGGTGTCATAGTTCGCGTGAGACTGCCAAACATTTTCATACCGAAACAACTCCTTATACACGCGATCGGTTGTATTATACACGCGACCGGTTGTAGCGCACTTAAAATACAACCGGTTGTAGAATATCCCTACCCTATATGGCTATATATATGTTAGGATTGTTAGAGAAAATACGTTCTCTAAGTGAGTGTGTTTCTGATGTACTTGGCTGATCGAGAGTTAGAGTAAGCGCAGGGAAATAAAAGTCTGACATACTCATTAAATATATATATTTGAAAGTTATCATGATAACCGAATGATATCAAACAAGGTGACATCAATGATTCACAAAGAACATACGGAGCTATAAGGTATCAACGAACTCTTCCACAAGCAAGCATGGTCATAAAACGCTTATAAGATAAGGTGTTATGATTGGATAGTAAAATGCAACTAGTTTATTTGTACTCTAGTGCAAGTGGGAGACTGAAAGAGATATTACCTAGAGGCAAATAAATATTAAGTATTTATTGCATTATCTCATTAAGTTTTATACCATGCTATAACTGTATTAATCGAAATTGTTAATACACGTGTGGTATGTAAACAAACTAGTGTCCCTAGTAAGCCTCTATACAAACTAGTTCATTGGGCAACTGATGATCGAGATTTCCAGATCATGGACATTTATGTCAATTCACAATGAGGTCATTTCATTGGGAGTATGAGATGATGGACATACCCAACATAAGTATTTCAATAGGATCGTGTCACAACGTTCATTGTTGCAATAGATAGGAAATATCGTAACCTAATCCTTAAACCGTGAGATCATATTTAATCACTACCACCGGAGGGTATTTTGAGTGCATCAACCGTAACACCATAACAGGGTGATCATAAAGGTGTACCTCAGGTATTCCAAAGGGGTAGGTTGAGGCGTATGGATCGAGAGCGGGATTTGTTCATCCGCATGACGGAAAGATACTCTGGGCCCACTCGGTGAGATTACATCCATAAAGCTGCGCAGCGTATGACTAGGTCATGGGGATGTAGTCACGGTAACGAGTTAAGTAGCTCTTGTCGGTAACGAGATAAAACAAAGCATGAAGATGTTAGCGATCATATTTCGGACAAGACTAGTATCAAAGTAAACAAAAGGAATTGGTATCCATGTTTATGGTCCAACGACGATTATTCGTGGAATGCACAGGGGTCATTATGGGCATCCAGGTCCCTCTAATGATCATTGGTCGGAGAGAGGTCTCGACCATGTCAGAAGTATTCTCGAACCGTAGGGTAACACACTTAAGGTTTTAACGACGCTTGGAGATCGTTTTGGAAACATCAGAATCATAGAAGTGAAGAGAAGAGAAACCGGAAGGGTTCCGGGGAAGACCGAAGGAAGTTCGGAATGGTCCGGAAGGAGTTCCAGAGCCACGGGAATTAAATAATATGCAAATATATTAATTAATGAATTAAATATATTTATATATTAATTTAATAATAAATAAAAAGAGAAAATATGGGCAGCCACCTAAATGGGCCAAACCCCGGAGGGATGGCTCATGTGGGGGCTGCAGCCCTCAAAGGGGATAGGGGCGGGTGGGCCAGATGGGGCCCATGACCACCATGGCCAAGGTGGCCGGCGCACCCCCCTCTCCCCTCCTCTTTTGTTTAGTCCCACATGGGGGAGCTAAGGAGAAGGGCCCATATATCGTATTTTTTCCTAGCAAAGTATACTATAACCTAAACGGTAGAATACGTAAAAGCAGTTCACATATATGATTATCATAATTCATATCGGCAATCTTCAAAGGATTTCATAAATAAGTGTTACCTGCAATCTGGTTCCCAAGGCACACCCCCTTCTCCATATATAAAGGGATGCGTATTAATTGTTTTAATACACAATTATTTAATTCCCTCTACCGAAGAGGCGTCCCCCTCCACGCACTTCCTCCCTCTTCATCTTCCGTAGACCGCGGTCCCAAGTAAGGACTGCGTATACGGGAGAACACTACACCGTAGTGCACCGTCGTGCTACGGGATTCCACCCAAAAGTTCTACTTCCACAATCTCGGCTGGATCGGAGAGACCGGGAGTCGTCGTCAAGCTCCGCACGTGCGTGAGTACTCAGAGGTGCTGCACTTGCGGCGCCGGGGGCGTCATCGTCACGCCAAGGTCTTTGTCTTCGTCGCGCCGGGGGCTTCACGACCTTGAGGTCGGCCGCGAGTTTGCCTACATCGTCAACATTCTCTCGAACATAACGCTTTTCGATCTACAAGAGATATGTTACCAAAACCTTCCCGTTACTGCATTACTGGTAGATAGATCCTGGCTAAGTTTTGGCGTACGCTAGTTAGAAAAATTATTGTTTTCAGCTGCGAACCCCTTCACTACTTCATACTTCCTCTTGGGGTCTTACAACGAACGTGTGTTCCACGTCATCAGCTTTGAAGAATTATCTTCAAAACGACAAACGTGTATATCACTTGCTTGCTTATTCACATGCACATGCATCACATAATGGTGCACCAAGCAAAAGTTTAACCTTTCACGAAGACACTCCCAAACTCGAACTCGAACTTGATCTGGTGCGGCGAGGCGAGTGAGTGAGTGCTTGTATTGTTGCTCTCTTTTCTCATGCTACAGGAAAGAGTAAAGCATCTCATAATGTAATTTGGCTATACTCTTCTCCATTAGGAGTATGTGTATAAACTCAATGTATGTGCCACGCAAACCAAATGGGTCTGTGAGTCTTTTTTAGTATTATCTAGATTAAATTAGTCATGACCCATGAGACAAAAATGGGATATGAATCATGAAATCTGATGACCCTGAGAATATTATATTGTTAACATTTTTCGAAAAAGTGTACCATAATGTTATTCCGTTATTGCTAGGGGGTTATTTTAAATATTGCGCGACGGAGTCAATATGGTGAAAATATGTGATGTCGGATCACGATCTGGTTATTTTCCATGTCTTAGAAGCAGAATTCGGAGCTCAAATCCAAGTTGAGCACTCAAGAGCGAAGTTAAGGACTCGAGTTCAAAAGTGAAGACGTGGAAGACAATTTGAGGAATTGGGAGTAAAAGTTAAATACTCAAGATTAAACCTAAAGGCAAGGCATAGTTGAAGACTGAGCAAATAATGAAGTCTCGTGAATGAAGCAAACCAGAGCACTCAAGTCTAAAACTGAAGACTCAAAATTAGCTCTTCATATTTCCGGTGCTTTTGAATCATGAAGAGGTAATGTATGAAGTGAAGACACACAAGCTCATGAGTGCATAAAGACTCGGAAGCAAAGTTGAACGATGAAGACTTACCATAAGGAAGTCAACTCATAAAATAAAGTGAAGACAAAACACATGCTAAAAAATGAGGATGCATTCACTCTTGAAAGCCCAAACAATCAAAGCAAGGAGATAAACAACTTAAAAATTCGTCACGAAGCACCATGTTTTTTTCATCGTTGTTGCTAAATCATCGGTGAGTTTTTATCGGATTTATGTTTTGGAACATTTTTTCTTTTTGATTGTTTACTATTTATTTGAAATTACATCAACAATTTCCTTTTCACCTTTTATTGAGTTTTTGACAACCTTTTAGTTTTCCTTTATTTATGTGAGTCTTTCTTTTGCCACAGTTTTCCTATTTTTTTTGCGATTATATATATTTTTCGTCATGAAGAACTCTGTAATTCTGCAGCCTCAAAGTGCTGTACGAAACTTCTGCCTAAACGTGTACGCCCTTCAGGTATTCACCAACTAACTGCCTCTGCCAAAACCGCCAGTGGCATAGCACAAGAACCCAAGAAAGCCAAGAATCACGCTCGCCGCAGCCATGGAGGTGGCCCGCGCCTTCCACACCCCGCAGCGGCAGCACCACCTCGCGGAGCTCCGCATCGAGGCTGACCAGTCGCCGGTCGCCTTCTCCGATCCCTGCGCTGCCGGCCGCAAGCGCCGCTGCCTCTTCCCCGTCTTCTCCCCGCGCAAGAAGATGTTGGTCGAGCTGTTTCCCTTCTCCGCGCCCGCGCTTTCCCGCTAGCCAGCGCGGGGCGCACCGCCAGCGTTTTCTCGCCGCCTCTGCCCCTTCCAGTGGGAGCAACCGCAGCTTCACGTTCCGCGCTTCGTCGGAGCAGCCGGTGGCGCCCGCGGGGTCCAACCGCAGCAGCGCCTTGGCGTTATTGACTTCGCTGGAGCGGCCGCTGACACCCATGGGCTCCACCGCCAGCAGCGGTTTTGGGGTCTTGTCTTCTCAGTCGTCGTTGTCGCCCGGTCCAGGGGGCGCCAGCGCAACCGGCGTCATCGCGTTCTCGACTTCCTCGAAGCCGGCGCGCACGGGATCCACCGGCAAGGACGGGGAGGAGGTGGCGTTATTGACTTCACCGAACCCGGCGTTCGGGCGCACAGGTTCGTCAGCGTCCCCGGTAGCCAAGGTGTTGTCTCCCGCAGGCCCCGGGATTAGCGGTGGGGGCGATCACGTTGTCTCGCCGCCACTCGTCCTCACGCCCCTCCGGATGCCGGTCTCTCCGGTGCGCAAGTCCGAGGGGAGCACCCTGTGGTCACGGTGCCGCGGGAACAAGCGGCAAGGGGAAGACAAGCTGCAGATCACCCTGCCGCCGAACAAGGTCGCCAAGATGGGATCATCGGTCGCTGGCGAGACTTCCTGTCGCGCCGCCCTGTCCGTGGCGTCGACCAGGCCGTGCTGCACGTTCGTCAATTCGCCGGCGAAGGCGAGCAAGGAGGTATCACGACGCTCCGCCTCCCTTTTCGATCTTCCGCGTCCTCAATCGATCGAGTTTTTGATTTCCTCGTCCGCTACTGTAGTTATTTGCCATTTGCGCCTCTGATTCCGCTAGATTTGGTTGTTGCAGGAAGTCAAGAGGGACACCCTCACCGCCAGCGCTGCATTCCGCTCATCGTCGACGGCCGGGACGTGCTGCACGTTCGTCACATCGCCGACGAGGCTGTCCACGGTGGACAAGGCGAGCGGGCCGGTAAGCCTTTTTCACTCTCCAGTTCTTCTCTTCCTCGTGGTCCCTGCTGTATTCCCTGTTTACCCGTTCACCTGAATCATTTCGAAATTCGCATGATTTCTTATCTGCTTCACCGTGAACATTTTGTTCAGTTCCATGGATGCATTTCTTCAGTTAATGGTTGGTTAATTACTGGTTTCTTTATCTTCTTTCTACGGAGTACTAGCATTTTGGTAATTTGTCTGCATAATGAAATCCCCGCTCGTACAGGAGTGCGGTGCAAGGTTGGCCGGTGGCGGTGTGGGCGGAGGTGGCGCCGGCTCGTCGGCGGCGCGTGCAGGCGCCGAGATGGTAGTGAGCGTGACCTACTTGTGCGGGGCCCAGAAAGAGTTCTGCTTCGACCACCGCCACTGACAAGCTCGATCGTCCGTCCATCGCCACCGTTAAGTACTTCGTCTATGGGCATGTGTTGCCCCCAAAATATCCTGCATTTTAGTCTAGTCTGAATCTAGGATAACCATAGATGCATTGTGCTCGGAACTGGGTTGGTCCCGATTTTCACGGATTTGTGCGGAGGGAACGATAAACACGAAGAACTCAGGATGAACACGAAGAACAGAAAGAGGGGAAATCAACACACAAGGATAAATAGCAAGTAGCAACTCGGCAAGACTCAATTGGTAACAAATCCCCGAGGGTAGCCCCCAATTCTCCTCTCCCAAGCACACCTTACTCTTAGAATTGTTTGTCCAATTGGTCAGCCCAAACCAACCCGATAGAATCACCGTAAGATGAGAGATCGGCAAGTAATCGCAACTACAAGCGGAAGTCTTGGTATCCACGCAGGGATCTTCTCCTCAAGAGGAGGCCTTGGTTCATCTCCACAAGGGGAGGCCTTGATTCATCTCCATAGGAGGAAAGAGACACTTTGAGAAGAAAGAGCAAGACTCTACTTTAGTTCCCAAATCATTGTCTAACCTAGATCTAGTCCAAGGAGTGCTATTTATAGTCTAGGTACAAAAAGAGGCGAATGGATAAGGTTTCACGGGGCCCTTCCCGAGCTGGTTCCCGCACTGGCGGTAGTACCGCTGGTTTAGCCGGTGGTACCGCCGGTGCGGGCATGCGTCGCGGATTCCCACGCCCCCGGTACCGACTAGTACCGCGGCGGCGGTAGCTGGAGGTACCGGAAGAAGGCCCCGAAGTGCCGTTTCGGCGGTAGCACCGCCGGCGTGAGGCGCGTCCATCCCACGTCCCCGGTACCGGTCGGTACCGCTGCCGGTGCCGCTGGCGGTACCGCCGGCGTGGGTTGTGTACTTGCTGACTGGGCCAGGGGTGGTAGTACCGCTTAACCCGGCGGTAGTACCGCCTCCTGGGGTTTCTTCTTCCTTCTTGTCTTCTTCTTCCTCATCATCTTGGCTCGATCCTTGTCCATCTTCCGCACTTCCTGGGGAGTCTTCATAGGGTCTTCAAGTCCATCATAGCTGAGCACACACAAGGTATCAGAATGAAGTAGCAAGCCATTCAAGGAAGTGTCAAGGTCACACATAGATAGGAGTGAATTCACCTTATCATGGATAGATTTGACTCTTGGTCTTGTCATTGGTCCACTTGTTGGCGTGTGCCTAGGTTGCACTACATCATCTCCCCCCTTGGAAAAGAGTCGTCCTCGACTCTTCGTCCTCATCATCACTTGGATTTCCACGGTAGGGAGAGATGTCGGCGACGTTGAAGGTGTCATGGACGCCGTACTTGGACTTTGGTATGTCAATCTTGTATGCATTGTCGTTGATGCGCTTGAGAACCTTGAAAGGGTCATCTCCTCTTGGCGCGAGCTTAGACTTTCTCTCATCGGGGAAGCGGTCTTTGCGTAGATGTAGCCAAACAAGGTCTCCTTCTTCAAAGATCATGGGGCGCTTGTTCTTGTTCATCTTCGTAGCATGGTCTTCGTTGTGCTTCTCAAGCGTGGCCCTTGTGTCTTCATGTAGTTTCTTCATGTAAGCGGCGCGCTTGTCAAAGTCCATGTTGACTTGTTCTCGGAGTGGAAGTGGTAGCATGTCGAGCGCGGTGTAGGGTTGGAACCATAGACGACCTCGAAGGGTGTTCTCTTTGTTGCGCGATGTAGTGCAAGATTGTAGGCGAACTCGGCGTGTGGGATGCACTCTTCCCAATTCTTCAAGTTAGACTTGATTAACACACGAAGGAGTGTGGATAGGTTTCGGTTCACCACTTCGGTTTGGCCATCGGTTTGAGGGTGGTATGCGGTGGAGAATAGTTGCTTGATTCCCATCTTGGCCATCAAAGTCTTCCAAAAATAGCTCACGAACTTGACGTCACGATCCGACACAATGGTTTTGGGCACTCCATGAAGACGGACGATTTCCCTGAAAAACAAAGTAGCAATGTGTGAAGCATCGTCGGTCTTGTTGCATGGTATAAAATGAGCCATTTTAGAGAATCGATCAATGACGACAAAGATGGAATCCTTGTTTGTTTTAGTGCGTGGGAGTCCTAAGACAAAATCCATAGCAATGTCGGACCATGGGTGATGTGGAATTGGCAAAGGTGTGTATAAGCCATGAGAGTTTAGAGTAGACTTAGCTTTGAGACATGGGTACCGCCGGTGCGGGCATGCGTCGCGGATTCCCACGCCCCCGGTACCGATTGGTACCGCGGCGCGGTAGCTGGAGGTACCGGAAGAAGGCCCCGAAGTGCCGTTTCGGCGGTAGCACCGCCGGCGTGAGGCGCGTCCATCCCACGTCCCCGGTACCGGTCGGTACCGCTGCCGGTGCCGCTGGCGGTACCGCCGGCGTGGGTTGTGTACTTGCTGACTGGGCCAGGGGCGGTAGTACCGCTTAACCCGGTGGTAGTACCGCCTCCTGGGGTTTCTTCTTCCTTCTTGTCTTCTTCTTCCTCATCATCTTGGCTCGATCTGTTGGAGATATGCCCTAGAGGCAAATAAATACTAGATATTTGTCACATTATCTCATTAAGTTTATAAATAAGTTTTATACCGTGTTAGAACTGTATTAATCGGAATTGTTAATACACGTGTGGTATGTAAACAAACCAGAGTCCCTAGTTAGCCTCTATATAAACTAGTTCATCAGTCAACGGATGATCGACATTTCCCGGTCATATTGATTCATAACAGTTGATGATGAAGTCATTTTATTGGTAGAATAAGGTGATGTACATTACCCACCAAAGTATTGCAAGAGGATCGTATCACTATGATGAAGTCATTTTATTGGTAGAGTAAGGACAGCGCGCATGTGAGAAATCTATACCGCAGTACGCCGTCGTGCTGCGGGATTCCACCCAAAAGTTCTACTTCCGCTATCTCGGCTGGATCGGAGAGCCCGGGAGTCGTCGTCAAGCTCCGCACGTGTGCGAGTACTCGGAGGCGCCACATTCGTGGAGCCAGGGCGTCATCGTCGCGCCACCTTCGGCTTCGTCGCGCCAAGTTCTTTGCGACCTCGAGGTCAGCTTCGTTGTCTTCATCGACAACGCTTGTTGCGGGAGCATAATCCCCGCTATCGGTCTACAAGGGTACGTTGTCGATATCACCTCCGTTACCGCATTACTAGATAGATAGATCCTTGGCTAGTATTTCGGTGTTACGATAGTTAGAAAAATTATTGTTTTCTGCTACGAACCCCTACAGTGGTATCAGAGCCGATCTATGCGTAGTATTGCTGGTACGGTTAGAACACATGTTGAATGTGGGCATCGATTCTATAATTGTTACCCTCTCGCGTGCTCTTGCTAATGTTGTCGGCATCGAGTTGATGAAGCGGCCCGGACCGACCTTACGCGTACGCTTACGCGAGACTGGTTCCGCAACTGACATATGGCTTGTACCATATATGCGGCTAGCGGGTGTCTGTCTCTCTCTCTTTAGACGGCTTAGCATTTTCAATGGAGGGCCCTGAAAAGGGTGTAATAGAGACAATTATTTTATCGATGTTGTGGTTCTATGTTCGTAGATAAGAAACGGTTCTTTTACGAAAGCCCTAGAAGCCACGTAAAATTTGCAAAAATGATAAAGTAGAAAGCGTCTAACTTTATTTTGCAGCGGGGCATTTTGTATGACATGGCTACGGTAAGTATTATAAATTGTTTAACTTGTCAACGGCAAAGGAGGCACCGCGGACTCGGAGCCCTGCCAAGGCGCATCATGGAGATCAAGGCGCAAGGCCATGCCATATTGCACTTCATTTCATTATTTGATATTGTATTGTTGTGTGTATATCCTATTGATTGCTTATATATATACTAGGAATTATGCCCGTGCGTTGCAACGGGCGAGTAACAACATTGAGAAAAAACATAAATATCTCTCATATGAGCTCTTTGTATACATTTGATTCACTAACTTACTCATTTGCTCTAATATATGTAGAGTTCGTCATCGCAATTGACTCTTTGCAAGGTGTGTTGGACCTAAACTCACGACTAAGTTTTTCTAATCTAACTTTCTCTTCTGTTGGGATATATGCAGGATTCACCATCACAATTGACCTTTTGCATGTCGTGTAACGTCCAAACTCACGATTAAATCTGATTTATTCTAATCTAGCTCTTTTTTTCTGGCTCAGATTAGCGTATTTTTACCTTTTCTCCACGCATTGTTTTACACTAAGTCTGCATATTTCTTCGTCTCTTTATTTGTATTTTTTTTACTTATAAACTTTACGACGTTTCTTTACTTTTCTTGATCGGTCATCTTGGCATAGGATTTCCAAAGATCTCTAGCTCTTAAATCACTTGACTAAAAATCAAACTTAATATATGATTGTAATTCATGCACGGATGTACGAAGTACAGACGGCTAAGTTGTACACAGATTGGTGTAGATAGGGATTGAGGCATAGTGCAAAGCATGAATGTGTATTTGATGTTGGACTAAAGCGCATTGCCACGGACGAAGAGAAAAGTAAGTGTTTTAATTAAAAAATGTCGGTACGTTGCTACGGATTGATTTTAAATTTTATATATG
Source organism: Poa pratensis (assembly GCA_947311845.1). NCBI lineage: Eukaryota > Viridiplantae > Streptophyta > Magnoliopsida > Poales > Poaceae > Poa > Poa pratensis. The sequence goes on from CAMZMU010000064.1 coordinate 48,826,949, forward strand.
TAATATTTTCGTTTCGTACAATTTAAATTTGGGCTGCTACGGGTTTGCCGTAATGATGAAACTATGACGAATGCGCTAGCACAAAGCATCTATATGTCCAGCTCCGATTAAACATCACCTAGCTGCAGCGGTGCAGTTTAACAATTCATGTACAAAATCATGTGGAGTACAGAATCATAGGCGATTCAGATTCATGAACCAACGAACATGTACAAAATCATGACCAAATCAGCCGCAGACGATCCGTACTCTGCCGTCTAGGATCTTCCCTCCTGCACGGCTGCAATCAACCACGATGCAAATCTTGACGGGTAATCACTCACGTGATCCAGCCGCCTAATCAGGACCATAATCAACGAATGGAAGACAAGATGCAATCTGCCTCGAACGGCCTTCAAGCGTTCGCGCTCGGCCTCAACAAGCGGCTCGCCGACGACGCCGGCAGGAGCGGCAACCTCGTCTAGTCGCTGCTGTCCGTCTACGCGGCGCTCTCGCTTGTGGCCGCCGGCGCCCGCGAGCGTACCCTCAGCGAGCTGCTCGGTTGTCCTCGCCGCACCTTCGCGCGACGCCCTCGCCGACCAACTGGTAAGGTGTACAAAGTACCTCCACGCTCGCCGTGCATGCTCCGTTCATCGCTAGGCCGCAGGCGGCGGATATTAGGCGCGGAGGGAGAGGGTAAGGGCGGCGAAGAGGAAGGGACGGTTGAGGGCGGGCCGTGGTGGCCACACCCACCACGGGACGGAGAATGAAAACGAACCTATCGATCGAGCGAAGGAATATCGATCGAGCGAACGCGATGTAGGAAACGGATGAAAACGTATTTAGCGACGGACGAAAACGTAACCAGACGGACGGAAAAACGGACGAAAATTAGGAGGAAGAAACCTTACTGCTTTTATTATTAGGTATAGATATAGATATAGATTAGATGTATACGACGGTAGCTATAATAGGATGATCCCTAAATAAAATACCAAAGTTGTGTTCTCCCTTAGTGTGCACCACTGAAAGTTCTCCGTTACGAGGCAGGCCGTGACGATCGGGTGTCAGACGTATCTGCGTTCACATAAAGTGGGTGTAAGCCACGTTGCACATGCAATACACTAAGGTTTTAATTGGCGAGCCTAGTATGTACAGACATAGCCTCGAAACACGTGAAGATCGAAAGATCGAGCATGAGTCACATGAATGTTGTGACCGACATTTCGATGTCCACCTTTGCAGCTATGCCACCGGCCGTGACGATCGGGGGTGGTAGAGTGAATTGGGGTCGTGTAATCGTTGAGATAATTTTAGGGATAATTATCTTAGCGGAGTATGTTTGATAATTTGATTATAAACTAAGCTCATATTATTTTATAAACTTAGCCTTATTCATTCTTTGCGATTATTTATGTAGATGGTGTTCTATCCCAGCGACAATTTCTATTTTGGTTACTTCCTTAGAGATCGGCAACTTTTGGCCAATGGGTCCAACTTCATCGATTGGTACGAGAAATTAAGAGGAATTCTCTCACACAACAACATACTCTACGTAATAGAAGAAATTCTAGGAGATGCGCCAGATGATTCCGCAAGCGAAGAAGAAGATGAGGCTTTTCGCTAGCGTCGTGATATTTTCATAAGTGTTCAGACCACTATGACTCACATGGAACCTGAATTGAAAGCACAGTTTCAAGACATGGAACCTATTGTCATGATGGATTCACTCAAGGCCCATTTTATAGAAAAGATAAAAATTTAGCAATTTAAGCAGCTGATGATTTTCTTTCACTCAAGATGGAAGAACACACATGCTTAGAAACTCATTTGGGCAAGATGTACGACATGTATTTGAGACTCACGAATGTCTACGACTACTGGATGGCGGATGCTTTTGCGATCACTATTGTGTTACGTTCCCTCCCTCCCAGTTATGAGGAGCATGTCCGTGGCTATGTTGTGAAGAGTGAGTCACTTACTCTTTACCAGTTCATAAGCCAGTTCAGGAGCGTAAAAGTGGATCCCATTGAAGCAGAGATCATCGACCCATACGGTATATTTGATATACAAATTTATAAATGTATTGTTTTTCTATATACTTGTTGAAAGGTATCTGATACTTGTTCTGTTTTATGAAAACAGGGCCGAATTCTTACAAGGATTTGGAGAGTGACAATGTGATGGTGAACAAGTGATGGCAAGCAAGATAGTTGAAGGCCAATGGCGTTTTACCCACTGCATTTATTATTTCGGATTAGTATTTTAGAATAAGAGATTTTGTAATCGGTTTTGAGGATGATCTTAGTAAGTGTGTTTTGCATTTTGCAATACAGTTATTCATATTTGTAATGGAACAAGCCAGTTGTTTTTGATTATGAATAAATTCTTCTTGTGATCATGTATCGGTTACAGATGAGTTGTTCGCGTTATAATCCTGATAATAATAAATTGGACATTTATAAAACAGCAAATGCTAAAATAAGATAAATATCCAGAGCTAATATTGATATTGTTTGCAGAAACAACACCACCGAATTGTTAATCATGTTGCGTTATTTATAGATACTCCGATCTATTGAAATCAAGCCAAAGTCTAATTGAGATGTGATGATTAAAATATTCAAAATATTGATATGTCAATATATAAGAAGAGGTTGATTGAAAATCATACATGAGGATAATTAAATCAACATGGTGAATATCATTATTGCCGGAGCCTTCAAAATGACTCTAAGTAAATAAAATGTATTTGCTAAAGAGAGACATTAATCCGAAATAATTTGATAAAAGATCAAAGGGATTTGAGAGAAGAAGGTGGATACAAAATCAGGTTATTATGATTTGATCAGATAAAGATTTTGGTTTAGCCTAAAAGGACTCGTGTGATATTGTTCCACAAATTATAATTATTTAATGCAAATCAAACATGTTGATTCGTGTAAATATTATAATCATACTCTACCTTGATAAAGTATGGTCTTAAAAGTATCTCTTAAAAGTTAAATATTATTTAGAGTAGTGTTAGTAAAACACCCCACTTTAGAAAATTATTTTATCATCCGACATTCATGTAAAACGACAAACATATAATGAATGTCGTAGTTTGTGAGATTATACGATAATATAGAACTATACACGAATAATTCTTTGTAGAATATTCATAATATGTATGAGTACATTCCATGAACCAGTAATATCAACAAGAGCAAAATTTGTGTTGCTGCCTTGGTATATTGCAAAAATTATTTTCAAAGGGAAAGGTTAATGGAATAGTGCAAAAACTCAAATAAAGGTAATTGACCTTATTCTTATGGAGCAATGTGACGAAATATGTTTCGGAAACAATACTCCACAAAAGGGAATGAAAAATGATGATAAAAGATCATGATGTTTCATGAGGAGCTTTTTGTAAAAATGATGCGAATCAAGAATATTTTGTCAAGCCACAAAATGATATTTTTTGATTAAAAGATTTTGTTGCCAGAACGAAATACATCCACGAACTACAAAGAAATTGGATGATACCAAATACGAGAAACAATTGAGAATTGTAAAACCCAAGTTACATTTAAGATTACAAAGATAATTGTTATTTGAATCTTATTAAGTAAAATGGTTACTTAATCTTTATATGAAAAGTCATATGGAAAAGGATGAAACTATGGAAAGGACATAAATCTGATTTTGTCATAAAGAATGCCTTGGACAAAATCAAAAGGTTTGACTACATGAATGTAGACATGCTTGAGTCTTGTTAGCAAAGTGATAATACTTCGTATGTTGGATTTCGAATTGATAAATGATCAATGATTTTGTATTGACCAAAATATCGAAAGAAATTATGTTTATATAATTTAAGTGGGAGTCAAATTAGCTCACCAAAAATAATATGTAAGAGACATGTTTTTGAGTGGGAGCTAGATGAGCTAAATAGTCTCAGATGTGATTGACATTTTGAGTGGGAGCTTAATAAATGTCCTTCTATGTAAATGACATATAATGGAAGTACTAGTTAAATTAGGATTGATATGATTATAGAATTTTGATGAAGTCATCTGTGATTTAAAACGTTGGTAATCTATTTAGATAGATCAGGAAGTTTTAAATGAAAAGGTCGAGATGTTTTATTAGATTGTATTCTGAAAGGTCAGAATGGAATAAATCAAGGAAAAGTCCTTGAAAAATCTGGTTAAAACATTTAATGGATTTCTACACGATAATAGTGGTTGTGAGATATGTTGCCCCTTTTATACCGTAGTATTAAGTGGCATCATATAAAACCATATTATGTGATTGATAACCCACAAGTATAGGGGGTGTATCGTAGTACTTTCGATAAATAAGAGTGTCGAACCCAACGAGGAGCAGAAGGTGTTGACAAGCGGTTTTGATGAAGGATTCACTGTAAATGCTCACAGACGAGTTTTTAGGAGTTTTTGATATGACAGATAAATAAAGTACAAGTAAATAAAATGCAGTAGTAATAGTTGCAGCGAGTGGCCCAATCCTTTCTACAGCAAAGGACAAGCCGGTTGTTGTACTTATAATGACCAAACGTTCTTGAGGACACACGGGAGTATTGTCAAGTGCTTTCGCTTCATATAGTTGATTAATCTTCATTGTTTTGATAAGTGTTGTGTGGGTGAACCTATGCTAATGCACCGCCCTTCCTAGGACTAATACATACTTGTGATTATACCCCTTGCAAGCATCCGCAAATACAAGAAAGTAATTAAGTTAAACTAACCACAGCCTTAAACTTTGAGATCCTGCTATCCCTCATGCATCGATATACCAACGGTGTTCAGGTTTCTGTTACTCCGGCAACCCCACAATTGGCAAACGAATACACAATGCATTCCCCTAGGCCCATAAAGGTGAAGTATCATGTAGTCGACGTTCACATGACACCACTAGAAGAATAACACCACAACTTAACCATCAAACCATTAAATATTACTCAACATAGTTCACTACTAACATCAAGACTTCTCCCATGTCCTCAAGAACTAAACGAACTACTCACAAGACATCATACGGAACATGATCAGAGGTGATATGATGATGAATAACAATCTGAACATAAACCTTAGTCCAATGGTTTCACCCAATAGCATCAATAACAAGAGTAATCAACACCGGGAGAGTTTCCCCTATGAAATAGACAAGATTCAGCCCTAGATGTTATAGCGGAGACGGAGTGCAGCGGAGGTGTGGTGGCTCTAGGTTAATAGTGCCAGAAACAATTGCTTGTACGTCACACGTCAGTTGGGAACCCCAAGAGGAAGGTATGATGAGTGCAGCAGTAAGTTTTCCCTCAGTATGAAACCAAGGTTTAATCGGACCAGTAGGAAAACGAGGTTTGCTTCGAAGGTGTTGGTGGAGGAGTGTAGTGCGGCGCAACACCAGGGATTCCGGTGCCAACGTGGAACCTGCACAACACAATCAAACTACTTTTCCCCAACTTAACAGTGAGGTTGTCAATCTCACCGGCTTGCTGAAAACAAAGGGTTAAACGTATCGAATGGAAAATGATGTTTGTTTGCATAAAACAGTAGAGAACAATGATTGCAGTAGATTGTATTTCAGATGTAAAAGAATGGACCGGGGTCCACAGTTCACTAGTGGTGTCTCTCCAATAAGATAACTAACATGCTGGGTAAACAAATTACAGCTGGGCAATTGACAATTGATAAGTGCATATAACATGCATGTGTGAGCTGTGGTGTCTACTATGAGATTCATTTGGGCTTTACGACAAAGTACATAGACCACTATCCAGCATGCATCTATGCCTAAATAGTCCACTTTCCGGTTAACATCCGTACCCCTTCCAGTATTAAGTTGCAAGCAACAGACAATTGCATTAAGTAATGTGCGTAATGTAAACAATACATTCATCCTTGAATAAAGCATTGCTGTTTTACCCCTAGTGGCAACAACACATCTACAACCTTAGAACTTGCTGTCACTATCCACACAAACACAGTAAAAGAGCGAATGCAAAACAAAAGGCAGAATCTGTCAAAAACAGAACAGTCTGGAATGACGAATTTTTTCGAGACACTTAAGATGCTCAGATGGATCTGGCCTAAAATAATGAAAGTTGCGTACATATCTCAGGAATATGCGTGATTTTTCTCAGAATGTTTTGAATTTTCTACAGGGAGATAAGCTCAAATCCGTGACAGCTAAAAATCTGTCACTGCGCAGAAATCCAAATCTTGCATCAACTTTCAATATAGAACTTTACTTGGCACAACATTGCGATAAAATAAAGATACAAAGGAGTTGCTACAGAAGTAACAAAAATCCTTGACTCAAAGAAAACAAAAATAACAGCAAATAAAAAACGATGGGTTGTCTCCCATAAGCGCTTTTCTTTAACGCCTTTCAGCTAGGCGCAGAAAGTGAAAATCAAGTGTTGTCAAGTGGCAAATCATTCAAATCATCAAAATCTTCTTCCAACACACAGCTTGTAACAATGGGTATCTTAGATGTTCCTGGAGGTGTTTCATTACCTTTAACCGTACTAAAAGTTTTATCAATTTTAAGCTCATAATGAGTCTTTGGTTTTGGCACTTTAGGAACATACATAAACTTTTGCTCTCTACCTACATAAACTTTCCCCTTTCTAGACTTAAGAGAAGTAAAGGTTGAACTTAAGGTTTCAATAGCTTCCTCTAACTCATCAATTCTATGATTTTGGGTGTCATGGATATTATTATCCTCAAGAATAGTGATTCTTTCATTGATGGTGGCTATTGATTTATTAGTCTTACCAATACAATCAAGAAAATTTGGAAAAAAATTCTCCATAGACTCTAACTTATTTATAACATCTTCCAAGGTGATCTCAACTTTAATATCTTTAGTGGGTGGTGTTCCTACCAAACTTTCAATAACATTACAGGCTTCTAAAGCAGGAGTACCCAAAAAATTTCCACCTGTAAGAGTGTCTAGAACATACCTATACCAACTAGAGATACCAACATAAAAGTTCCTAAGGAGGATAGTGGTAGAGTGTTTCTTAGTACATCTATGATGAGCATCACTAATTCTATACCAAGCATCTTTCAAATTTTCACCTCCTAGTTGCCTAAAAGAACGAACTTCAACTTCAGGAGCATTCATTTTGAAAAACAAAACAAACCGAATTAAACAAGTAACTAATTTTTTTGTATTTTTGATATAAAGAAAGCAAACAAGACTAAATAAAAATAAACTAAGCAAGACAAATAACAAAGTAAAGAGATTGGGTGTGAGAGACTCCCCTTGCAGAAGCAATTCTGTTTTCCCCGGCAACGGCGCCAGAAAACGTTGTTGGTGGCTCTAGGTTAATAGTGCCAGAAACAATGCTTGTACGTCACACGTCAGTTGGGAACCCCAAGAGGAAGGTATGATGAGTGCAGCAGTAAGTTTTCCCTCAGTATGAAACCAAGGTTTAATCGGACCAGTAGGAAAACGAGGTTTGCTTCGAAGGTGTTGGTGGAAGAGTGTAGTGCGGCGCAACACCAGGGATTCCGGTGCCAACGTGGAACCTGCACAACACAATCAAACTACTTTGCCCCAACTTAACAGTGAGGTTGTCAATCTCACCGGCTTGCTGAAAACAAAGGGTTAAACGTATCGAATGGAAAATGACGTTTGTTTGCATAAAACAGTAGAGAACAATGATTGCAGTAGATTGTATTTCAGATGTAAAAGAATGGACCGGGGTCCACAGTTCACTAGTGGTGTCTCTCCAATAAGATAACTAACATGCTGGGTAAACAAATTACAGCTGGGCAATTGACAATTGATAAGTGCATATAACATGCATGTGTGAGCTGTGGTGTCTACTATGAGATTCATTTGGGCATTACGACAAAGTACATAGACCGCTATCCAGCATGCATCTATGCCTAAATAGTCCACTTTCCGGTTAACATCCGTACCCCTTCCAGTATTAAGTTGCAAGCAACAGACAATTGCATTAAGTAATGTGCGTAATGTAAACAATACATTCATCCTTGAATAAAGCATTACTGTTTTACCCCTAGTGGCAACAACACATCTACAACCTTAGAACTTGCTGTCACTATCCCAGGTTAAATAGAGGTTGAACCCAACTATCATGCATAAATACCCCCTCTTGGAGTTACAAGTATTCACGTGCCCAAGGCTTCAACAAGTAACGGAGAGCATGCAAGATCACAAATGACATAGACATGATAATATAATATTCAGCTCCACATAGGTATCAATATAAGTCAGATCCCAGCAAACACAACATGTAGCATTACAATAAGATGATCTTGATCATGATATGCAGCTCACAAGATCTAAACATGATGGCACAAGTGGAGAAGACAACCATCTAGCTACTGCTATGGACCCATAGTCCAAGGATGAACTACTCACGCATCACTCTGGAGGCGGGCATGGCGATGTAGAGCCCTCCGGTGATGATTCCCCTCTCCGGCAGGGTGCCGGGAAGAGCTTCAGGAACCCCCCGAGTTAGGGTTGACGACGGCGGCGGCAGCGAATATGTTCTGGATGAAAGGCTCGGTGTTTTAGGGTTTTCGCGTCTCGGGGAATAAATAGGCGAAGGGGCGATGTCGGCGGACCCCCGAGGGGCCCAAACCACACCCAGGCGCGGCAGGGGGCCCAGCCGCGCCACCATGTGGTTTGGCCTCCTCGTGGCTCATCTTCGTCTCTCCTTCGGACTCCGTGTACGTGCTGGAAAAATAGGGACCTGGCCTTTTGTTTCGTGCAATTCCGAGAATATTTCCAGAAGTAACTTTCTGAAACCAAAACAGCAGAAAACAGGGAACTGGCACTGTGGCATCTTGTTAATAGGTTAGTCCCAGAAAATGCATAAAAGTGATACGAAGTGTATATAAAACATGTAGCAAATGGTATAATATAAGCATGGAACAGCAGAAATTATGGATACGTTGGAGACGTATCAAGGTGATGATGGTATTGGTGGTGGAGGTGATGATGATGATGATCCCGATGAAGTCCAGCTCGATGACGGTGATGATGGCGACGATTTCCCCCTCCGGGAGGGAATTTCCCCCGGCAGATTTCTTCCTGCAGGGAGCTTTTCGCTCTCTGGTGTTTTCCGCCTCGTGGAGGCGGCGGAATATTTCGATGGCCCTCTCCCGTGTGTTAGGGTTCCGAGGGGGTCAAGTACGCGAAGGGGGAACGGCTGAGGTGGGCCAGGGCCCCCAAACCACCTCTCGGCGCGGCAGGGGGCCCCACCGCGCCAAGGGTGAGGAGGGCCCACCATGGCCCATCTCAGCTCCCCCTTTTGGCCTCCTCCATCTTCTAGTAAAATAGGAACTTCCATATGTCTCCTTCGATTTATTGATCTTCAGAAATAGTGCATCTCGACGGTGCTTTTTCCAGCAGAATCCTGACTCCGATGTCCAATTCTCCATTATTCATCAAACATGCAAAATAGGTAAAATAACATAAGTAACACTTATAAATATGAAATATATCGATGAATAGCAGTAAATTATGATATAAAATAGTGATGCAAAATGGACGTATCAACCCCCCCAAGCTTAGACCTCGCTTGTCCCCAAGCGAAAACTGAGCTCAGTAAACATGACCACAAGTTTATGGAGCAAAGTGTCGATAAATAAAATACGGACAAGAAGCATCACATTCATTGATACACAAGTCATTCTAGACAGCAACTTCCCTCCATATAATCTAACTTGAAATAAGTAAAGGGAACCACGATGAAGTGCATAAAGAGAGCCATGATTGGTGAAGGCAAACTTAAACTCTTGGTCAGAGAACAATTAACAGATCATACTTATCTTTCGAGAAGAGTCTTTATATCAGAACTTATATAGCAGAACTTACATGCCTTAATCATAACAGTCTCCTTACAGTCATTGATAACCTTCAAAGTTATATTCATTCGGATAAAAACTATTGTGCGAAACAAGGAAATGAGAGATATGATTAGAAGTATCAACACATATAACTAATTGGATCTCAACAACTCAAATGCTTGCTGGAGATAGAGAGGAATGGGTTTACTGACTCAACAATAATGTAAAAGATAGGCCCTTCGCAGAGGGAAGCAGGGATTAAATCATGTGCTAGAGCTTTTAAGTTTTGCAAAGCATATAGAGAGTATGAAAATAGTTGTTTGAGCTATGTATGTCGTTGTCAACGAATCGTAGTAAAGTGAACACTAACCCCTTGTCAACCAGACTTTCAAGAGCGGCTCCCATGAAGGACGTTATCTCTACCAGCAAGGTAGATCATCCCTCTTCTCTTTTGTTTACACATGTATTTTAGTTTCTTTATAGTTGACACTCCTCCCAACCTTTTGCTTACACAAGCCATGGCTAACCGAATCCTCGGGTGCCTTCCAACATTCACATACCATGGAGGAGTGTCTATTTGCAAATTAAGTTGCTTACTGATAAATCAGGGCAAAACATGCGAAGAGAATTATTAATGAAAGTTGTAGTTAATTGGGACTGGGCACCCCATTTGCCAGCTCTTTTTGCAAATTGTTGGATAAGCGGTGTATATGCCACTAGTCCATTGGTGAAAGTCTGTTTGACAAAAGTGCTAGAGAAACTCTACAGAACCCTCATGAGCTAATAAACAGTGACACAAAACTAGGAGTAATAAGTTTTGAATAATTTAAAGGTAGCACATGATGTATTTACTTGGAATGGCGCAAAATACCATATAGTAGGAAGTTATGGTGGACTCGAATGGCAATGGTTTGGCTCAAGGTTTGGATGTATGAGAAACATTCCCTCTCGATACAGGTCTTTGGCTAGCAAGGTTATGTAGCAAGCATAAGAGTTGAGGGATACAAACAATTATACAAGTGATAAAAATAATCATGCAATCTTCCTTAGAAGCACAAATAGTTTAACTTAAGAATACTAAGCTTATGAGCTACAAAGAAAGAAAGATCATGGAATAATATATATGCATGCACTCCCTCTTTCTACTTAAGTCTCAAAGTATTGTCTACTACTGACCAATGCTAAGTTTGCCAAAACCAAAAAGATTAACTTGGTGCTCTAAAAAGTGATCCCTATACTAACAACAATGTTATCAATATGAAAGAGAATTGCAAGCTAAAATAAAGTATGCAGAAAGTAAATGATAAAACTTCTCATTAATATTTCATAACGGCAACTCACACCAAGGGATACATAGATAACCAACTAAAAGAGAGATACTTCCACATTGCAAACTATCATATAAGATAACTTCCCTACTCACGATATGACTTAATGGAAAAGTAAAAGGTAAAGATAATGGTGTGATACCGCGGCACTCCCCCAAGCTTGGAACAAACCAAGGGGATGCCAATACTTATGATGAATTACTCCTTCGGTGGTGGCGGCGGTATAACTTGGATTGGAGTAAGAAACCGTTCCAGCATTCGGCGGAGTCTGATATTCTCTTCCTGGAGTATTTCCACCTCCCTCCGCAGGGCTCGGTATTGATCACAGAACTCATCTGTAACTCGAAGTACTTCCGTCACTGCCGGAAAAGAGCTGTAGTCCGGCATAGGTGGTATTGCTCCCTGCAAGTTATGAGAAAAAGCACGTCGAGCGTTAACCGATCCTACAAAGGTAGGCTTCCTGACTGCAGGCTGTTCTCCCTTTGTTAACGGCATCCCCTTTACTTCCTTCATAACGCTTTCATCTTTGCTCTTGACTCCCTCCTTCAGCTTGGGGTCTTGAGTCTCGTCTTCCAAAGGCTCCTTGCCCTTGTTGTTGTTGTTGGAGACCATGGTGCTTCTAAATCTAAAAACAATATCTGGACAGAAACAGCTCGAAACGAAACACGATGAAAAGGCGAGATACGAACCTCGGGGGTTGGGTCAGATATATAGCAAAAAGTTTTACAACATAAGGAAGGTACAGGAGGAAACCTGATCGGAGACGAGCTCCGGGGTGCTCAAACCACCAGGAGGCGCGGCTGGGGGGCCCACCGCGCCGACCTATGGTTTGGGCACCACGGGTGCCGTCTCCCATCCGGTTCGGTCTCTTATTTTTCCATATTTAATAAAAACGACGAAAATATCTTCTAGAAAGTTATTCGCGAAACTTTTCTTACCGAAACTGTTACCTATTCGAATCGAATTCTGCAGTCCCAGAAAAATATTCTTCAATGAAAGTTTCCGGAGTCACCACTTTAATTGTATCAACCTCTTCATTAATAGAATCTCCAGAAATATAATGCTTGAGTCTTTGACCATTTACCACTTGTGTAGAGTTATCTTTCAATGAAGCAATTTTTATTGCACCTGAACGATACACCTCCACAATAACAAATGGTCCTTCCCATTTTGAGAGTAACTTTCCTGCAAAAAATCTGAGACGAGACCTATACAATAGAACTTTCTCACCAACATTAAATTCTCTTTTAAGAATTCTCCTATCATGCCATCTCTTAACTTTTTCTTTAAAGAGTTTAGCATTTTCATAAGCCTCACTTCTCCATTCATCTAAAGAACTTAAATGCAACAACCTTTTTTCACCGGCAAGTTTAAAATCTCTATTAAGTTCTCTCACTGCCCAATAAGCTTTGTGTTCTAATTCTAAAGGCAAGTGACAAGCTTTACCATAAACCATTTTATAAGGAGACATGCCCATGGGGTTCTTATAAGCAGTTCTATAAGCCCATAAAGCATCATTTAACTTACTAGCCCAATTTTTTCTAGATTTATTAACAGTCTTTTGCAAGATAGATTTAATCTCTCTATTTGACAATTCTACTTGTCCACTAGTTTGAGGATGATAGGCTGAAGCAATTCTATGATTAACACCATATTTAGCAAGAGTTTTTCTAAAACCACCATGGATAAAATGAGAACCTCCATCAGTCATAAGATATCTAGGTACTCCAAACCTAGGAAAAATGACATCTTGAAGCATTTTTAAAGAGGTCTCACCATCAGCACTTTTAGTAGGTATAGCTTCTACCCATTTAGTGACATAATCAACAGCGACAAGTATATGAGTATTACCTTGTGAAGAAGGAAAAGGACACATGAAATCGAATCCCCAACAATCAAATGGTTCAATAACAAGAGAATAACTCATAGGCATTTCATTGCGTCTAGAGATATTACCAACCCTTTGACATTCATCACAAGATAAAATAAACTTTCTTGCATCCTTAAAGAGGGTAGGCCAATAAAAACCTGATTGTAGAACTTTCTGCGCAGTTCTATCTCCAGCGTGATGCCCTCCATAAGCACTTCCATGGCATTTCCTCAGTATTTCCTGTTGTTCATATTCAGGAACACATCTTCGCATAATACCATCGACTCCTTCTTTATATAAGTGTGGGTCATCCCAAAAGTAATGCCGCAAGTCATAAAAGAATTTCCTTCTTTGCTGAGCTGAAAAGGTCGGAGGCAAGTACTTGGAAACAATAAAGTTAGCATAATCAGCATACCAAGGACTATCTCGCGAACTTACACTTATTGCAGCCAATTGTTCATTTGGAAAGCTATCATTAACAGGAATAGGATCATAAGGAATGCTTTCCAATCTAGACAAGTTATCAGCAACAGGATTCTCAGCACCTTTTCTATCTATGATATGCAAATCAAATTCTTGCAAAAGAAGTACCCATCTAATAAGCCTTGGCTTAGCATCTTTCTTTTCCATAAGGTATCTAATTGCAGCATGATCAGTATGAATAGTGACTTTCGAATCAACTATGTAGGGTCGAAATTTGTCACAAGCAAAAACTACAGCTAGAAATTCTTTATCAGTAGTGGCATAATTCTTTTGAGCAGAATCTAGAGTTTTACTAGCATAATGAATAACATTTAACTTTTTATCTACTCGCTGCCCAAGAACAGCGCCTACAACATAATCACTAGCATCACACATAATTTCAAAAGGTAAATTCCAATCAGGTGGTTCAACTACAGGAGCGGTGATTAAAGCCTTTTTCAAAGTTTCAAAAGCTTCCTTACAATCATCATCAAAAACAAAGGGTACATCTTTTTGAAGAAGATTAGTAAGAGGCTTGGAAATTTTAGAGAAATCTTTAATAAACCTCCTATAAAAACCAGCATGACCAAGAATACTACGAATACCTTTAACATCTTTGGGACAAGGCATCTTTTCAATTGCCTCCACTTTAGCTCGATCAACTTCAATACCTCTTTCAGAAATTTTGTGTCCAAGAACAATTCCTTCATTAACCATAAAGTGGCATTTCTCCCAATTAAGAACAAGGCTAGTTTCTTCACATCTTCCTTGGGTGGCATTGTGGTACCCAAATCTTCCACAGGTAAATTGTGTTTGAGCATAGGTTGACGAAGGAATACTTCATCAAGCTCATTCCTTTCTTCCCTGAAGTTCTCACTTTCATGATTCTCCATATGTTGCTGCAAAGCATTGTTAGGAGCAAGAACAATAGATGCAAGTTGAGCAATTTCAAAATCCTCACTAGGCAATTCAGTTTCATAAGGTGCTTTAGCAAATTTAGAGAAATTGAATTCATAAGATTCACCAGCAAATTTAGTAAAGATTTTCTCTTTCTTACAATCTATAACAGCACCACAAGTATTCAGAAAAGGTCTACCAAAAATAATAGGACAACTATCATTGGCAGCCGACCCAAGTACAAGAAAATCAGCAGGGTATTTAGTCTTACCACAAAGGACTTCGACATCTCTAATGATACCAATTGGAGAGATAGTTTCCCTATTAGCAAGCTGAATAACCACATCAATTTCTTCAAGTTTACAAGGACCAATTTCATGCATGATTTCCCTGTAAAGCTCATAAGGAATAGCACTAGAACTTGCACCAATATCACATAAACCATAATAACAATGATCACCTATCCCAACAGAAAGCACAGGAACACTAGACTTCCTAGAACTTTTAGGATGTGAGACAATATTAGAAGCATCCTCACAAAAGATAATGTGTCAATCTTCTAAATTTTCAGTGACAAGATCTTTAACCAATGCTACAACAGGTTCAACAGTTATTTGCTCATCAGGTTTGGTAGTTTTCTTATTACTTTTACTAACAACACCAGTTATGATAGTATGTTCCTTAATCTTATTAGGAAAAGGAACTTTTTCAATATAAGGTTCTGGAATAATGCAATCAGCAACATTAACCTCAACATCTTTAGATATATGAGAAACAGATTCATCTTTATATGGTTCATGATAATTTTTAAAACCCTCCTTCGGCAAACCGAAATAGGAAGCAAAGGCTTTATAAAAGTTCGCAACAATTTGAGAGTCAAGACCATAAGTAGTGCTAATTTTGCGATAATCATCAGTATCCATAAATTTTTTAACACACTCAAAGTCATAGCTTATACCTGACTCCCTACCTTTGTCATTCTCCCATCCTTCAGTGTTCTCCTGAATCCGATCAAGAAGGTCCCACTTAAACTCTTCTTTATTACGAGTGAACGATCCAGCACAAGTGGTATCCAATAGAGTTTTATCTTGAAAGGAGAGTCTTGCATAAAAGTTATCAATAACAATATTACCAGGAAGCTCATGAATGGGACATTTGAGCATTAATGCCTTCAATCTCCCCCACGCTTGAGCGATACTCTCTCCATCATAGGGCCAGAAGTTATATATGAGGTTCCGATCCTTATGAATCTCACTTGGAGGATAGAATTTGGAGTAAAAGAGAGGTACAATTTCCTCCCATCCAAGAGAATACCCATTCTTCAGCAGTTTATACCAATGTGCAGCTTTACCAGACAGTGATAGAGAGAACAATTTCTTCTTAACTTCTCCCATCGAGATACCTGCACACTTAAATAACTCGCACAATTCATGCAGAAATAACAATGATCTCCAGGATGGACAGTTCCATCTCCTGCATAGCGGTTATTTGTGACACGTTCAACAATTTTCATAGGAATTTTGAACGGTATTACCTGCTCATCTGGCGCCTCCTCTACTACCTTAGCAGTGGTAGTTGTTTTCCCAAATAGGAATTCAAGAGAAGACCCCTCCATAATGAGATATAGCAGCAGGCAAAAATAAAAACAGCACGTACAATAAATGTTTCCCTTACCAATTCCACTTACCAATAGCGCTACACTCCCCGGCAACGGCGCCAGAAAATAGTCTTGATAACCCACAAGTATAGGGGTGTATCGTAGTACTTTCGATAAATAAGAGTGTCGAACCCAACGAGGAGCAGAAGGTGTTGACAAGCGGTTTTGATGAAGGATTCACTGTAAATGCTCACAGACGAGTTTTTAGGAGTTTTTGATATGACAGATAAATAAAGTACAAGTAAATAAAATGCAGTAGTAATAGTTGCAGCGAGTGGCCCAATCCTTTCTACAGCAAAGGACAAGCCGGTTGTTGTACTTATAATGACCAAACGTTCTTGAGGACACACGGGAGTATTGTCAAGTGCTTTCGCTTCATATAGTTGATTAATCTTCATTGTTTTGATAAGTGTTGTGTGGGTGAACCTATGCTAATGCACCGCCCTTCCTATGACTAATACATACTAGTGATTATACCCCTTGCAAGCATCCGCAAATACAAGAAAGTAATTAAGTTAAACTAACCACAGCCTTAAACTTTGAGATCCTGCTATCCCTCATGCATCGATATACCAACGGGTGTTCAGGTTTCTGTCACTCCGGCAACCCCACAATTGGCAAACGAATACACAATGCATTCCCCTAGGCCCATAAAGGTGAAGTATCATGTAGTCGACGTTCACATGACACCACTAGAAGAATAACACCACAACTTAAGCATCAAACCATTAAATATTACTCAACATAGTTCACTACTAACATCAAGACTTCTCCCATGTCCTCAAGAACTAAACGAACTACTCACAAGACATCATACGGAACATGATCAGAGGTGATATGATGATGAATAACAATCTGAACATAAACCTTAGTCCAATGGTTTCACCCAATAGCATCAATAACAAGAGTAATCAACACCGGGAGAGTTTCCCCTATGAAATAGACAAGATTCAGCCCTAGATGTTATAGCGGAGACGGAGTGCAGCGGAGGTGATGATGGTATTGGTGGTGGAGGTGATGATGATGATGATCCCGATGAAGTCCAGCTCGATGACGGTGATGATGGCGACGATTTCCCCCTCCGGGAGGGAATTTCCCCCGGCAGATTTCTTCCTGCAGGGGAGCTTTTCGCTCTCTGGTGTTTTCCGCCTCGTGGAGGCGGCGGAATATTTCGATGGCCCTCTCCCGTGTGTTAGGGTTCCGAGGGGTCAAGTACGCGAAGGGGAACGGCTGAGGTGGGCCAGGGCCCCCAAACCACCTCTCGGCGCGGCAGGGGGCCCCACCGCGCCAAGGGGTGAGGAGGGCCCACCATGGCCCATCTCAGCTCCCCCTTTTGGCCTCCTCCATCTTCTAGTAAAATAGGAACTTCCATATGTCTCCTTCGATTTATTGATCTTCAGAAATAGTGCATCTCGACGGTGCTTTTTCCAGCAGAATCCTGACTCCGGTGTCCAATTCTCCATTATTCATCAAACATGCAAAATAGGTAAAATAACATAAGTAACACTTCTAAATATGAAATATATCGATGAATAGCAGTAAATTATGTTATAAAATAGTGATGCAAAATGGACGTATCAGTGATCGACATAGTGTGACCCATGTTCTTATAAGAAGAACAAGTACTAAGGTGAATTTTATGAATTCACTACAAGTAAAATCTTTATTGTTTAAGAAAACAAAGGATAAAGATTTCAAGTCTATAGAAGATAGTGAACTCAACAAAGTGTTGTGTTAAAGGATCTATCTGGGTGACTAGAAGAACCAAATGTCGTAGGAAGGTTTATTTAGACACTAGACTGACAAGAGAATGTCAGAATCTACATAGGTATATAGATACTGCGAAGTTATACATATTGGAAGAGAAAACGTGTTCTCAAACTAAGTGATTTCCAGGTACATTTAGCTGATTATGAATCAGAGTATGCGCGAGGAAAACGGTAGTCCCACTTAGTCATCAAATATGTTATCAAGATAACGGATTGATATCAAACAAGGTGATAATCAATGAATCGCAAAGAATATACGCTTTCTGTATGGTACAGACTGTTAAAGGAAAAACACTTCCACAAGCAAGCATTATCATAAAGTACTTATATGATAAGAGGTTATGATCGAATAATAAAATGCAGCTGGTTTATTTGTAATCTAGTGCAAGTGGGAGACTGTTGGAGATATGCCCTAGAGGCAAATAAATATTAGATATTTGTCGCATTATCTCATTAAGTTTATAAATAAGTTTTATTCCATGCTATAACTGTATTAATCGGAATTGTTAATACACGTGTGGTATGTAAACAAACCAGAGTCCCTAGTTAGCCTCTATATAAACTAGTTCATCAGTCAACGGATGATCGAGATTTCCCGGTCCATATTGATTCATAACAGTTGATGATGAAGTCATTTTATTGGTAGAATAAGGTGATGGACATTACCCACCAAAGTATTGCAAGAGGATCGTACCACTATGTTCAACATTGCAATAGGAAAGTAATGTGACAGCTTATTCCTCAGACCGTGAGATTATATCAAGTTGCTACTTTCTGAATATACTTTGATTGCATCAAACGTCATGTCTTATATAGTATGGCAATAAAGGTGACACTTTCGGGTATCCTAAGGAAGTGGTCGAGGCGAGTAATCAAGAGCGGGATTTGTTCATCCGTGTGATGGAAAGATACTATGGGCCCACTCGGTGAAATTATATCTATAAAGCTGTGCAGCGCATGACTAGGTCATTGGAGATATAATATCACGGAATGAGTTAAGTAACCCTTGTTGGTAACGAGATAAAACACAACATAGGATGTTGACGATCGTATCTCGGACTAGGGTAGTATCGAAGAACAAAAGGAATGAACATATCATGTTAAACGGTTCAACGACGATTATTCTGGAATGCACAGGGGCCGTCATAGGCATCCAGGTCTCCCTGACAGTCATTGGCGAGCGAGGGGTCTCGACCATGTCTGGAGTATTTCCCGAACCGTAGGGTGATACGTCTCCAACGTATCCATAATTTCTGCTGTTCCATGCTTATATTATACCATTTGCTACATGTTTTATATACACTTCATATCACTTTTATGCATTTTCTGGGACTAACCTATTAACAAGATGCCACAGTGCCAGTTCCCTGTTTTCTGCTGTTTTTGGTTTCAGAAAGTTACTTCTGGAAATATTCTCGGAATTGCACGAAACAAAAGGCCAGTCCCTATTTTTCCAGCACGTACACGGAGTCCGAAGGAGAGACGAAGAGAGCCACGAGGTGGCCAAACCACCAGGCGCGCGGCAGTGGGCCCAGCCGCGCCGCCTGTGGTTTGGGCCCCTCGGGGGTCCGCCGACATCGCCCCTTCGCCTATTTATTCCCCGAGACGTGAAAACCCTAAAACACCGAGCCTTTCATCCAGAACATATTCGCTGCCGCCGCCGTCGTCAACCCTAACTCGGGGGGTTCTGAAGCTCTTCCCGGCACCCTGCCGGAGAGGGGAATCATCACCGGAGGGCTCTACATCGCCATGCCCGCCTCCGGAGTGATGCGTGAGTAGTTCATCCTTGGACTATGGGTCCATAGCAGTAGCTAGATGGTTGTCTTCTCCACTTGTGCCATCATGTTTAGATCTTGTGAGCTGCCTATCATGATCAAGATCATCTTATTGTAATGCTACATGTTGTGTTTGCTGGGATCTGACTTATATTGATACCTATGTGGAGCTGAATATTATATTATCATGTCTATGTCATTTGTGATCTTGCATGCTCTCCGTTACTTGTTGAAGCCTTGGCCAAGTGAATACTTGTAACTCCAAGAGGGGGTATTTATGCATGATAGTTGGGTTCAACCTCTATTTAACCTGGGATAGTGACAGCAAGTTCTAAGGTTGTAGATGTGTTGTTGCCACTAGGGGTAAAACAGCAATGCTTTATTCAAGGATGAATGTATTGTTTACATTACGCACATTACTTAATGCAATTGTCTGTTGCTTGCAACTTAATACTGGAAGGGGTACGGATGTTAACCGGAAAGTGGACTATTTAGGCATAGATGCATGCTGGATAGCGGTCTATGTACTTTGTCGTAATGCCCAAATGAATCTCATAGTAGACACCACAGCTCACACATGCATGTTATATGCACTTATCAATTGTCAATTGCCCAGCTGTAATTTGTTTACCCAGCATGTTAGTTATCTTATTGGAGAGACACCACTAGTGAACTGTGGACCCCGGTCCATTCTTTTACATCTGAAATACAATCTACTGCAATCATTGTTCTCTACTGTTTTATGCAAACAAACATCATTTCCATTCGATACGTTTAACCCTTTGTTTTCAGCAAGCCGGTGAGATTGACAACCTCACTGTTAAGTTGGGGCAAAGTAATTTGATTGTGTTGTGCAGGTTCCACGTTGGCACCGGAATCCCTGGTGTTGCGCCGCACTACACTCCTTCACCAACACCTTCGAAGCAAACCTCGTTTTCCTACTGGTTCGATTAAACCTTGGTTTCATACTGAGGGAAAACTTGCTGCTGCACTCATCATACCTTCCTCTTGGGGTTCCCAACTGACGTGTGACGTACAAGCATTGTTTCTGGCACTGTTGCCGGGGAGATATTCCCTCGTCAACTAGAGCCACCAACACGTTTTCTGGCGCCGTTGCCGGGGAAAACCGAATTGCTTCTGCAAGGGGAGTCTCTCACACCCAATCTCTTTACTTTGTTATTTGTCTTGCTTAGTTTATTTTTATTTAGTCTTGTTTGCTCTCTTTATCAAAAACACAAAAAAATTAGTTACTTGTTTAATTCAGTTTGATTTTGTTTTTCAAAATGAGTACTCCTGAGAACACTAAGTTGTGTGACTTCACTAGCACAAACAACAATGATTTCATATGCACTCCTATTGCTCCACCTGCTTCTACAGCAGAATTTTATGAAATTAAACCTGCTCTATTAAATCTTGTTATGAAAGAGCAATTTTCTGGTGTTAGTACTGATGATGCTGCTGCCCATCTTAATAACTTTGTTGAACTTTGTGAAATGCAAAAGTATAAGGATATGGATGGGGATATTATAAAACTGAAACTTTTTCCTTTCTCCTTGAGAGGAAGAGCTAAAGAATGGTTGCTTTCTTTGCCTAGAAATAGTATTAATTCTTGGACAAAATGCAAAGATGCTTTCATAGGGAAATATTATCCTCCTGCTAAGATTATATCCTTGAGAAGTAGCATTATGAATTTTAAACAACTTGATAATGAACATGTTGCTCAAGCTTGGGAAAGAATGAAATCTTTGGTGAAGAATTGTCCCACTCATGGACTGACTACTTGGATGATCATCCAAACCTTTTATGCAGGATTAAATTTTTCCTCAAGGAACTTATTGGATTCAGCCTCTGGAGGAACCTTTATGTCCATCACTTTAGGTGCAGCAACAAAGCTACTTGATGATATGATGATCAACTATTCCGAATGGCACACCGAAAGAGCTCCTCAAGGTAAGAAGGTAAATTCTGTTGAAGAAACCTCCTCTTTGAGTGATAAGATTGATGCTATTATGTCTATGCTTGTGAATGGTAGATCTCATGTTGATCCTAATAATGTTCCTTTAGCTTCATTGGTTGCTCAAGAAGAGCATGTTGATGTAAACTTCATTAAAAACAACAACTTCAACAACAATGCTTATAGGAATAATTTTGGTAGCAACAATTATAAGCCTTATCCTTCAAATGGTTATGGCAATTCTTATGGTAATTCCTACAGCAACAATAGAAGTGTGTCCTCTGATCTTGAAGCTATGCTTAAAGAATTTATTAGCACACAAAAAGCTTTCAATAAAACTGTTGAGGAAAAGTTTGAAAAAATTGATGATCTTGTTCTAAAGTTGATAGTCTTGCTCATGATGTTGAAATTCTAAAACTGAAAGTTATGCCTAATGAAGTTAAAGATATAAGTCATTTGCTACAGCAAATGCCATCCAAGTTCGAATTGATAATAATATTAGGATGTTGGCTGAATTGCATGCTAGGTGGGAAAAAGAGGAAGAACTTGAAAAAGAGAATAGTATAGTTAGAGTTTGTACTATCACCACCACTAGTAATGCTAATGTTTCACATGCTAGTAACCTCCTACTATTGATGGTAATGTTATTGGTGTTGGTAATGTCTCTACTACTTCTGCAAAGCGTTTGAAATTGCCTAAAACTGCTGAAACTTTTTCTGATAAAAGTGCTGAAATTTTTCAAACTATTGGAGACAATGGTTCCACCACCATTGACAATAATGATTTTGATTTTGATGATTGTAACATCTCTGAAGTTATTATGTTCTTGCAAAAATTAGCTAGAAGTCCCAATGCTAGCACTATTAATTTGGCTTTTACAAAGCATATTACAAATGCTCTTTTGCAAGCTAGGGAGGAGAAGTTGAAACTTAAAGCTTCTATTCCTAGGAAATTAGAAGATGGTTGGGAACCCATCATTAAGGTAAAGGTGAATGATTTTTATTGCAATGCCTTGTGTGATCTTGGTGCAAGTATTTCGGTTTTGCCCAAGAAGCTTTATGATATTCTTGATTTGCCACCTTTGGAACATTGTTATTTGGATGTTTTTCTCGCTGATAATGCTATGAAGAAACCTTTGGGGCGAGTTAATGATGTTTTTATTACAGTAAACAATAACCTTGTCCCCGTTGATTTTATTGTTATGGATATTGAATGCAATGCATCTTGTCCTATTGTTTTGGGAAGACCTTTTCTTCGAACTGTTGGTGCCATCATTGATATGAAAGAAGGTAATATAAGGTACCAATTTCCTCTCAAGAAAGGTATGGAACACTTCCCTAGGAAGAGAATGAAGTTACCTTTTGACTCTATTGTTAGAGCAAGTTATGATGTTGATGCTTCTTCTCTTGACAACACTTGATTTTCACTTTCTGCGCCTAGCTGAAAGGCGTTAAAGAAAAGCGCTTATGGGAGACAACCCATCGTTTTTATTTGCTGTTATTTTTGTTTTCTTTGAGTCAAGGAGTTTTGTTACTTCTGTAGCAACTCCTTTGTATCTTTATTTTATCGCAATGTTGTGCCAAGTAAAGTTCTATATTGAAAGTTGATGCAAGATTTGGATTTCTGCGCAGTGACAGATTTTTAGCTGTCACGGATTTGAGCTTATCTCCCTGTAGAAAATTCAAAAAATTCTGAGAAAAATCACGCATATTCCTGAGATATGTACGCAACTTTCATTATTTTAGGCCAGATCCATCTGAGCAACTTAAGTGCCTCGAAAAAATTCGTCATTCCAGACTGTTCTGTTTTTGACAGATTCTGCCTTTTGTTTTGCATTCGCTCTTTTACTGTGTTTGTGTGGATTTCTTTGCTCCACAAAGCATTGGTGGCTGTAGCTAATGTCCAGAAGCTTTGGGATTGATTGTATCATTACAGAATATGAGAATTTTTGATTATGCACTAACCCTCTAATGAGAACTGTCTTGAGTTTGGTGTGAAGGAAGTTTTCAAGGATCAAGCGAGAAGGGTGATATTATGTGATCAAGAAGAGTGAAAAGCCTAAGCTTGGGGATGCCCCCGTGGTTCATCCCAACCATATTCAGAGAGACTCAAGCGTCTAAGCTTGGGGATGCCCAAGGCATCCCCTTCTTCATCAACAAACTTATCAGGTCATCTCTAGTGAAACTATATTTTAATTCTTTCACATCTTATGCGCTTTACTTGGAGCGTCTGTGTGTTTTTATTTTTGTTTTTGTTTGAATAAATTCGGATCCTAGCAATCCTTGTGTGGGAGAGAGACACGCTCCGCTTTTTCATGTGAATACTCATGTTCTTCACTTATATTTGTTGAGTATTCTTAACTAGCTACTGCAGTGCTTTTAGCTCCTGTTTTTCATGCATCTCTTCGAGCTGTTAGCACTTGTTTATAAATACTCTCTTGCTGCATTATATTATCATTTGGAGAGTTTATGTTTAAATAAATTGATTGGTGTTTGTTTGGAAGAAAGAAAATGCTACATGTAGTAGTTGGTATTGGAAAAGACATATGCATTCTTGTAGATCATTGTCTTGTTTTGATTTGATGCTTTGCAATTGTTTTGAGCTCTCAAGTAGATCATGTTTAAGCTCTTGCATCATGTAGTTAAAGCCTAGTAGTGGAGAACTACCGTAGAGCTTGTTGAGACTTGGGATGCATATTTGTTCTCTCTAAGGTCTAGATATTTTCTGGTAAAATGTTTGAGCAACAAGGAAGACAGTGTAGAGTCTTATAATACTTGCAATATGTTTTTATGTGATTCTTGCTGTACCGGTTTATACTTGTGTTTGCTTCAAACAACCTTGCTAGCCTAAACTCTGTACTGAGAGGGAATGCTTCTCGTGCATCCAAAACTTGAGCCAAAACCCATGCCATTTGTGTCCACCATACCTACCTACTATGTGGTATTTCCTGCCATTCCAAGTAAATATTTCATGTGCTACCTTTAAACTATTCAAAACTTTATTACTCCTTATTTGTGTCAATGTTTTATAGCTCATGAGGAAGTATGTGGTGTTTTATCTTTCAATCTTGTCATTTACTTCTGACAGACTTTCACCAATGGACTAGTGGCATATACATCCGCTTATCCAATAATTTGCAAAAAGAGCTGGCAACGGGGTGCCCAGCCCCAATTAATTACAACTTTCATTAATAATTCTCTTCACATGTTTTGCCCTGATTTATCAGTAAGCAACTTAATTTTGCAATAGACACTCCTCCATGGTATGTGAATGTTGGAAGGCACCCGAGGATTCGGTTAGCCATGGCTTGTGTAAGCAAAAGGTTGGGAGGAGTGTCATCTATAAAGAAACTAAAATACATGTGTAAACAAAAGAGAAGAGGGATGATCTACCTTGCTGGTAGAGATAACGTCCTTCATGGGAGCCGCTCTTGAAAGTCTGGTTGACAAGGGGGTTAGAGTGCCCACTACCATTCGTTGACAACAACAAACACCTCTCAAATACTTATTTTGTGCTCTCTATATGCTTTCGAAAACTTAAAAAGCTCTAGCACATGATTTAATCCCTGCTTCCCTCTGCGAAGGGCCTATCTTTTACTTTATGTTGAGTCAGTTTACCTACTCCTTTCTATCTTAGAAGCAAACACTTGTGTCAACTTTGTGTGCATTGATTCTTACATATTTACTTATTGCACTTGTTATATTGCTTTATGTTGACAACTATCCATGAGATATACATGTTACAAGTTGAAAGCAAATGCTGAAACTTAATCATCCTTTGTGTTGCTTCAATGCCTTTTACTTTGAATCTATTGCTTTATGAGTTACCTCTTATGCAAAACTTTTTGATGCTTGTCTTGAAAGTACTATTCATGAAAAGTTTTTGCTTATATGATTCATTGTTTACTCTTTATCTATTTGTTAGCAAACTATAGATCATTGCTTTGAGTCACTTCATTCATGACATGAGCCTTGCAATATATTGATCAAGATTGTGTGAAAGCATGTCTCCTCAGAAATTATTTGTTGTTATCGTTTTACCTACTCGAGGACGAGTAGAACTAAGCTTGGGGATGCTTGATACGTCTCCAACGTATCCATAATTTCTGCTGTTCCATGCTTATATTATACCATTTGCTACATGTTTTATATACACTTCGTATCACTTTTATGCATTTTCTGGGACTAACCTATTAACAAGATGCCACAGTGCCAGTTCCCTGTTTTCTGCTGTTTTTGGTTTCAGAAAGTTACTTCTGGAAATATTCTCGGAATTGCACGAAACAAAAGGCCAGTCCCTATTTTTCCAGCACGTACACGGAGTCCGAAGGAGAGACGAAGAGAGCCACGAGGTGGCCAAACCACCTGGCGCGGCAGTGGGCCCAGCCGCGCCGCCTGTGGTTTGGGCCCCTCGGGGGTCCGCCGACATCGCCCCTTCGCCTATTTATTCCCCGAGACGCGAAAACCCTAAAACACCGAGCCTTTCATCCAGAACATATTCGCTGCCGCCGCCGTCGTCAACCCTAACTCGGGGGGTTCTGAAGCTCTTCCCGGCACCCTGCCGGAGAGGGGAATCATCACCGGAGGGCTCTACATCGCCATGCCCGCCTCCGGAGTGATGCGTGAGTAGTTCATCCTTGGACTATGGGTCCATAGCAGTAGCTAGATGGTTGTCTTCTCCACTTGTGCCATCATGTTTAGATCTTGTGAGCTGCCTATCATGATCAAGATCATCTTATTGTAATGCTACATGTTGTGTTTGCTGGGATCTGACTTATATTGATACCTATGTGGAGCTGAATATTATATTATCATGTCTATGTCATTTGTGATCTTGCATGCTCTCCGTTACTTGTTGAAGCCTTGGCCAGTGAATACTTGTAACTCCAAGAGGGGGTATTTATGCATGATAGTTGGGTTCAACCTCTATTTAACCTGGGATAGTGACAGCAAGTTCTAAGGTTGTAGATGTGTTGTTGCCACTAGGGGTAAAACAGCAATGCTTTATTCAAGGATGAATGTATTGTTTACATTACGCACATTACTTAATGCAATTGTCTGTTGCTTGCAACTTAATACTGGAAGGGGTACGGATGTTAACCGGAAAGTGGACTATTTAGGCATAGATGCATGCTGGATAGCGGTCTATGTACTTTGTCGTAATGCCCAAATGAATCTCATAGTAGACACCACAGCTCACACATGCATGTTATATGCACTTATCAATTGTCAATTGCCCAGCTGTAATTTGTTTACCCAGCATGTTAGTTATCTTATTGGAGAGACACCACTAGTGAACTGTGGACCCCGGTCCATTCTTTTACATCTGAAATACAATCTACTGCAATCATTGTTCTCTACTGTTTTATGCAAACAAACATCATTTCCATTCGATACGTTTAACCCTTTGTTTTCAGCAAGCCGGTGAGATTGACAACCTCACTGTTAAGTTGGGGCAAAGTAATTTGATTGTGTTGTGCAGGTTCCACGTTGGCACCGGAATCCCTGGTGTTGCGCCGCACTACACTCCTTCACCAACACCTTCGAAGCAAACCTCGTTTTCCTACTGGTTCGATTAAACCTTGGTTTCATACTGAGGGAAAACTTGCTGCTGCACTCATCATACCTTCCTCTTGGGGTTCCCAACTGACGTGTGACGTACAAGCATTGTTTCTGGCACTGTTGCCGGGGAGATATTCCCTCGTCAACTTAGAGCCACCATAGGGTAACACACTTAAGGTCTTGACGATGCTTAGAGATCGTTTTGGAGTTATCGGAATAAAAGAAATAGAGAGAGAAAATGATCCGGAAAAGTTCCGGATGAATCGGAAGGGTTCCGGGAAGACCGAAGGAAGTTCGGAGTGGTCCGGAAGTTGTTGCGGAGTCACGGGAGATTAAATAATACGCAAATATATTTAATTATGAATTATATATATTTAAATATTAATTTAATAATAAATAAAAGGAGAAAAAAGGGGGCAGCCCACCTAATGGGCCAAAACCCCGGAGGGAAAGCCCACTAGGGGCCGACCCCCCTTTTGTGGGTGGTGCGGCTGGGCCACATGGGGCCCATGGCCACCACGGCTGCCCTGGCCGGCCGTACCCCCCCCCTCCTCCTTTAGTCCCACATGGGGGAGCAAGGGAGAGGGACACCCCCTCTCCCATAATAAATAGTGGGCATATTTTTGAGAAAAATAGACAATAAATTCAGATTTATTCCTATTGGCCCGAGGATGCCCCTCCGCCCAACTCCTCTCTCTCTCCATCTCCCGCTGTGTGTAGTCCCATCGTAAGGACGGCGCGCGTGTGTGAAATCTATACCGCAGTACGCCGTCGTGCTGCGGGATTCCACCCAAAAGTTCTACTTCCGCTATCTCGGCTGGATCGGAGAGCCCGGGAGTCGTCGTCAAGCTCCGCATGTGTGCGAGTACTCGGAGGCGCCACATTCGTGGAGCCAGGGCGTCATCGTCGCGCCACCTTAGACTTCGTCTTCGTCGCGCCAAGTTCTTCGCGACCTCGAGGTCGGCTTCGTTGTCTTCATCGACAACGCTTGTTGCGGGAGCGTAATCCCGCTATCGGTCTACAAGGGTACGTTGTCGATATCACCTCCGTTACCGCATTACTAGATAGATAGATCCTTGGCTAGTATTTCGGTGTTACGATAGTTAGAAAAATTATTGTTTTCTGCTACGAACCCCTACACGATCCTTGTCCATCTTCCGCACTTCCTGGGGAGTCTTCATAGGGGTCTTCAAGTCCATTATAGCTGAGCACACACAAGGTATCGGAATGAAGTAGCAAGCCATTCAAGGAAGTGTCAAGGTCACACATAGATAGGAGTGAATTCACCTTATCATGGATAGCTTTGACTCTTGCTCTTGTCATTGGTCCACTTGTTGGCGTGTGCCTAGGTTGCACTACATCATAAATGCGTGCTACGAACTGTAACAAATGACGAAATGATGCGTCACTACTCTCTGTAGTTGTCTGCCTTGCTGTTTCTTCTTGACTTGAACTGAAAAGAGCTTATGGATCTGGTGAACGTGTGCCGTTCCTTAGTTTTTGGTATCTTTGTTTATTGTTTTTCTTTCTGATTTTGGCCACTTGTGTCGGAGAATGACTCCCACGAAACAGGGCAGTCACACTCGCGAAGAGAGTTCGTGTAAGGGGCTGATCACGACGTCAATCAACCCCTCATCCGGCGCGCGACGCTGCTCGTCGTGCCTGAGGAGGGACATCACAGCAGAGAGAGACACGGCGCGTACCAGGTTCACGGCCCTCTTGTGGAGGTAAAACCGCTACGTCCTGCCTGTCTGTATGCTGCTTGTAGAGGTTACAGTACAGCGTGCTTGCCGAGGGCACAGCTATGGCATTTGGCGCGTAGCGCCGGCCTGCTCCCTTATCACCAAAGAGGAAAGCTTGGTGGTCTGCGCCGTTGCCCCGCTTTGTTGACTCCTTTATCACCAAAGTGGGACTGTAGCTCCGTCGTCACCCTGCGCAGAGGCGCGGTCACTCTGCGGCCGCTGCGGAAGCCATGTGCGCTCCGCAGAGCTTGCTTTACAGTGAAGGAACCCTCGCGTGGGCGGGAACGCCCTGTGGAGGATTCTGCGTTGACTTCCCTTCAGGGAAAGCTTCCTTGGAGAGGGGCAGCGGAGTAGAGGCTCCACAGGCCTAGCTGCCTCCTCAGGCCTCCGCGAGGCGATTCTGCCCCGCGGGCTCCCCAGGCTTGCAGACCTGGTCCTTAGCGAGATTCACTCGCCGAGTGTTGAGGGTTATAGAGGCCTGGCCCAGTACACCCTGGTTCTTACTGGGCTGACAGTAGCCCCCGGGCCCATGACGGGCACGACGCGGTCCAGGGGGCGCAGGCGAAGCGTCATGGGCCCAAAGTGTCCGGCCGGCCCGAGACACGTGGCGAGCGGTTGGTGCGTCTCGGCTTCTCCGGAGGAGGTGGGCGTCGTGGCGGGACCCACGACGCCTCGGAAACCGCCTGAGGTGATATAAAGGCTGCCGCGGCTGTGGGCAGCAGTTCCGCCGCATTTACGCCCTTTCCTTCTTGCATACACCTCCGGTGCTCCACTGCTCCGGCGATTTCCGTTCTTCTCCGAGCTTTTCCGCCGCCCTTCCTTCGCGAGCCATGGGCCCCAAGAAGGCAAGGCGGGATGGTGGAGGCCTCCGCTGAAGCGCAGCGGGAGGAGGAGCTTGCGCCGGCTCTCATCGGCACTCGCGTCTCCACAGCGGAGGCGCTGGATAGGCTGAAGGTCCTCGTCCGGGAGGAATAATGAGCATGGCGCCAGCGGCGTCAAGGCGGCGCGCTTCGGCAAGCTGGCGGCGGGGTGGTATCCCATTTTCGTCCACACGCTGTTCGCGGCTTGGTGCCGCCGTTCTCTCCCTTCCTTGCGGAGGTGCTGGCTTTCTATCAGATCCAGCTCCTGCACCTCCACCCGAACTCCATCCTGATTCTCGCCATCTTCGCCTATCTCTGCGAGGCGTATCTGGGAGTGATGCCTTCCGTGGCCTTCTTCCGGAGCTTCTACGCGCTCCGCAACACGGCGCCGGCGAGCGGTCTGGGTGCGTGTCCTTCCGCATCGCAGACGGGATGGGCGCCGTCTACATCCCCATGTCGTGGGATGGCGACAAGGCCGTTACGAGGGTGACGAAGAAGGTGGAGGACTTCCGCCAGAAGTGGGTCCTCGTCGACGCCAAGGAGCGGAATGCCTTCTTCGATGAGCCTGAGGCGCCGCCGCTGAAGAACTCAAATTGGTCCAGCGAGAAGTTCCAGCACCAGAAGATTGCCCACTTGGTCTCGCGCATGAAGCTCGTCCGCGAGGCTGGCCTCACGGGGCAGATGGTCGCTGAGGACTTCGTGAGGCGGCGCATCGCTCCCCTCCAGGCGCACACGAAGCCGGTGTGGATGTACTCCGGCCCGGCAGATCCAATGCGCTT
The DNA here is from genome assembly GCA_947311845.1 of Poa pratensis. Classification (NCBI taxonomy): domain Eukaryota; kingdom Viridiplantae; phylum Streptophyta; class Magnoliopsida; order Poales; family Poaceae; genus Poa; species Poa pratensis. The sequence continues at coordinate 48,857,421 of CAMZMU010000064.1, forward strand.
GCACCTCAGCGCCCACGCGCCAGACGACGTCGCCTCCATCTTAGGCACGCTCTTCATCGCCCCGGAGATCCCTGTTCCGGGCACTGAGCACCTGAGGCCCCTCCACCAGCTCACTCCAAAGAAGCGCCTCGCAGTTCTGGAGATGATGCCGACGTTCACGCCAGAGGGCTTGGAGGGAGAAGAGGCGAAGGGGGCTGCGGCGCCTGTGGTGGAGGAAGACTTGTTTGGCGAGTCCTCTGCTGCTTCAGACGCCGAAGCTGACGCCGCCAGGAGGAGTCAACCCCTCGTCAGGGGAGGCGAGCTCTTCAAAGCAGGCGGCCCCTGAGGAGGAGATCCTGGAGATATCGTCCGATGTGGACGAGGATTTTGTGGTGGCCCCGTCACGACGGGCCACAGAAGAAGAAGACGAAGACGGAGACGATAGCGGCCCGGAGGCCGCGGCAAAGCGGTGCGAGCCCCGCACCAAGGCCATCCACGACAGGGCCGCCAGAAGCCTGGAGAGCACTCCTCTTAAGAGGAAAGCTGAGGCGGCCCCTGAGGAGCCCAGCGCTGGAGCCTCATCAGGCCTGTGGCGCTCTGCCAACAAGGTGTGGGTGGACACCCGCGCCAAGCCATCTGGGTGAGTACTGTTTCTTCTTGACTGTTCTTGCTTATCGAGAGTTCTTGCCTTTCTCGAGGATCTCACTGTCTTGATTATCAGGGGTCTGGTTCATGCGAAGCGCCGCCGACTCCGCAAGGCTGCGGACGTGCGGCGCGCGCTACGCCCGTTGTTGAGGGGCCTACAGCGCCCCTTGAGAAGAGACTGAGGAGCCCGTGGTGACAGTCACCACGGGCCGGCTGTTGACGAGGCCATGAGGCCTGTGGGGAGACGCCCCTTGAAGAAGCAACTGCCTCGCCACCTCCTGCCGAGAGTCAGATTGAGGAGGTGGTGAAGGCTCCGTCGCCGCCGCGCCCTGATGCTCCACTGGAGCCCCCAGAGACACCCGCCGTGGAGACGGCGGGGACCAGCACACAGCGCCGGGAGGCGCCGACGCCGAGATGGAGGAGGGAACTCCTCCGCCGCCCCCTCCAAATTCCGAGCCTGAGGGGAGGCCACTTCTTCTGAGGCCGCAGCAGGCGAGGCTGCGGTTGAGCCACTGGTGGCTAGGCCTCCCTCGCCAGCCCCCGAGGCCCACGAGGAGGTCGTCGTGGAGAACAACGACGCACAAGACGGTGGGGGCCCGCTCCTGGGCCCCGTGTTGACCCTGGTCCAAGCACTGTGCTTTCAGCACCAGAGGCTGGCGCTGGGGTGGAGGACGCTGCGCCACGTGAGGGCTCTTGGGCCTTGGTCTTGAGCGACCGGAGCCGGAGCAGCGCGTGCCGCCAAGCTGCCCTCCGTTTGGTGAGGGGCACCCTAGACGGGCTAGAAACCCAACTTGCCCTTGAGAGGCGGAGCTTGGCAGGAGGTACGACGCCCTTGCTGCTGACTGGGCCCGCTTCTTCGAAGTCAGGCGGCGGAGTGGCCCTGACGACCAAGCCTTCAGGCGCAGCGCGACGAGGCGACGCGGCAGGCCCAGGAGATCCGCGAGAACGCGGAGCGCGAGGCGCAAGGGCCTTGGCGCCGGTCCAGGCGGAACGCAAGGCGGCTGCAGAGGATCGGGAGGCGGCTGTGGCGGAGCGCCAGGCTGCAGCCTCGACCGAGCGGCTATCGAGACCTCCCTCGCCGACCAGCGCAAGGAGCTGGCCAGCCGCGAGGAGAAGATAATTCTGAAGCTGAGGTGGTGAGGAAGTCTCTGGAGCAGCATCGTCTGTCGCTGGAGGCTCGCGAGCAGGCCATGACGACACGCGAAGCTGAGGTGCTCAAGCGTGAGGAGAACTGGAGCAGGCGGAAACAGACATGAACAGAGAACGTGAGGCCTTGGAGTCCCGCGAGAGCAGCTTGGCTGAGGCCATGGGCAAGCACGACAAGGAGGTGGAGCGGCACCGGGAGCTTGTGGAGAAGGCCAACCAAAGCTTGCCGAGAAGAAAAAGGAGGCGGAGGCGGAGGCCCTCCAAGCAAAAGAGTACCGCACTGCTGTCACACAGGCCGTCTCCCGGGAGTATGCTGGGAAGTTCAAGAAGCAGGAGGACGGCTTCCAGAAAAAGCGCAGAGAGCTCGGCAAGCGCATTCGCCAGCTGGAGGAGTGGAACGCCAACTTGAAATCCTCGCTGAAGCGCGCCAAGGACGCTAATCTCCGCACGGAACAGGCCCTCGAGCGCTCGGAGCAGGACCTCACAGCCCTGATGGCAGACATGCAGGAGTGAATGCGCAGGTGGCCCCTGTTGTGGAGAGGGTCGAGGAGGCTGAGCAGAGCGCGGTGGCGGCACGGGTCTTGACGCAGCAGCGGGAGCGTATGTTCCGATCTTTGGTGACGCGCGGGAACGCTCTTGCTGCGAAGCTGGGGGTGGATGCTCCTGCCGTCCCCGTCCACGGGAACGCCGACGTCGCCACGTATCTGCCTACTTCGACCAGCTCTTCTCCGTCCTTGAGGGCCCTGTGGCGGAACTCGACGATGTTGTCGACGAGGAGTGCCGCAAGCTCCTGCTGGTGGCGGTCGAGCGCGTCTTCGTCAACCTCAAGCGCCTATATCCATGCTTCGACTTCGAGTCCGTGACCGAGCCCATGGGGATGCTCAGATCGAGACGCGCCTCTTCAACTCGCTGCGGGAGGAGATCAACGACTATGTCAACCGCTTCAAGAGGGTCGCTGAAGAGCCGGCCTCTGGCGAGGAGGAAGACGTCGAGGAGGAAGGCGCGGAGGAAGATGACGCTGAGGAGGATGAGGCCGCCAAGACTTCTGCTTAAGCTGCTCCTGCCACAAGTCGCGCCTGAGGCGCAAGTTATCTTTGTTTAAAGACTTTGTTTCATTTGTGATGGTCTGTAAAACACTTTATTGTGCTGCAATGTGTGTGCCCCTCGACGGGCATTTTATCCCTATTCCATGCCTTTTTCGCTTTACGTCGTCAGGACCCGTCTCTTAGCGCTATGACTCCGCCACTACGGTATGCCAGAGCAATGACTCAGCAAGGCCGGGGGGTGTTTAAGGCTTAGAGAGGTAAGAGCTCTCGAGTCGCGATGCTCGAGGGCTCCCCTTTGACGCTCAAGCAGTCCATGAAATGCGAAGGAGAAAATACCCGCCCGAGGGACGGAAGTTGCTCGTGAGAGGAAAAACACAACGCCTGAGGTGTAAGCGCAGGACTTAGCTTAGCGAGGTTCTGGCCTCGTGGAGGGCGTTGATTTCCCTGAAGGTGTGCTTCCCTCTTTGGGTCTGGAGCGTGACTCCACGAGCCTTGGGGGGACTCTTGTTCCCTGTGTAGGTTAGAGGCGGAACCAAAGCAAAACATGGTAGAGAAACTCATGCGCGCTTATAGGTTTCCTCATGGGTGCCTCGCGAGGAGAGTAAGTACCAAAGGTCCTTAGGTGAGGTGGCAGGTTTGGGAGCAAGCCCCTGGGCCAGAGCTCTTTGGTGAGGTAACAGGCGTGAGAGCGTGCTCACGTGTTAGAGCTCGGATCCTTTTGGATTTTGCGGTGCTGCTGGGATGCTCCCGAGGCACAGTCACCGTACTCAGCCCCCGCTCGCGAGGTGCGCAAGGGGAAAGATATGAGCGCGAATGAAAACACAGAGTAATGAGAACTCACCCCCAAAATATTACATAGCGGCGCCGCAGCGCAATGTTTCACTAGGAAACGAATTGGTTCGTTACACTTGGGCTTGCCAAGATAAAGTTTCCATGTCGAGGCATGGGGACCACATTCAGTGGCTGAGACTCTTCACGGCCTGCGGCGGCACGTTACAGGAAGAGCTCAGAGGGACTGGCCCTCAGAGAGAGAAGCTTTTGTGAAGCTTGGAGGTGAAGCTGTGCGCTTTCCTCTAGAGACAAAAAATGCCTGGTGTGATAGAGATCACGGGTAGAACTTGCGTAGATGCGCGATGTTCCAAGGGTTCTTGACCGGGATGCCGTCCTCCGTCTCGAGGCGCACCGCGCCAGGTCTGGCGACATGCGCGACCCTGTAGGGGCCTTCCCACATGGGCGAGAGCTTGTGGAGACCTTCCCTGGAGAGGATCCTCCTGAGGACAAGGTCGCCTGTCTCGAGAGTGCGCGGACGTATGTGGCGGCTGTGGTAGCGTCGCAGGTCTTGCTGGTACTTTGCCGCTCTGAGGGCGGCTCGGCGGCGCAACCCGTCGAGGAACAGCAGGTCGTCGTTGTGGAGGTCTTCTTGATTGTCCTCATTGAAGGCAAGGACCCTTGCGGACCCGTGCTTGATCTCTGTGGGGAGGACTGCTTCGGCTCCATACACCAGGGCGAATGGCGTCTCACCAGTGGGCTTTGTAGGGTTCGTGCGGATGGACCAGAGCACGGAGGGGAGCTCATCGATCCAGCCCTTGCCATAGCCCTTGAGGCGGTTGAAACTTCTCGTCTTGAGGCCCTTGAGGACCTCAGCATTTGCTCGCTCGGCTTGACCATTGCTCTGTGGGTGAGCTACCGAGGCGAAGCAGAGCTTGGTGCCGAGGCTCTCGCAGTAAGCCCTGAAGATGCCGCTGGTGAACTGTGAGCCATTGTCGGTGATGATGCGGTTTGGCACACCAAAGCGGCAGACCAGGCCTCTGATGAACTTCACGGCTGCCCTGGCTGGGATGGTGCGCACCGCTTCAACCTCTGCCCATTTGGTGAACTTGTCAACAGCCACGAAGAGGAAGCGGTAGCCCCCTTGCGATCTCGGGAAGGGTCCCAAGATGTCCAGCCCCCAGACCGCGAACGGCCAGGAGAGCGGGATGGTCTGGAGTCCCAGTGCAGGCTGATGGACTTGCTTGGCGTGGAACTGGCATGCATCGCAAGACGAACGATGGTGACGGCATCTTGAAGCACTTGAGGCCAGTAGAAACCGCTCCTGAAGACCTTGCCAGCGAGGGTGCGCGCGCAGGAATGGTGGCCGCACTCTCCACTGTGTATGTCCCTGAGGAGCATGCGTCCTTCCTCAGGAGGCACACACTTGAGGGCAATGCCATTTGGGCGCTTGCGGTATAGGTCTCCTCAAGGATGTAATAGGATTTCGCTTGTCGAGCGACTCGTTCTGCCTCTGCGTCTTCCTCGGGAAGGACTCCTTTTAGCAAGTAGTCCTTGAGCTCGTCAACCCAGCCTGTTTCTTGGTGCACCATGGTTAGCATCAGACGCTCCCCTGAGGATGGGCCACAGTTGGGTGCGCCACCTGTGGGAGGTGGTGGGAGTACTTCGTCTGTGCTTGTAGCTGGTGCTTGCAGCGGCTGCTTTATGGACGCCTTGGAGAGCCTCTCTTCAAAGACACCTGCGGGCTGGGCCTCCCTTCGCGATGCGCGCTTGGCGATGTCATCTGCTTCCTGGTTCTCCTTGCGCGGGATGTGCATGAGCTCCATGCCCCTGAAGTGCTTCTCGAGCTTGCGGACCTCTTCAAGGTAGGCAGCCATATGGCTGTCTTTAGGGGTGTAGCTCTTGTTGGAGAAGTTGACCAGGAGCTGGGAGTCGCCTTTGATGAGTAGGTGCTTGACACCGAGGGCAATGGCAGCTCTGAGCCCGGCGAGGAGGCCTTCATATTCAGCGATGTTGTTGGAGATCTTGTCCATCGTGAAACACAACTGGATGGCATAGTGAGCTTGTCGCCTTTAGGTGAGGTCAGGACAACGCCAGCGCCTCCGTTGCGGCAGGAGAAAGCTCCATCGAAGTGCATGGTCCAGTGGCTTGGCGTTGTATCTCCAGGCGGTACAGTTTCTGCTTCAGGAGGCTCTTCAGGAGTTGGGTCTGTCCATTCGGCGACAAAATCTGCCAGTGCTCTTCCTTTGATGACCCTTGTGGTGTCAAACGCAAGTTGAAAGGCTGCAGCTCGATGTTCCACCCTGCTACGCGATCAGTGGCGTTGGGGTTGCGCAGGATTTGCTCCAGAGGGAATGATGTGACCACCGTGACAGGGTGGCCCTGGAAGTAGTGGCGCAGCTTTCTGGAGGCGATGAGCAGGGCGAGAAGGAGCTTCTCGAATAATGTCTGCTGCTTTTAGCTTTTCTACTTCTTTGATGATGAAGGCTTGCTTCTCAGGGGCTTGTTTCCGTGCTTTCTGCTTGACGGGGCGTGCGCTTGGACACACAGCTAAGTGGTGCTCGATCACCTCCCTTGGTACGCCGGACATTTCTGACGGAGTCCATGCGAACATGTCAGAATTTTCCCGAAGGAAGGCGACGAGCGCGCTTTCCTATTTGGGAGGCAAGCCAGCGCCTATGGTGACGCTAGCCCCCGAGCCCTCAGCCCCCGAGTCGCTGGTGCTCAGCGACACCTTCTTTGTAGCGGCCTGCTCCTGAGAGAACAGCTGCTTCTTCTTCTTGGGCCTCGCGAGGGGCTCCAGGTCTTCGTCAGCAGGAAACGCCATGGCAGCGGCTTTGTAGGCGAGCTCGACAGCGCGTGTAGCGTCCTGTACGTGACCATGGATGGTGATGGTGCCGCCGCTGCCAGGGATCTTGACCGTGTTGTAGGCGTGATGCGTGACGGCCATGAACTTCGCGAGGGCGGGGTAGCCGAGGATGGCGTTGTAGGGCAGGCCAATGTGCGCGACGTCGAAGTCGATGAGCTCGGTGCGATAGTTTTGCTGCGTGCCAAAGGTGACTGCAAGCCTCACTTGCCCCAGAGGCGAGATTGAGCCGCTGGTGACCCCTGTGAAGGGCCTGGAGGGCATAAGCCACTCGTAGGGCACTTGAAGCGTCTCAAATGTCTCGACGGAGATGACGTTCATGCCTGCACCCCCATCAATGAGCGTTTTGCCGACGGCGATATTGTTGATGGTGGGGGTGCACACCAGCGGGAGGGTGCCTACAGTCTTGGTCGACTTGGGGTGGTCCTTGGCGTCGAAGGCGATGGTGTACTGAGACCACTTGAGGGGACGCGATGTCTCCACCCCAGGCAGCGCTGCGTTGAGCTCACGGGCGAACTGCTTGAACTGATTGTTGGACTTGGGCGCCTGAGCCCCGCCGAGGATGCACGCCATGGCGCCTCTAGGGGCCTGGTAGCCCCCAGGCTCCTCGTCAGGGAGGTTGTTGTTCTTCTCAGCGGCGTTGGCCTGAGTCCCTTGAGGCTTCTGGTAGCCACCTTTGCGTCCGCCCTTGCGGTAGTTACGGCCTCTGCCCCGACCACCGCTGCCTTCTTCCTGCTCGCGCTTCTTGCTCAGCTGCTTGAGGTCGTAGCAGTTCTCTGTCGCGTGGCCGCGCCTGTTGTGGTAGATGCAGAAGGGACGGTTGTCCATCTTCTTCTCGCCATCCTCTGCAGAGTCCTCTCGAGCGTGCTTAGCGCCGGGCTCAGCAGCCAGCACAGCAGTGGCTTGCGCTTGGTCTCGTCACGCTTCTTGTGGGCCTTGGATCCTTCTGGAGGGTCGTCTGCAGAGGCCACCTTGGTGAAGAGGAGACCCTCTTCGGCCTTGGCACACTTGTCTGCGATGTCGAAGAGCTTCACGACAGAGGAGAGGGTATCGTGGATGCCGAGCTTCTCAAGCATCCTGCGGTTGGTGACGCCCTCTCTGAAGGCAGCAATGACGTGCGAGTCAGGGATGTTGGGGATTTTGTTGCGGACTTGGCTGAAGCGCTGGATGTACTTGCGGAGAGTCTCGCCAGACTTCTGGCGTACGGCGCGCAGGTCGTTGTAGGTGAGGGCGCGCTCGTACGTGCCCTTGAAGTTCGCGACGAACTGCTTGCAGAGGTCCTCCCAGGAGTCGATGGAGTCCTCAGGGAGGTTCAGGAGCCACGACAGGGCAGAGTCCCTGAGGGCGTGCGAGAACCAGTTCGCCATGACCTTGTCGTCTCCTCCCGCAGCTTGGATGGAGGTGGTGTAGAGCTGCAGGAACTCGATGGGGTTGTTCGTGCCATCGTAGCCCTTGGGGAGGTCTGGCCTGAACTTCTGCGGCCAGACGACGCGGCGCAGGTTGCGGGTGAAGGCCGTGCAGCCTGTGGCGTACGTGGCCACGCCGCCCTGGAGAGCTCTGCGGTTTTGGCGCCCGGCCTGGCCAATTTCCTCGACGATGCGCTTCTGGAGGTCCCGCTGGCGCTCCATCTCCACCCGCGTGTCCGGCGGCGTCCGCTGCGCGATTTGACAATCATGCGGCGAGGACGCGTGAGAGGCGGCTTTGTTTGCCGCAGCCGGAGGTGGTCCTGGCGGAGGCGGAGGCGGAGGTGCTCCATGCACGGCGGTGCCTGCGCGCCCGGAGTTGTGGTGCACCAGGGAGCGCGAAGGTGCTGGAACCGCGCGCGGCGCAGCCGCGATGTCGACGAGGTGCTGGAGACGGCCAAGCCAGTTGTCGTGCGCCTCGGCGGTGGGGCGGTAGCGGAAGAGCTCCGCTGCCATGAGCAGCGCAGTGTTTGGGCTGGGCGCCGGGCGTCCAAGCGTGGACGCGCTTTGGCGCCGAGATGGATGCGAGGACTCAGCGTCCTCGCTGTGCTCGTGGTCGACGTCTTCGTCGTAGCGGTCGTCCTCATCCTCGGGGTGCTCCACGCGTGGCTCCGCAGTAGTGCGCCCCGAAGCGCGGTTGGTGCGCGGACGGCCGCGTGGCCTGGTGGTGTGGACGACGGGCTCGGTCTCAGCTCTGCCTGACGCGCGCCGGTTGGCGCGAGCAGCGCGAGTGTCCGCCATGGCGCAGAGGTCGATGGAGGTTGAATGCGCGCCTCAGCCCCCTACCTGGCGCGCCAATTGTCGGAGAATGACTCCCACGAAACAGGGGCAGTCACACTCGCGAAGAGAGTTCGTGTAAGGGGCTGATCACGACGTCAATCAACCCTCATCCGGCGCGGCGACGCCGCTCGTCGTGCCTGAGGAGGGACATCACAGCAGAGAGAGGCACGGCGCGTACCCAGGTTCACGGCCCTCTTGTGGAGGTAAAACCGCTACGTCCTGCCTGTCTGTATTGCTGCTTGTAGAGGTTACAGTACAGCGTGCTTGCCGAGGGCACAGCTATGGCAATGGCGTGTACAAGGGGAGGGAAGCTACTGTCTTCTTCTCCCTTGCGCACAAGTAGCTAGACTAGGAGTCAAATGAGTTCGATCCCCCGGTAGGGGGTGCACCAGCTCCTTTTATAAGCGCCCCGGGCCTCCTCCCTGTCCTTGTGCAGCGGAGGGGCTACCACATGGCGACAACGGTCGGGAGCACGGTGCACCGCTGCTTGGGCGTCCATGAGCGCGGTCCATGGGCACAAAAGCTGAGGCCGCAGCAGAGAGGCCGCCGTCCATCCAGGACGGCCAGCTGCTGCCGCAGAGGAGCGGGGGGAGTCCCCACGGTGACGTCGCATTTGGCGCGTAGCGCCGGCCTGCTCCCTTATCACCAAAGAGGAAAGCATGGTGGTCTGCGCCGTTGCCCCCGCTTTGTTGACTCCTTTATCACCAAAGTGGGACTGTAGCTCCGTCGTCACCCTGCGCAGAGGCGCGGTCACTCTGCGGCCGCTGCGGAAGCCATGTGCGCTCCGCAGAGCTTGCTTTACAGTGAAGGAACCCTCGCGTGGGCGGGAACGCCCTGTGGAGGATTCTGCGTTTACTTCCCCTCAGGGAAAGCTTCCTTGGAGAGGGGGCTGCGGAGTAGAGGCTCCACAGGCCTTAGCTGCCTCCTCAGGCCTCCGCGAGGCGATTCTGCCCCGCGGGCTCCCCAGGCTTGCAGACCTGGTCCTTAGCGAGATTCACTCGCCGAGTGTTGAGGGTTATAGAGGCCTGGCCCAGTACACCCTGGTTCTTACTGGGCTGACAACTTGTTTCCTCACACGCCGGCCTTTCTTAAGCGTGAAATTTTACTCCGCGTACCAGTTAGTTAGTCGCTTATTAAGAATGATGTTCTGGTCAGTTTCATGTATTTGCTTTTTCAGATCCCAACTTTATTGTTATCTTTGATCAAATCTATGAAAAAAACTACCAGGATCTACAATAATAGTTAAATGAGGAAAAAAAACATTTCATGATGATCTAATAATATTGATTTGAACATGAAAAAAAATTAACATTTATTTGACGAAGCAACTCCCCCCTTTAGCTCCCCCTTGGCGGCTCGGGGGCCGAAACCATAGCCTTTCCCTAGACCTCAATGCTCGCCTTCCTCCTTGCCACCAGTGCTGCAATTTCTGGCTGTGATGGCCCCGTTCTTGATGGTGGTAAGTAGGGATGAAAACGGAGCGGATACGGACGGAACTGAGTGGTGCCACATTTGTTTTCATATTTTTTTACGGAAGCGGAAACGAATACAGAAACCCCGGAAACAAATACGGAACAGATATTGTCGGAAACGGATATGGACCAAATACGGTGCGGACACGGAAGAAAAAGCGGATGTTTGCCGGAACCAAGAGACCTCTTGAATAATGCAGGAAAACTCATTCAAACCAACAAACTTGTCAAGTTTTAAGATGAAATAAAATATAACGAGATATCAAGATTATATAATATAGTGTGCATAAATTATCAATTTTGGCAACATTAAGAAATACCTACTATCGCCCCTAACGCTAGAGCAACACTGAAATATCGACCTAGGAATGACTCGAGAGGGAGATGATATGCAAGTACATATGGCCTAAACATTTGTGGCTTCAAAGCCTTTTATTTTTTTAATTCATATTTTGGATTGTGCCCAAATGTTTCCACTAGAATTAGGGCATGCTGGATTTGGAAAGCACCGCATAGTAAAAACGGAAAGTTCCATATTACCGGAAACAGAAATTTTGTTTCCGTGTCCGTTCCGCCGGAATATGCTGTTCCGTTTCCGTTTCTGCATAAAAGTTTCCGTTTCCGTTCCGCAAAATTCCGTTTCTGTTTCCGTATTTCTGTTCTGTTTCCGTTTTTCCACGGAAAAGTCGGAAAGATTCTATTCCGTTTTCATCCCTAGTGGTAAGACACGTTGTAGAGCGACACCCACCAGGGCATTCATGATGCTCACACGTCAATCGAACGTGGTCTTAATGCTTTCTCCTCGGAATGCTCACCCTCGAGCGATGTGCTTTTGTTTAAGTGCAGTGTGGCCGCAAGGATGCAAAACGGGGACAAATGGGATAAGTGGGATAGTATAAATTAGGTCGGGGCAAATGAGATAAGTGGATTAGTGCAAAAAGTTAAACATTAGTAAGTTTGATTTATATTGCTGTGTTGTTAAATCAGTTTTCGGGGAACCCAAAACCGGTTATACGGTTCCCCTTGTTCTGGGATCTGGTAGAAATGTTGTGATAACCCTGTATTGTGTTTTGTGCAAGTCGTTACCAAACCTTGGTGTTTTCTGGAAAAAACAAAAACGGTTGTTACGTGCAATTTCCAAAATCAAAAGATCAATAAATCTATTTGCGTTAGATGTACCGACGGCACATGTACTTATCTCTAAAGCACAGTACGGTCAGTGTATATAGGAAGACACTCGTTGCGGTCACTGAACTTGACTTGCGATGATTATACGCAGTGGCGACGCCACCAGGGAGGAACGATTGATCGGTTGCTAGCTAGGCAGCTACAGTAGCTAGCTCTAAGGATGGAACGATCGATCCATTGGACGGACAGCTAGATAACTCTTGTACTCCCTCCGTTCCAATTTAATTGACTTGCTATGCACTAAATATGGATGTATATAGACATGTAACAAGACTAGATACATCCACATGTGATGCATAGCAAGTCAATTAAATTGGAACGGAGGGAGTACGTATGTATGTATACTAGATGGATCTAGCCAGCTCATGTACTACACGGTTTCAAAATCAGCCCGGCTTGCTAGGAGGAAGAAAAGGACTAAAGAAAATATTTGAGTTTATAGTAAAATTTTATGGAATCTGTTCTGCTCGGACACTTTTTAGCCCTTAAAATTATTTTACAGTTCTCATTAGACGGCGTTTTAAGGGTCCAATTTTTACGGAATCTGCTAGAGATGCTCTTAGCCAAATAATTTGGGGCTTGTTTGGGCTAAACTGGCTGAGCTGGACAATTAATTTTGACTCATACCATGGACGACCTAGCGGCCCTCGCACATTTCGACTCGACTTGCTCGCTCCCCCTTGCATGGTTCGATCACACGGAGAGGAGGAGCCGGATTTCACTTCTCAGCTGGTTAATTCTCCATCTTGCAGATTGATCAGTTTTATGTCTATTTTTGTCCGGCACTGACTGTTGTAGTAAAATACTCAATTTATTTATGTCTACTTTTATGTCAAGTGGCGGGAGTCCGTGTTAGAAGTTCTTTAAGTTGTCTTTTATGTTATTTGTGTCAATGCTAGTGCTTTATGAGTACGAAAATTGAATCTTCGTGCACCCTTTATTGTTACTAGTAATCAAGCACGTGCACATGCACGCAATAAGAAGTGTGTGGATGTATAATTAGATAAACAAAGTAAACGTTGCTCACAAAACTGTTGGTGTGGCAATAAAAGTGGTCGCATGAATGAATTTGTATAAAGAAAATGCAATGCCAACAAAGGTTGATACCAACCAGATATACATATCATTAGTTAAAGAGCTAAATACATGGGGCACCCATATAAACTTTTCATGAACATGCAAATACCCCCGATAAACTTGCAAAGTAGGGAGGGGTGTGGCCCTTAAACTTGTACCATAGCCGAGAAATAGTTTTCTAGGACATAATAAGACTACCAGTCAGGTAAGAGAATCAAGCGAAACAAAATCTAATCCAACCACCGTTGATCCATGTGTGCAGTAATAAGAAAATTGAGCAATAAATGTAAGAAGTGAAAGCTTGTGGTCAAATACCAAAAAAATGACATTTCAAAATGTCAAAATTTTACAAAACAAAATTCGGATATACAACCACATATTCTATGTTCGCACAAAAACTTTCGGGAAAAATGACATTTTTTCTGACCCATATAAAAAGGACAAATTCTGGTGCTCCAAAATTAATTTAAATGTAACATTTATTTGTCTCTTTATACAGATCACAAAAATGTCTTTTTTCAACGAATTTTGTGTGCGAATATAGAATGTCCAGATTTACACCCACCATTTTTGTTTGGAAACTTTGACATTCTGAAATTATTTTAAAATTAATTTCATAATGGGTACATCTGCACCCACGAGCCAAAACATCGTGTCCCAAGCTTGTGTCTTTAGTGATGAATTGTAGAAGCTATGGTACATAATTTATCACTCCTGGTGAATCATGAACCAAAAGCTTGCATAACTCTGAAATACCAGGAATCATATCAGGAGAATAAACTGAATAAGATGTAATGAAAAAATAGTAACATTATAAAGTTGTCGGTGTATGAATCCCAGATATCATATCAATTCCATTTGAGAATGCCTTCATATTTCCACATGGGGAGTGATGACACCATGGCCTGCCACTTCCCTTGAATATGTAAAAAAGTAATAGTACAAAACACAAGAACATGTCTCTTTAATATTATATGTGAGGCTCATTGTGCAAAAAACAACGATCAGAATTTACATGACACTAAGGCACTAACAGTGGTCTGCTTTGTCTTAAACATTAAATGGAGATGAATCCGTGTGCATGGAGATGAAAACTCACATGTTAAATCCGTGTGCATGGTCATTTACCTAAAAAAAATTAAGACCTTGATTTGTTTAGTGGAAAGGGAGCCGCCTCCATCCTGCTGGTTAGGCTATTCCAAATTATACACTGAACACATGGATGGAGAAACAGTCCTGGAAATGGAGCCAAAGACTTCTTTGATGCTGCAGCATTGTTCAGTTTCGATCGAGTACTTTATGTATGGTCTAGTAACTGTTTGTCCATCCATCGGTTGATGTAAAATGAAGAATTAGACAAAATGATCCAAAATATTTCAGATCCAATGTTGAGATCAAATAGTTGAAGATGCCTCACCTACCACCATCTTGGCTAGTGCAGCCTCGGAGCCTCCTCTTGCTTACGTGCCTCTTCCAGAGTCTTTGACGTTCTCTGCCTCCAATATTGGTTGAAAAAATTTGAAGTACATAATCCAGAACCCTGCATGGTGTAAGTAACATTGGGGCATGAATTAAATCCTTGAATGTATATAGAAAAGAAAGAGAAAAACACAGAAAAGGTTTTGAGTAAATACGACCTGCAAACATCAAAGTTCAAATTGACATTTCCCATAAATTCTCTACATAGAGAGAGCCTGCAAAATAAGAGCATGCATGCAGTCAGTATATCTCCAGTAAAAAAGAAAACGAAAATTTAGAATTAGCATGAGTCAATTATCTTTTTCCCATTATTTTTCAGATATTAGTCAGAGCAATACAGGACTCATCACCAAACGATCTTCTGCCTGTATAATAACACAAAGCATGTTGTACCCCCAGCGAAAATATAGATACCATTATCTTTAATTCTCCCTTTCCAGTCATGTTTTTACCAATTGCTGCAAGTAGATTGCTATTCAGCTATACATTAGCAAGCCAACATCAAAGAGTACTTCACTATGAGGACGTGAGGAGTGGTTGATTAGTACAGATGTTTGAATCAACAATGGAAAAAAAAAAGAGTAGTATATCCTGTGCATCACTGGCCCTTGCTCATCGCCAGATGATTCTTCCATCCGCCTCACCATGCTTTGCTGGCTGCTGGAACCCTCCTTCGCCGCAATGCTTATTTAGTTCTCTGCAATTTCCAAATGACAGCACACTTCATATCTCTTTTGAACTGCCATCTGTACAGTTCCTCATCCACTCCATGATTCATCACGTACAGTAAAAAAACTGGACTGTAAAAGATAATCTAGACTGCAGCGTACACAAATTTTAAAGCTAAAGGAAATCGAAAGTTTTCACGGTACAGGTTCATCGAGAGGATGAATTGTGTCCTGGCGTTTCTTAGATCGATCTCCAACATCAGTGGATCACGGAAGTTGAAGACGTGGAGAGCGGATGCGGCCAGGAGACGCCCTCATCCAATGAATCAATCATCCAGGATTGTAAAACTTGGAAGATGGGGATTTCAGAGGAAGGTGATTCAGGACTCAGGAGACACTCGATCTGGTGATGCTCTTCTAGATGGATTGCAGAATAAATGCATAGTGCAAGTCGAGGAAGTCAGGAGATGGGCAGGAATCGCTCGATGACGGGACATAAAAGTGATGGGCAGAGATAAGATTTTTTTTTGAGCCGTAGGCGTGTGCGTGTGGAGCGGAAGCAGTTCCGCCGCGAAGACGGGATCGGATGGAGGGAGTGGGGCGGTGGCGCTGGGCGTGCGAGGGGTAGTTAGCGGCGGGGTGGCGTTATTTCGCTGTACATCATCGGGCAAATTTTGACTGTTCGATTGAGAGGATCAACGACAGAGATCAGGGGGTATTAGAACGGACAACACATCATTTGGCAATTCTGGAACGTTAGATATAGTCAATCGTACGGTCCATGTTATTTGGATCAGCCAGTCTAGGTCTTTTAATATTAGTGGAGATATAGACTCGTTTTTCTGGCTTAAATTTTTAGACCTTGTGGGTTCGCCCCCCCTCGACTCAATTTCTGGCTCCGCCACTAATTATATGGTAGCTGGTTCACCGCAAAGCTTTGTATTTTGTCTATGCGACACTTTTGATTGGTCAATTAGTACAAGGGGTCACGTCCCACATGTTAGCTCAATAAAAAAATCCAAAAAACCCCACCCACGATACCGTCCCGACCTCCCATCCCCTCCCCAATGTCTTGGGCCCTGGATCCCATCGACGGCCGCTTCTCTGTCTCGATCCCTACCACGGCCGCCCCATGCTTCTCTTGAAATCGAGCCGCACGGAGAAGCGGGACGGAGAAGCTAGAGGATGGAGAGGTGGCGACGGCACTCGCCGTCCTCCGGGAGGCCATGCTGGAGAGCGCGGAGCGCCGACGCGGTTCTGCACCACGCGGCTGCTCATGCCGCCTAGTGCTGTGCATTACTCTTTTTTTTTGGATATTTGGATTTTATAAATGGACCTTGCTACGTAGCGACCGTGCCCCACTGAACGATTGTCGTACGACGCTCAATAACCAGCGAACGTCTCTTCTCGCGCGTGAATCATACAACCCACTCGGCTATCACACGTGGACCTAACTGGGCTATGGCACTTTGTCCTCCTTTTTGGCCCACTACCAAACAGAACCAGACGGTCCGACCACTATGGCCACACGCAAGACTTTGTAAATTTCTGTAGCCTCGCTTCTTCTTCCAAGCAAGATTCAGGCAGAAAAAATTTCAACAAGTAAACAACATCGTGAATGGACAAAAACTAGTAAAGAGTACGTATGAAGACACATCCAAGACTAGGAACTTGGTAGCAAGGTTCATAAACTTGGTAGCAAGGTTCATAAGAGTTGTCTGCAAACGAAATTAGGTAAATTTGTCCATGGCAACTAAGAACTTGAAAACCTGGTGACTAGGAACTTCAAATCTGGCAACTAGAAACTTGGAACTTGGCAAATCCAAATTTCAAACCTGGCAAATAAAAAAAACTTCGAACCTAGCAACTAAGAACTTCAAAAAACTAATAACTTCAAATGTGGCAACTAGAAACTTAGAACCTTGGAGACAAAAAAGAACTTCAAACCTCGCAACTAAGAAGAACTTCGAACCTGGCGATTAAAAACTTCAAATATGGCAACTAGAAACTTCAAATATGGCAACTAGAAACTTGAACCTGGCAACTAAAAAGAACTTCGAACCTACAACTAAGAACTTCAAACCTAGCAACTAAGAACTTTAAATGTGGCAAATAAAAAATCTTTGAACCTGGCAACTAAAAAGAACTTCGGACCTAACAACTAAAAACTTCAAACCTGGCAACTAAGAACTTAAAATGTGGCAACCAGAAACTTTGAACATGGCAACTAAAAAGAACTTCGAACCTGGCAATTAAAAACTTCAAAGTTGGCAACTAAGAACTTCAAATGTGGCAACTAGAAACTTTGAACCTGGCAACTAAAAAGAACAAAAACTTCAAACTTGACAACTAAGAACTTCAAATGTGACAACTAGGAACTTTGAACGTGGCAACTAAAAAGAATTTCAAACATGGCAACTAAAAACTTCAAACCCGACAAGAAAAAAAGAAACCATCTGTATTTTCCATAGTCAAATCTAAAAAGTAGAACTTGAGGACTAAATTGCTAGCAACTAGTTCATCTGTCTGCGCATGGCCTCCAATCCTCCATCCATAAAATACACGCTTCTTTTGAGCTTCCTGTCCATGAGAACACCTTCCTCGCTGGTGTCTTAGTTTGCAGTAAGTCTGAAAAGAAAAAGATGGTGAATAAACATGTGGTGACTAGCCATGCAAAACTTGGTGACTTAACTCTGTTTTTAAACATATAAAAGGACAAAAAACATGCTGTCTCGTGAAAAATGCTCATGGTGACTAGTAACAATAATCTAACTCTGCATAATTTGGAGACTTAAATACTTGTGGTGTTAAAATGAAAAAATGTTGCTGGTAACCACTAACAAAAATCTAGGTGACTAGGCATAATTTTTTGCTGAATTATAAAACCTTGACAACATGAACAAATGCTCATGATAAGTAGTAACCAGAATCTTGGTGACATAAATAATATGGTGACTTGTAGAAACTTTGGTAACATGAACAAATGCTCCTGCTAAGTAGTAACCAAAGTCTAGGTGACTAAACATGAGTAATTTGGTGACTTTAAATAAGGTGGTGTAAGAAATGAACAAATGTTCTTGATAACTACTAACGAAAAATTAGGTGACTAGACACGAATAATTTGGCGACTCAAAATTAATATGGTGTTGAACAAATGATTCTGGTAACTAGTAACAATGATCTGGGTGACTAAACATAAATAATTTGGTGACTAAAAAAATATGGTATTGAACAAATGTTTCTGGTAACTAGTAACAATGATCTAGATGACTAAACCTAAATAACTTGGTGACTAGATCATGTACATATTAAGAAATTAACCATGCGCGAAATAACCGTAGCACAAATTAGTATGACTGGATGTGTTCATAAAAAATCTTTTACACAAGAGCTAATTATCTGGAAAAAACATAATCTGCCAATGATTCGTATTCGTCATTCGACGTAAAATGTCACATACTTACAACACGCAAGGAATAAAAACGCCAACATATAAGTGGTGAAGCAAATTTAGGGATAGTCGCAAACCTTCTTCTCTACTGGACCTCGAACTCGCCCCACACCATCATCATTGTTCACACCTTTTTTCTGCCTATTCTTTCTGAAAACGAACCACCTATTGCACATAATATGTTCCATTAGCATTGAGAAGGACAGAAAGCGTGTACCAAAATTAAGTGCGTGTCATTAAACTTCAAACAGCTAGAAATCACACATCGACAAGTGATATCTCACATAAATCAACATAGGAACAAACACTAAAAAAGGGGAAAAGCCCCCATACGAACAACAGAAGAGCAAAAACGAGTTCAATAGCATCTACTCCCTCCGTTCCCATAATATAAGATGTTTTACCTATTACACATGTTGTCTAGATTCGGGCTAAAAAGAATGGACATATACACTAAAAGGTGACTACATACATGTGTATGCATGTGAATGTGAAAAATGTCTTTAAAAAAATTATATTGTGCAACGGAGGGAGTATTTACTTGTTCCCCATACAAAATCCACACTCGTAAACGAAACAAAATTTCGCACCCCTTCATGAGCACGTCTAGTTTCTTCTCTGAACACACAACCAACACCCAATAACAACCACCAAAAATCCACGCTCAGAATGCTAATAACGCATGAACTAACTACTGCAAAAAAGAAAAAAACGTCGACAAACACTGTGGCAGAGCCTGCGTCGGCAGAGTCGTAAAACTTCTCATTAACGGCAGCTTGCCCATGAAAATTCTCAGCAAATTTCTTAGTACGTGCTTGCTTTGCAATGGAGTATTCAAGGCATAGCCCAGTCAGCTACATAGGACAGCTGAGCTGAAACTCCGCGGCTGCTAACACCCACACCTCAGCACTTACAACACTCCAACGCCTCGCCCAATCACCCCCTGGGTTTCGTCCTCCTCCAACCCAACGGCGGCCACAAAATTCAGTGCTGATTTTGTCCACTCCAGTAACAGGTGACCTCACCTGGGAAGAAGACACAAGATCCAACTACTGGAAAAAAAAATTCAAACTATTCTCACGATCAAACAAATCGCCTAGAAACGAGCGCCTCTAATCCAGGAACAAGGAAATCTAACCGCAAGCCTGCTCCCCTACTCTCCGGTGCCGGCGATGCCTCTTATCCGTTCGAATCGCCATAGGAAAGCGCAGCGCGCGCCGGAATAACCAGGCGGAAACCACTCGAACCCTACAGACGAACTCACATCAACAAAAAAATTACGAGAAATGAGCACATCTGAGTCATGAACAAGAAGAACTCACCGCGTGTCCCCACTCCCCTGCTCGCCGGTGCTGCAACTCACGCTGGAGATGCCGCTCCTCCGCCCAAATCGCCATGGGAAATCGCCTCACGTGCCGAAATAGCCGGGCGGAAATCAGTCAAACCCTACCGACGAACTCCCGATCAACAAAAATCACCGAGAAATGAACGCCTCTAAGCCAGGACCAAACTGAACTCACCGTGCGCCACTTCCCTGCTTGCCGGTGCCGCGACCCGCGCTAGTGATGCCCTCTCTCCGCTCGAATCGCCGTGGAAGGAGCAGCGCATGCCAAATCGCGGGGACGGAAACTGTCGAGTGAGAGAAATGGGGGCGGTGGGAGAAGAACCTGCAGTTTACCAAGTGGGTGCGTGTGTGCGGCACGTTTTTACCGGGTCCACGCAGCAATGCCCCGAAATCTGCCGGATGACCACGAGCGTTCGATTCACGTGCGCGTGGATCTTGATACGCCGTATGAAAAAGTTTCACAGGGCACGTTCCCTTATTAGATTAACTGTTTATAAATTGGACTGCACGTGGGACCTACCCACCTCATCACGTTGACTATTTGACCAGCGGGACCTGCATGGAGTAGAGACTAGTTGACCGGTCGATAAAGTGCCACGTAGATAAAATACACAACTCTACGTTTTTTTTTTTTGCGGGGTAAATACACAACTCTACATTAAGCGAGTAACCGTATAATCACCGCAAGTCAAGTTCAGCAACCATAACGAACGAGTGTATTCCTAATGTATTGTTAATTCGAGATAAGTATAGCCGTATGTGTACCGTGTTTATCAATCTATTTTGTCATGCATCTTGTCCTTATGGTGGATCGACTGTACATAAGCCTACTCGTCATCCTGCACAAAACAAAACAAAAAAACTATTCGTCATCGACAAACGCCATTGATTTCAAACTCTCCGCCTCCTCCACCTTGTTTTCTCCCCCAATTCGACACGCCTAGCACCACGCCCGCGGCACCTAAATCCTAGCCACAACGATGCCGTCCGCTCCAGCACCTCCTAAGCCGCCGCAGGCGGAGTCAGCGTGGTCGCGGGCCCTCCGGAAGTTGCTCCCAGCGGGCGCACCGGTGCCTGACGAGGACCACCTCGACTACTCCTTCTCCGTCTCCGTCCCCGCTGACGCTCCTTCCTGGGGACCACGAACGCCGACCTCCCGCTCTTCCGGTGCCGTGCCGCCCCTCCCTCCCTTTGCCCACCACCACCGCCGCATGTGTCAGTAATAACCAGGAGTTACGTTTATATTGTTTCCACATAGTTGATTGGAAGGTTACATAGAAAGGCAATCGGTGATCCGAATGATAAACAAACAGGGGTAGGTAATATTTCTGGCCGATCTCAGAAGTGCATCAAGATTGAAAATATCGGCTCTGCGACATCCTTTCCATGCACAAAATGAAAGTGTTACCCGAAGATTGACTGCGTAATTACCTTTTGGTTAAAAGTTAATAGCACAAAAAATAATAATGAAATGGCCGAGTTGCTGAGTTACATGGATCAAAATAATAAATGACATCTAATTTTTTTATTTCTTAGTTAAGAGATTAAAATCTATTCTGCTGTTACATTGTCCCCGAGTGACGCAACCAAGGATCAAGAGTCGAGCTGAGTCACTGTAGCGCCGAATCATAGACTAGTGGGTACTCAGCGCTCGACTACCAATTGTTTACTCTACTTGCTATTGCAAATACCACACTGGCAGTAGCTACTGGACTGCTACTGCTACTACGAGGTCTTTTTTGGTACCCCAAATGTATGAGCCATCTATTGCCGTCTCTCCGTGTTATGTTATACATGCTGAGAATTTTAAGGTTTAATCTCCCATTGGTGCGTGACCAAAAATCAATTTGGTTTCATGCCTGGGAGGTCTACCATGGAAGCCATCTTCTTGGTACGACAACTTATGGAGAGATACAGGGAGAAGAAGAAGGATCTTCATATGGTGTTCATTGACTTGGAGAAGGCGTATGATAAGATACCACGGAATGTCATGTGGTGGGCCTTGGAGAAACACAAAGTCCCAACAAAGTACATTACCCTCATTAAGGATATGTATGATAATGTTGTGACAAGTGTTCGAACAAGTGATGGCGACACCGATGACTTTCCAATTAAAATAGGACTGCACCAGGGGTCAGCTTTGAGCCCTTATCTCTTTACTTTGGTGATGGATGAGGTCACAGGGGATATACAAGGAGATATCCCATGGTGTATGCTCTTTGCGGATGATGTGGTGCTAATTGATGATAGTCGGGCGGGGGTTAATAGAAAGTTAGAGCTGTGGAGGCGGACTCTAGAATCGAAAGGTTTTAGGCTTAGTAGAACCAAAACTGAGTACATGAGGTGCAGTTTCAGTACTACTAGGCACGAGGAGGAAGAGGTTAGGCTTGATGGACAGGTGGTACCTGAGAAAGACACCTTCCGATATTTGGGGTCTATGCTCCAGAAGGATGGTGATATCGATGAAGATGTGAGTCATCGAATCAAAGCTGGTTGGATGAAGTGGCGCCAAGCTTCTGGCGTCCTCTGTGATAGGAAAGTGCCACAAAAGCTAAAAGGCAAGTTCTATAGGACGGCGATTCGACCTGCGATGTTGTATGGCGCAGAATGTTGGCCGACCAAGAGACAACATATCCAACAGTTAGGTGTAGCGGAGATGCGCATGTTGAGATGGATATGTGGCCACACAAGAAAGGACCGGGTTAGGAATGATGATATACGTGAGAGAGTTGGGGTAGCACCAATTGAAGAGAAGGTTGTCCAACACCGTCTAAGATGGTTTGGTCATATAGAACGTAGGCCTCCGGAAGCGCCATTGCATACCGGACGGATAAAGCGGGATGAGAATGTTAAGAGGGGTCGTGGTAGGCCAAACTTGACATGGGAGGAGTCTGTTAAGAGAGATCTAAAGGATTGGAATATCACCAAAGAACTAGCCATGGATAGGGCTGCGTGGAAGTTAGCTATCCATGTGCCAGAACCATGACCTAGTTTCGAGATCTTATGGGTTTCAACTCTAGCCTACCCCAACTTGTTTGGGAAAAAATGCTTTGTTGTTGTTGTTGTTGTTGTTGTTGTTGTTGTTGTTGTAATCTCCCATTGGTGCGTACCTCTGTATGCTTAAGCAGCTCTTGCATTCCTGCTCGTAAATCTGAAAAGGGAACTTACTTTTTTTAGGCGGTCATTCATCACCTCTCTAAGACCTTGATCAGAGTTTTTGCTGGCTTTTCATTTAGTTGGCAAGTGTACAGTGCACTCGACATACTCATTTCTGGTTATATGATGATGGATCTTATGAGGAGGAGGGGCAAAACAGAATAAAGGGAAATATTTGGCGAAAGGTAATATTTTGGCAAATTATGTTCTGGTTGGAAGTTCGTATAGAAAATTAACTGATTCACTATCTTATTTGTATACTTTGGTAAGCCAGGCATCTACTCGTCTTATCGCTAGCTTTTTCTCGCTGCCAATACCTCCTGGGTATTCTCGTGGTTTGAAAGAAGATTCATCTATGTTCGAGTAGGTTTATCCGAGAAACCTCTATTTGTTTGGAGCAGAAGGAGAAGGCTCTGGATCAAACACAATTTTAAGCAGATTTCTGTTTCTACTTGCTGATAGTTACTTACTCAGATCATATAGATCAGAACAAAACATTTTGTAAAAGCAGGGTATGATGTTAATAACTTTTTATTTCCGTGATACACGTGAATTTCATATTTCAGCATTGGAGCAAACATGACCAAAAATATTACTTTTCTACCAAATATGCAAGTGCGTTAGTGTTGATCGTGACATAGTCCGGGGGTCAGGAAACTGTTAAGCTATCTCACCTAGAAACTGTAACAGAATATAAGTAGGTGCAGAAAAAAAGTCAGATGACGAGGTTATCTTATATGAAGAAAATATACAGAACACACGAATCAAGGTAGTACAAGATTATGCCCAATTGTTTTCGGCTTCTATTACGGCTTTGAGGGGAGAATAAACCTAAGCTGAAAAAGACTCGTTTCACATCCGTTTCTGCCAGTAGCCACACTCACCAAGCTTCTTCACAGTGGGAAGAACCGAAGAAGCTGCTATGTCCCAGCTTCCCGTCGTTCCGGAGCTTCTCCACTTAAAATCTAATGGTAGTCGAGCACGGAGTTACTTCATATAAGGAGTTCATGTGCATGGTAATTTCTGTACAAACATATGTTCATAAGATGTATGCATGTATGACAGTGAGCAATATGTGTTTGCGTATGGTGTTCATTTTTTCTGTATGTATGATACATCATCGAGAAATTGGTACTCACTTCACGGTGGTGGCAGTTTATCTTTGAATTCTATCCTATTTGGTTCATTGTTGCAATGTTAGTATTCGTGAGTGGCAGTAATAATTTATTTGCTATTTTGGCACTATTTTGAGCAAAAATCTGTTTAAATATTGTAGACAATTGTTTCACTTATTTCCAAGGATGCAAAATTGCAATCACAATCTCTTTTACGGTGCTTGGAAAACTACCGCAGGTAGTTTCCGGTAGCTCCCGTCGAAAATTATTTCAGCCGTCTAATTCGTAGGTAGCACTGCTAAATTATTCCAGCCGTCCAAGTATTAAAAGAAAATTAACTATAATCACACGGGGGTATTTTGGTCATTTGTCATTTGTCCACGAACAAATTTCTCGTCCTCGTCCGCCCGGCGATCCGCTCTGACTGCGGCGCCGCCACCCTCCTTCGTGCTCCCTCACGCCGCCGCCCTCCTCCTTCGTGCTCCCTAACGCGGTCGTCGATCTAGGTCATCTGGGTCTTCCGCCTCCATCCCCACTGCTGGCAGCTACCGATTCCTTGACCAGCTGACTCCGGCGCCGGCGCCGTCCTCACCAGTTGAATCGGAGCCGCCGGTATTGGATCTTCCGGCCACCTCTCTCTCTTCGCCTGCGGGAGCGGAGACCACCGTCCCCTTCTTGGGCGACTGATCCGCCACACACGCCGGAGGACGAGGCCCCCTTCACGCAGCGCACGGACTGGGACTGGAGCGGCCCCCGACGCCAAGGTCAGAGGCCCGCTGCATCGACGCCCTCCGCTACCTTCCCTCAGCCCTCTCCTCCGTTGCCCGACGTGCTGCCACTGTAAGTACTTTAGCTCAAGATTAATGGAAGAGAACGAATTGTTCTTCTTGGCTCCTTGCTGCAGAATTACCATTGCGGTGATGGTGATTCAGGAATAAGAGTCAATGCTTGTATATGAATGTAAAAATTGGCGCTGATATTAGCTTGATTAATGTAAAACGAAATACTAATGTGCAGTAAATACTTGAGCTTTGAGTTATTAATTCTTGCCTATTTCTTGCTTTTTCGCTCTTATCTTGATTTTGTGTAATATATAAGAGGAAATTAAGGAAATGATGGTTTGATCAAATTTCTTCAATGAATAGATGGTTGTACAGTAATACAGTTTGAAACAGTGTGCTCCTTATCAAGAAACGATCCAACTGTACGAACTTAGTCTTTTAAGGCCTAGATTAGCTGATCAACTGTACTCAGAAACTGTAGTCATGATGCCCTGTAGAACTTAAGTTTTCATAGGGAATGTGAGGATGATATCTTCATAGAATGAAAGTGCTACTAGATTTTCTGCTCGCATTGGTCTTTGAAACGCTGTTGTAGTGCTTCAGTATTAGACGACCCTTTCAATAAGTTGATTCATGTAGTGCTGGTACTGTGCTCTGTGTGTGATGCCCCTGCGTTGGTGCCTGTGTTGTTGCCCATGTCGTTGTGCTTGTTGGTCAGGCTAGTGAAGTATGTATGCTTATTTTCCTCCCTTCTGTACTTTGAAAAAATTGATAATGCATTTTTATTTAGCCATGTAGTAATCACTAATAAAGGTAGCGAAA
The DNA here is from genome assembly GCA_947311845.1 of Poa pratensis. NCBI lineage: Eukaryota > Viridiplantae > Streptophyta > Magnoliopsida > Poales > Poaceae > Poa > Poa pratensis. Next base: position 48,882,669 of record CAMZMU010000064.1, read on the forward strand.
TATAACTGTTAGAGTTGTTGAGGCTCTGTAGTTCACAATTCATGTGGTAGCTAATAAGATGCTTTAACATTAGGGGAAAAGCAGAATAAGCTCAAATTATTTTCCTTGATAGTTCTCCAATATAATTGTTAGAGTTGTTGAGGCTCTAAGGAATATCATATATTCTTATGTCTATCTCCCTTGTACATAAACTCTAAGTAATATCATATATTTTCTTTGCCCTTTATTCGACCACATGATTGACTTATAATTGTTAATTTGACATGCAGGAAGAAATGGCCGATGTAAGTGATGAGTCTATGGCTGCTGAGTACTGTGAGATTGTCAGCAAGATGTTTGATAGCGAGGATGAAGGTTTTCGGTTCTACAACAGCAGTATGCTCTTGAGAAAGGTTTTAGTGTAGGGAAGGAGTATGTCGAGTGGGATGGAGCCAAGAAAGAGATTATTTTGAGGAAACTTGTCTGTAGCCGTGAAGGCTGTCGTGAAGAGAAGCACGTGAAAGAGGAAGAGAGAAGATAGGAAGAGGAGGCCACGGAATATCACTCGTGTTGGACCTTATGTACCTCCGGTTAAACCTGTGTCATTTTTGTCAGTGCAACTTATGTACTGTGAAACTTGATGAATTATGATGAATTCGCTGCATTTGAACTCTCCATTGAGTCATGATCGACCTGTTGTGAAAGTACTGCTGTTTTACTTCATTTTAAATGACAGGTTATGATGCAAACACAAATATATGTACTGTACTGTAGTTTTACTTCATGTTAAATGCCAAGTTATGATGCAAACAAAAATATATGTACTGTACTGTAATTTTACTTCATTTTAAATGCCAGGTTATGATGCAAACATAAATATATGTACTATTCTGTCAAGTTTCTGTCATTAGCCCACGAATGCTTTGTTCATTTTAAATGTCAGGTTATGACAATAGTATTTCTTCCTTTACTGGCTTAAGCTAGAGCATGCCACTGGTTACTGGGAAGGTCCTTTTTCTCAGAACAGGACTACAAACACAAGCCAAACACATTTATCAAAGTAGCCATGCATTCATCAACTGAATATGACAAGGACATGACGATGATGACAAACTTCAGGGAAACAAACCACATGATTGCACATTCATTCATCAATTCAGTATATACTGGAATTCCATTCATTTACACACAATTTTTGCAACACTAGTGCTACATAGCTAAGCTGCTGGTACATTCTTGAAGGAACTTGCTTGCAATCTAGCATTCTAGCTGAATGTTAGTAAGTTTGAAATTTCTGAACAAGATCAGAAATTCAGAACTGGCCGCACAACACAACACCAAATTTCAGTACAATTTCTGAACAAGATCAGAACTGCCTGCTCCTGGCAGTGAGTCGGTCTCGAGGAAGGAACGATAACGACGGTCTTCTTGAGGGTCTTGTGCTCCAGCAGCTCGGTGCGCAACCGGGACTGCCGCTCCTGAAGCTCCTCGACCAACTTGCTGTCTGTTGCAAGAAATGAACATATATCAGATAATGCCTGGCTGCAGGTGACGATCTATTAAGGCACACAACCATAAACATAGCATTGTAGTAGGGAAATCAAATACAAGTTGGAAATTCTAACATGCCTATGTATAAAGCATTGTTGTATGCTAACAGAACAATATCTTGGAAAATGTTTCATACTGTCTGACCAAAACAAAGCTCACGTGAGTTGTGAATCATATGATGTATAAAATGGCTTGAACAGGCATGGGTGTCTATGCAAAACGTTCCGAGGACATTTGGACTAACATCTCCACAGTTGGACCGGCAAAATGCAGAAACAAATTTGGGATTGTTTCCTTGGTTGCTTCTAATGCGCCTAGTAATATTTGAAGCTGCCAATCGACTGCCACCTGAGGCCTCGTAGGATGATGCCAAGGTTTAGGCAGAACCAACACATTCCATTCCAATATACTATCTAAACGACGCAAGAAGCATGGAACATACTTATTTCATTTGTCTCCGGGATTATTGTAGAGACTCCCTGGAAGTACAGATGTCTGCTTTGAAACACCACTTTGTTCAGCCCAGTCTTCCATGATCCGTGTAGCTGCTCCTTTGTTATCACCACTTATCAAAGAATTTGTACGACACATTGATGTACCGTGAGTCGCAAACCAGTTAAAACTTCCAACTGGACCTAATTCATCATCTACAAACTTAACGAGGGTCATTTCTTTATCAACGTTATACTGATATTTGCTTCTCTCTTCAGCATGGACTCAGTACCTTATGTCATGAGAGGAAGAAGGTTGGGGAAGATGGCGAGCAGGGGCGGCGCGTCGATGGCGCCCGAGACAAGGGATCTGAGGGAGGCAGGCGGTGGGGACTACCACTCTACCACGACGGCCTCCATCTTGGCCTCGAGGAAGATGGAGAGCAGGCGGCGCGTCGCACGTCGATGGAGCCCGCGACAAGGGGGGGTCCTAGCGGATAAAGGCGCTGGGGACGACCGGGACGGCCTCCATCTTGGGCTCGACGAAGCAGACGACTAGCGTCGGCGCGTCGTCCGATGGCGCGCCCGCAACCAGCTGCTACAGGGGGAGGTGGAGAAGTCTGCCCACGCCGCCGACGTGCCCTCGGTCGGGCCGACACGAACCCTCGCCACCGCGGCGCTGGCTGAGCCCTCGCCGCCGCGTCGCCGGCTGAGATCCTCTGCCTCGGATCGCTTTGTGGGATGGGGGGTGTGGGGGAGGAGGGGGGGAGAGTGAGAAGACCGGGGATGGAGGCACCGATCAACCTTCACCACCGCGTCGCCGGCTGAGACCTCGCCGCCGCGTCGCCGCTTACCTCTGAGATTGAGAAGAGCGATGATGGAGGCCCCGATCTGAGGATCGAAATAATTAACGTGGGGACGAAATTGCCTAAATGCCCTTTTACTTTTCGGTTTTGTTAGTTCTAAGTCGCCTGAGAACTCACTAGTTCTCAGTCACCTCGGTCACCGTTGGATCACCGTGTCAAAATTCGTACAATTTGCATTTTTTGTCGCTGTCTACGAAGCGACGCGGAGCATTTACACGCAGAAGGAGGCTGGCCTGCTACTGCTGTGGTGCGTAGCGTGGGCTACTGCAGCGAGTGTTCTCTTGGGCTTTTTTCATCTTGCATTTGTTTCGTGGGATAGTGTGATTTTTGCCCTTTTTTTCCACTGCATTCCTCTCGGTGAGGAGTAAAATCGTAGATGGAGTTTGCGTTTCAGATTTTTTAGTTGCAACTCGGCCATAACTGATTGTTTATCAAGTTGCAATTGCGAGCGGGTTGTAAGTTGTAATTTAATTTTTCCAGTTTCAAGTGTGTTGTAACTGGGCTTTTTTACAGTTGCAAGTCGCTTGCAACTGTGCTTTTATACATTGTAATTGACTTTTTGTCCAGTTACAAGTTGGTTGTAACTGAGTTTTTTGTCCAGTTGCACGTGGGTTGTAACAGATTCTTTTTGCAATTGTAAGTCGGCAACAAATGGATATTTATCCAATTATATTGTGTTGCAACTGGGATTTATTCAGTTGCAAGTCGGCTGCGACTCGGTTACAAGTGGCTTGTAACTGGGTTTGACTTTATTTTTGTCTAGTTGCAAGTGGGTTGCAACTGTTTTTTTATAGTTGTAAGTGGGTTGCAATTGTGTTTTATCCAATGGCAGTATGTTGCAACTAAAACTTTCCAGTTACATGTGGGTTGTAACTCAGTTTTGAATCGTTATTTGTTCTATCTAGGAGTTGTAATTGTGTTCCAACTGAGATTTTCTAACCGCAGTTTGGTTAAGTTTTTTCAGTTGCAAGTCGATTGTAACTGACTTTTTGTCCGGTTACAAGTGGGTTGTAACTGAGTTTGAATTTTTTTGTCCAGTTTCAAGTGGATTGCAACCGAGTTTTTTGTAAGGAATATTTTTTTATATATGTGAACCTAATTTATTTTCAGAATGAATTATTTTTCACAATTACTAAAATGGCGATATAATATCTTTATTGAATAATTCAGTTTTTCGTAATAAAAGCTAGCGTTAGTAGCTGGACCAAGCCAGCAAGCATTGGTCCATTTCTTAAATGGGCCGATGTCTAGGAGCCTTCGACTGGGAGCTAGCAAATCATGTGAGCGAGACGGGAACCTAATCGATCGACTCGTTGAACAGCACAAAACGTCAGCTAACGTCAGCTGACTGAGATCTCAGTCGACTGAGCTCCAGTCGCGCCCTTTACTTTTCATTAAAAATAAATAAATATTTGGTTATTTTAGGTAGTTTCGGGTAGTTTTAATTTAGTAGTTTCAGGTAGCTCTAATTTTATCACCGTTCGATTAGAGTCAATGGACGGTTGTTAAAATTAACAAGTACCCTAAAACTTGTAATAATAATAATATAATCCAATAAGTTAGGGCATTATAGACCTTTCATTGGACAACACAGACAATAAGCTAGCAGCTGAAAAAACTGGACTATAGGGTGTGTTTGGAAACGGTGCAAAAAAAAAAAAGGAGTGCACATATTGTGGTCGGTAGCTAGGATTTTGTACCATTCAACATTCATGGCCTCTTATTTGCTTGTGGCGGCCTCCCGCATGTGTTGTGACTTGTGAGAGGAGCATGCAACACGACACGGAAAAGAGTGAATCTTTCCCATTGCACGACCGTTTCTCTTTATGCAGGCTCTATGCTACGAGACTGCCTGTGATTTCATTGCAAGCAACTAAACACGGTGCAAAAGTAAAATATTTCTTTTTAATATAGACTATCAATCATCACATGGGTAACCAAACACGTCCATAGTTTCTAAGAAGCTTTTTTCACCATTATTTTCTCTTGAGGCTGTTTATGAAGAAGCCGCATCCGAAAAGAACCAAACCTGAAAGTTTTAGTGTTAAGAGTAACATTATTATATAAAAGTTACCTTTTATGACTAAGGCCTAGTTCTTCTGGCGGCTTCTCTGAAAAGCTGCCCCTCCCCCGCCTTCCTGGGGAAGCCGCCCCCAAAATTTGAGAGGGTTTCCCAAAAAGCTAGGGGAGGGACAACTTCTCATAGAAGCCGCCAAAAGAATTGGTCTAAGTGCTAGTTTTACCGTCCTTTCATAAAAAAGAACCTTTCAAGAAAATACTCATTTTACTCAAATACCTGAATTTCAGCATTAATGTTAATCTCCCTACTCCCTCCATTCACAATTAATTATGGGTTAGTTAAAATCAAACTTTATAAAATTTGGCCAACTATATAGGAAAAAAAAATCAAAACCTATAATATCAAAGAGTGTGATATGAAAATATATTTGATGACGATTCTAATAAGATTGATATTGTAGATGCCAATATTTTTTCTGCATGAATTATTAATTTTATTAAAACAAATTGTAAATATGATCTATCCAGTATTTTTATTTAGAAAAATAAAAGAATTAGTGTCCCCGGCCTACACATCATAGAGGAACATAACGTCAATTATTCCATTGTTTATCACAACTCATAAATAATTTTCCTAGTCAAAAGAGTGAAATCTACATCTCACACGGCCCAATGTGACATGCACATAAAGATTATATGAAACAAAACCCCACTAATAGCAATAGTGGGGTCATACTATGGAAACTATCCACATCATACATCCTTTCAACCATCCAATTGTCCACCTCATCCACCCTTCTAACTATAGAACTGTCCACATCATCCCACTAACATTTACTAACATTCATTATAGCCATCCAATTGTCCATATGATTTTTTTTTCGAGAAAACTCCATATCATTTTTGTCTATCTGTACACACAAAATTTCCACGTCATCATAAATTTGGCTATCCAATTGCTCAGATCATCATTTTTTAGCTGTTTGATCATTTTTAGCCGTTTGGTTGATAAGAACACACCATCGTGCAATTTAATTATACAATTAAGGCATTCGCAAGTCGAACACCACAATTATTTTCGTTCTTAATCGTTTCAACCAACAAATTAAATTTTCTATCAATGATGAAAACCATCTAATTTTTATTCGAGATTATGTTCTTTTCTATATGTAATTGTTATTTTTTTTTCCAAAAAGATTATGCGGCAACATGCTTGGACAGTCTTTCCGTGTGTAGCCTTCCGACCCTCTCACCATATGTACCAAATAGGCGTCGCCACTAGGTCATTTCGATCCACCTCATATCCATTAATATTAAAAGACCCAGACTGACTGATCCAAATACTGTCGGCCCTCAGATTACAGTTATCCAATGATCCAGATTCAATTAATGATGAGGTCCCATTAAGTCGTACCCCCATCTCAGAACCGTCCATCCGATAAATCGAACGGACAGGACTCACCGAATGATGAGCTAATTTCCCACACCCCACGTCCGTAAATCGACTGGAAAAAATGAGGCATGCAATTTTCTCCACTAACTACTGCCCCCCGTCTCTTTCCTCTGCCTCATCCATAGATTTACCTCCACGCGCTGGGGCACCGCACCACCACGGGCTGGTGATGCATGTAAAATGCATACATGAACTTTGCATTATTTTTACTTATATTCCAGTCATATTTGCATCATATAAGGGTTATATCACTGTTTTATAATGATTTTGGGAATATTTGACATGTTTCCTATTTTTTATGGAATTAACCCTGCGCAGTCAGAAAATCCTATTTCTATATTTTAATGTTTCAGGGACCCAAACGACGTCCAAATCACCTGCAAATTTACGAGCGTCAATATTTGGAAGGAAGAAGACTTGGGGGCGAAGGAAGCGAACAAGCGGAGCCCCGAGGGCCAAAAGAGGTGGGCCCACACGGCCCTGTACCTGGCCGCGTGGGACCCCTCCAATTGGGCCTCGACGCTCCGTTGCCGTCGATCTTTCCTCCACCGACTCCGTTTTGACCTAAAAACACCTATAAAAATTGTCCCCCGACGTTATCTGGAAGGAGCGCCGCAGAAACACAGAAACACCGAAACAGAGACCTGGAGCTGCAGATTGGAGGGGGAAAACTCCGGTGGGGCGCTGCCGGCGTGGTCTCCACCTTCTCCAACGACTTCTCCACCGTCTCCATGATGAAGAGGGAGTAGTCCACCTCTGGACTATGGGTTTGTGAAAGTAACTTATGTATCTCTCTCTCGAGCTTCACTAATTAGTACCGTATGAGCTGCTGAACATGATTACGGTCATCTATGTAATACCTTTGTGGTAGATCTTTTTATGAGTTAATATATGTTTGAGATTGCAATGGTTTTGTTTCAGTTATGAAAGTAGATGCATATTATGTACCCCGTTCTTATTTACTTGTTATGATCAAGCATGTTTATGAGAGCGTGTGAGGGGGAACGTGTGCTTTAGTTGGAGTAACGGGGGGTGGCTAGTGCAGTGAACGTGAGAGAAAGTTCTGCGATCCACTTGGGTGTTTTACCTTACTTTGTTACCTCACTAGGGATAAAAAGAAATACCATGCTACCGGAGATGTGGGTGTGACCATTGCCACTTCCTCCATGACTAGATCTAGCATGTTCTTATTTTAACTTCATGTCATGATACTTATTGCTATACTCTGAGTTATCTTAATTACCGAGGTGTTATGATTTAGTTCGCATCTTGGTGGAGTATAAGAGAGACTAATAACCAAAAGGTCTCTATGTTAGGACGTGATGCCCATATAATTATAACTTGTCATTAAACTGTTGTGTTGCAATCTCATATGTCAACTCTAGTGTTCCATTGTCTACCACTATATTAAAGAGAGAGTGCATTTGTGAAACCATGAACCCCGGTCCATTTTTAATCATAAGAAACACCTTTCCAACCACTTATACCACTTTTCCATTTTCTGCCATTTAAAAAATCCAAAAATACAAAAATATTTTTACATCTTGCATTAATCATAAAAAAAACCCAAAAAAATCATTTATCATTGCTACCACCATCCTTGCATATTTATTTACCACCATTGCATATTTATTTCTTGTTTGCATTGCATATTATCTTGATATCATTCTCACACCTTGTGCTTGACAACCACTAGGTGAGGTTGAGGACCAAAACATTTACTTTATTTTGTAGGTAACCAAAAGAAGGATAGGAAAGATAAATCTTCACTACTGATTCCCCGAGAGTTCGATATTAAACCCTCGAGTCACCCTCGTGGGGAAAACATGTCTTCCACTTACTACACACTCTGCACTTGGAGTCTCAACCTAACCCATTTACTTTTCACGCAGGTAACTACGTGAAGGGCCATTAGCTGGCCGCCGCCTCCCGGTCGTGGCGCACGCTAACGCATCCCGCGCCTAAGCTACGCCGACGACCCTACCGTCGCCACCCCAGTCTCGGCACTCGCCGCCGTCTCTTTCCCCACACGCGGCAGACAACGCCGCCTTTATCCCCACACGCAGTAGACGCCGCCGTTCAATCGCGGCTCGCCGCCATCTCAATCCCCGGTCGCAGCAGTCGTCACCGTATCAATCCCGCGAGGGCCGTCAAAATCGTCGCTGCTTGCTGCCAAACAATCTGCAGACGAACAATGCCCGCTAGGAGAGCGGAGGATCCTCTACTGTTTTAGTTCACCAGGTAGGCTTGCCGTTAACAGTTTACAGAAGTGCTCACCTTCTAACATTCGTGATTCGTCAATCGTTTCCACTTCTCTACTGAAGTACTGATCCAGAACAAAATACTGAAGGGAGTAGCACGTATCGGTACATAATAGTATGTACGTTTGCTAATTGTTCTCCAAGCATCAGGATGAGACACGTTGCCACGTTGGGTACTGAGAGTGCTCTGATTTGCATGGGTCAAATTTCACTCAGAGCGCTCTGATTTGCATGGGCCAAATTTCATCCTTTGTTTTAGTTGAGTCTGATCCTTGCCTTCTTAATTTAGGGTGAGTTTAGATGACATCTTACCCATTAACTTTTTTCAAGAACATGCACGAATGCATGTCATGACATTAAGAATAGAAGAGTATTACAGATTACAAATGCAGCCGTACTGCCCGCAACAAACAGAAAGAAAAAACCCCTACTCCTCACGCCGCTCTGCTGGCTGCCTAGCTAATTCCCAGAGCTGAAACTCCTCTCTTATTCTCCTAACAATGATCTCCTCCGTTGCTTGCTTTCTTTCGAAGTGTCGATCGTTTCTCTCCAGCCACAGACGTCTGCTGCCCGCGATGATTAGGGTCGCGAGTTCTCTTCTTCTGTGTTTGGATCGGCAGGAGGTCAGACTTTGCCACCACTCGCGTAGAGTAGTGTCACTTGTCGGAACGAAGCGACTGAAGCCTGCACCTGAAAGAACTTGGAACCAAACTGATCTGGAGGTAGGGCATTGCACTATGAGGTGATCAATTGTCTCTGTGCATTGGTCACAGAGCAAACAATTGTCGGGTCCTTGAAGTCCTCGCGCTGCCAATCTATACCCTGTCCAGCATCGATTTCGTAGTGCAAGCCACATGAAGAAGATTTCTTTCAACGGCGCCCAGCTCTCCCAAAGGAGGTCCGCATAACCTGCCTGTGTAGATCCCAGGAAGAAACCATTATATGCTGAATGTGCTGTGTAGGAACCATTTGGGGACAGTAACCATCTGAATTTATCCGGCTCCGTGGACAGCTCTGGCGCTGACTGAATATGTTGCCAAAGATGCACAAACTGCACAATAGCAGGGACTGACAAAGAACCCTGAATTGTGGTGATCCACTTATTCTCTGTCAGGGCCTCACGAACTGTCATCTGCAGGGCATTAGCAGGCTTAATAAAGGCAATCAGATCCGGGGCAATCTCCCTCGCACTCTTGCCATCAAGCCAGCGATCTCGCCAAAAACATGTAAGCTCCCCATTTCCCACTATGCACTCAGTGGCTGCAATAGCAAGAGCTTCAGCTTCATTTGATAGCTTGAACTTGAGGCCGCTCCAAGCCCTCAATTGCCCTGTTTTTTCGAGCCACCTCCATCTGATGCGAAGAGCATCATTAAGCATGCGAAGGTTGTGAAAACCCAGGCCGCCAAGGGTTTTTGGCATGCATACCTGTACCCAAGCAACCTTGCAGTGCCCTCCTTTACAATCGTCAGATCCTTTCCAGAAGAAACGCCAGCAGATTTTATTGATAGTTTTAATTACCCAGGGAGGCAGGTCTAATGAGAGCATGTGATAAACTGAAATCATCATCAGAACGGATGTGACAAGAATGATCCGGCCTCCTTCTGTCAGCATTGCCGTTTTCCAAGCAGCTAAGCGGCGTGCCAGTTCATCCAACAGGGGCTGCCAGTCAATCTTGCGAAGGGTTTTTGGAGAGAGCGGTAACCCAAGGTAAGTGCAGGGAAACTGAGCAAGTTGACACGGAAACGCTGTCAGTAAACCCTCAGCGACTGTCTCATCACACCTAATTGGCATGATGGCACTTTTTGCCATATTAGTTATCAGACCTGAAGCATCACCGAAACACTGAAGTAGTTGCCGCGTTGCTGAAAGCTCCTCTTCACGCGGTCTGATAAACATGGCCACGTCGTCAGCATAGATTGAGATACGATGCTGTACGCCCCATCTATTCAGAGGTTCAAAAATGCCAGCCTCCTCTGCCTTAGCAAACACCGCCGTCAGGACATCCATAACCAAAATGAAGAATTGGGGTGATGCTGGGTCACCTTGTCTTACACCACGAGCGTGAAAGATTTGATCACCGGGGAAACCATTAACCATGACTCTAGTATTTGCCGTAGCAAGCGCAACTGATACCCACTTGCAGAAATTCCGCCCAAAGCCTCTTCTTCTCATGACCTCCAGGAGGAAAGGCCAAGAAAGAGAATCGAAGGCACGAGCAATATCCAGTTTCAAGAAGACAGCAGGTGTTCGTCTCTGGTGGAAAGTTTTTAGCGATTGGTTGACCAGCATAAAGTTGTCTTGGATTGTACGTCCTCTGATGTAGGCACTCTGGTTCGTAGAGACCAGATCATTCAATTTCGGAGCCAGCCGGTTGGAGAGAGCCTTTGAAAAGATTTTCGCCACACTATGCAGCAAGCTTATTGGCCTGAATTCAGAGATGTCTGTCGCGCCTATTTTCTTCGGCAACAGGGTGATGAAAGCGCTATTCAGAGACCTGAAACTGCGTGGATCAGATTTGGTGAGGTGTGTGATGGCTGTCATGAAGTCCTCTTTGATGATTGGCCAGCAGGTTTGATAGAACTTCAAAGAAAAACCATCGGGCCCCGGGGATTTATCTGAAGGCATACCTCTGATTGCATCCCAAATCTCTTTCTCAGAGAAGTCCTCTTCTAGTTCTGTCAGGTCGACAGTTGGGAAATTCAGGCAGTCAAGATTTAAAGTTGCTGGTCTCGGTTGAGGCGTCCCAATATTTTCCTGAAAGAAGCTGGTGGCAATCTCATTCATGCCCTCTTGCGTTGTAGCCGTCAGATCCCCTCGTTTCAGCTTGAACATATGATTCTTCCTGCGTCTATTGCTGGCATGAACATGGAAAAATGAAGTGTTAGCATCACCCTCCTGAAGCCAGAAGAGGCGTGAGCGCTGTCGTGCCATGGTACGTTGCAGAGAGGCAAGCCCCAGAACTTTCTTCTTCAGTTGCTTCCTCAGCCAGTCTTCCCCAAACGAAAGTTGTCTGCCCTCCTGTGCTTTATCCAGCTGAAATATGATCTCATTCGCAAGTAGCAACTGCAACTTCACATTGCCAACCTTTTTCTGTCCCCAAGAAGTCAGAGCACGCCCAGTGGCTCTGAGCTTAGTGTCTAGAGTAAGTATAGGGTCTCTATCTGTAGTGGGGAGTGCCCAGGAGTGTGCAACCGTCTCCAAGAAACCTGGTTGTGATGTCCAAAAATTCTCGAAATGGAACCTGCGTTTTGTGTGGAAGCACACATTCGTGGAGAGCTGGATAGCACAATGGTCAGAGATGTTTGTTGAGAGTGCCTGGAGCAGACTATTGGGGAAACATGCATCCCAATCTGATGAATGGAACCATCTGTCAAGCCGGACTAGAGTTGGGGAAGCACGCTCATTAGACCAAGTAAACCGCCGTCCTGTCAGAGGAGCTTCCGAGAGCTCAACTTCATTGAGGAACCGTCTGAATCGGCCCATCATTCTCCGGTTAATAACGCCCTGATTTTTGTCTGCCACATCAACGATCAAGTTAAAGTCACCAGCAACCGTCCACATACCATTACAGCTCGTGCGAATTTCACGAAGCTCTTCCAGGAAGTCGAGCTTCAGTGTGTCATTGTTGGGGCCATAGACCGTAGTGTGCCACCATTCGCCACCATCCGCAAATGAAAAGAAGGCAGTAAGCGAGTAGGAATCAATTCGTTGATTAGAGACAGTAACTAGGCAAGACTGCCAAGCCACAATAATACCGCCAGCAGTACCAACCGCAGGTAAGAAGAGAAAACCATCATAGCGCGGCCCCAGGATTTGCATTATTAAAAAGCGATCTACATGTTGTACTTTTGATTCAACCAGGCAGATAACTGAAGCTTTGCAGTCATCAGCAAGGTTACGAGCAGCACTATGTCTAATCTTATCATTAACTCCGCGGATATTCCAGATAGCAATTGTGTGATTCACCCAATCCATTGCAAATAGTCTGCAGGACAGCGGTGGAGCATGGTTCAGACCATGTCCGCTGCATCAGCCTCCGTTGGCACCGTGAGGCCAAACAGAGCAGCAAGCGCTTGCGTCTGCGATGGAGCCATAGGTCCCTCAAAGAACTTAGCATACTGCCTCAGGTGGTCATCCGAGATTTGTTCTTCAGGCTGCGTAATGCCCAGCTGAACCATCAGCAGCTGCTGAGAGCGTTTGGCAGCCGAGGCAGGCCGGGTACGCGCCTTGACTGCCAATCTAGCGCTTCGCCTGCGCTCGCTGTCAGGCACAAATTTGTATCTGCGTCTCCGTATAGCTTGCACATCCGGCAGTGGCAGGAGGGGCGACGCAATGTGTTCGCGAATCTGCGAGAGGAGAGCCTGCAGATGCTCGGGGTCCTTGCTTGTATCTGGCTGTGGCGCGGGAGAGGCAGGTTTGAAAGTTAGTGCAGTGGGCTTCAATCTGGTGGCAACATGAGCCTTGGTCTTTGCACAAGGAACCAGGCCAGAGCGCGGCGGGGAGGCCCTCGAGACCACGAATGGCGGGCTAGAATGGGTTGCCAGTGGGGTGTCCTGGGGGTCCATCGCAAGACCAGTAGGCGGCGAATCGCTGAGTGCCACCTCAAGCGAAGGCCGGATAGGAGAGCCGAAGGAGTTGGACCAATGAGAGACGTCCGAAGTCTCTCCAAATCCGCCTCGGGATCCGCCACACTCTGCGCCAGAAGAGAGATCCTCCAAGACTGGGTCAAAAGTGGTTGGGTCTGCATCGATAGCAGTCTTATCCTTCTGCACTGCCAACTTGTCTGTGTCCGCTTTTGCGACCACCGAGGGCGGCGCCGCAACAGGAGTGGGGCCCAACACAGTATCTTTGCCAGCCATCGGGATCGGAGAGCCACATGGAGAGACCGGAGTGGACAGCAGATGGGTGGAACTGGCCGTTTTTTGAATTCTGGTCGTTGGCGCCGTGCGCGGGGAGACTGGCATGGTCCCACCCCCTTCCAAAACTGCTGACGCAGGCCGTGCAGACGCCACAGGCCGCCAGACCCAGCTTTCGCCCGTCGGCGGCGTGCCCACGCTGGCCGCCGAGCGTCTTGCCGGCGTCCCGGAGCTACCAACCGCCGGGGAACTGCAACCGCGGGAAGCCGCCCGAAAGCCCGCGGTGCTGGAACCAGCTTGAGCGCCGCCGCGCTCCAGCCTCTGTCCACCCAGCTGCGCTTGCCGGGGCAGCTGCCGGCGTGGCCCTGTCACCGAGTCCTCGATCGAAGCCCTGCCACCGCCGCCAGGACCAGAACGCCTAGAGGCATTGCCATTGCCTCGGTCAGGTGGACCAGGGGGCCGATCCTGCAGGCCTGCGTCGCCGAAGCCGTGCCCATCGCCGTCGTGCGCCGAGAAGGGCGGCGGTGGTGGAGGACCCGAAGATGAAGCCGCGTTGTGGAGGAGTACTTCTGAGACAGCAAAACGAATAGGGTAGCGGAGTGCCTTCTTGTGGCCAGCATCGAGAGTACCCCGGTGAATGGTGAGCCGGGAACCCACGTCAGGCTCCAGCACGTCGAGGAACTTGCGCTCCGGAACCGCCGTCGGCGACCTCGTCCAGATGCGAACCGTGAACTTGGACATGTCGAAGCGCTGCGCCGTCGCCGGAGCCACATCCTGAATCCATCCCGTACCGAGGAGGAGAGCTTGCGCCGTGCGTAACTCCCAGGCATGCCCTGGGACGCCGAACATGTCGACGGTCGCCAAGAACGGAGCATTTTGGAGCGTGGCCTGGTCCTGCCGCAGCCACTGCCGGAGCGACAGCGAGAAACCCGGACCATCCACCTTGCGCGCCCGCACCAGCTTGTCACGGACTTCGTCGGAGTTGCAGAGCACGAGGAAGTCCGCCGGGTAGAAAGCCCGAATGGAGAAATCATAAGGAGTGAGCTCAAGTTGCCTGTGAATAGCCGCAGCCGCCTCTGCAAGAACCACCGGAGGCCGATCACCGTGATCATCACAACCACCGCACGCCTCATCTCATCTTCTAAGGCCACCATACCAGCAGAGGGTGCAAGCACGCACACCTCGATGTCGTCGTCCGGTGGGGCGTCAGCCGATCTCACCACCGCCTGGTCTTCTGCGTCAAACGGCACCCGGAAGGAGGTCGAAGGCGGCGCCGCGGCAGGGCGCACCACGTCGCGCCACGAGCGGGCAGCGGAGGACGCCGCCGCGAGGGGCGGCGCAGGGGCTGGCACCGGAGGCGGTGATGGAGGTGGAGGCGGCGGTGGGGCAGACGGCGACGGAGCAGTATGTCGGGTCGCCGCCGCCTGGGGGGGGAGCACCTGGTTCGTGAGACGCCTGCGGATGCCGGCCGGCGCAGCAGAGGGGCCCGCCGCCGTGGGATTGCGCGACCGCTTGTTGGTGCAGTCCCTTGACTCATGGCCGGTGTCGCCGCACTTGACGCACACGGTGTCATTGGTCTTACCCATTAACACCTGTGTTAGGTTGACCTTCACTGAACTGTAAGTCTCAGGACTTCCTCATCTAAATTTCTCAACCTTTCACCGTCATGAATCACACCATTGATGATCTAGAATTCAGACTCGAGTCTCCATGCTTTTGTGAGAACATACACCTTCGCACCTTCGCGGGATGCAATTAATTGATGTGGAATTCTCTTTTTTTCTCTGGGTTTGATGAGCCAAAATAAATGTTTTTTATCTGAAGTAAGCCTCATGCGGTTTTGTTTGCAGAGGTCGGGTCCAACATTTTGTTCTGCAGGTATCTCAGGACCCTGGATAGTCTTTGAATTTGACAAAGAAGTTTGTGTTGCGCCCTTAATATTTGTGATGTGCCGAGTTTCCGACTCCTCCCTGCAGACAAAATTCTCTCTTCATAGAAGAGGTTGCTTCCATTCATTGTTTTGGTGAGATGTTTTTGTCAAGGTCTTCCTCGAGTCCTTGCATCCACACTTCACTTCTGATTAAGGTTGTAATTTGATCGTGCAGAAGTGTGGTTCCAATATGGTCCCTGGTCTCCCCGGTTAGATTCAGTAAATTGGCCGGTATTCATTGATGCCATGAATTTAACTTACTTTCCCCTTATTCAGTATGTCATTTTCCTTACATGAAGTATGTCATGCACTTTACCTGTAGTCTGCAGTAGAAGGTACGTATTTTTTTCAGCTCGAGTTATTTTTTTGAGGACAAGGTGGTCGTACCACCGCTCGAATAGATAGAAAGAATTGACTTAGTTTATAAGGAAAACCGGGTCCAAAAACCATACAATCTGTACAAAAAGAATGACACAAACGAAGCAACTCGTCGTCCACACGACCCAAGTCGACAAACGCCACAACACACACCACCCGCTCCGGGGCCGCCGCCCCGGCGTAACAACCAGATCGACCTTCGCATTGCCCGAAAGCGATCCAGTCATGGTCGACGAACCCTCTGCCCCCGCAGTCTTCATCCAGGTTGCCACCAAAACCACCTGTTCCGGGGCCGCCGCCCCAGAGTAGCAACCAGATCGACCTTCGCATTGCCCGAAGACGATCCAGTCGGTTCGACGAACCCTGTGCCCAAGCAGTCTTCATCCAGGTCGCCACCCAAACCCACACTAAACAACAGTTCTGCCTCATAGAACCGTCGTAGCGTGGGAGATCGAGGCCGCCGCCTCGACACACCACCACCTTCAGGAGCCGCCGCCCCGACATCCACCGCCCTCGACCACACGCCATTCTGCACATCCGTCGCGAAAACCGTTGCACCGCGCTGGCCAAGGGCTCCAAAGCGCCACCTCCAACAAGGTAGTGACGAGACCGTCACCGCCGCCCGCTCACGAAGGAGCTAAGGTTTTCACCCGGAGAACTTGGAACCACCACGCGTTAGACGAGGTCGAAAAGCTCCACGACGATGCAAACAAGAAAGGGAATGACGCCCGAGGGCGCCGCCGTCGTCGGCACAGACCGAGGTCCATGCGAGCTTTCGCCCGGAGTTCAACCCGACCACAAAGCTTCGGAGTAGTAGGATGGCATCCCGGCCATGTCGTCAACCACCGAGCCCCACCGCATGCCGCAGCAGCCGCGGCACCACCTTCCACGGCCGCTGCCATGGCCATGCCCGCTTCAGCCGCTCCGCCGGAGTAGCCATTGTCCGGGGCCGCCGCCCCGGCTTCCTCTTCCCCGGGAGCACGCCACGGCCGAACGAGGCAGGACGACAAGCGCCCCGACCTCCCCGACAAACAGCCTGCAACTCATCTTCTCCTCCCGGCAGCTCCACCACACGCAGCACCTCCTGACCTCCCCACTGCAGAGCTGCCGCCGCCGCGCGCTGAGCAGCACCACTGCATCCAAACGCGCCGCAGAAGTCCCCAACGCCACATCCAGCTCGCCACCCGCCGGGCCCGCCAGGCCCAGATCGAGCCCAGCGAGGCCCGGACCTCGAGCGCGAGCGCCGCCCAGGCGAGCTCCTCGGCTTCGATGGCGCCCGCCGCGCCTCACCTCCGCCAGAAGACCCCGCCGGCCTTCCTCTTCTCCCGAGCCCGCCGGCTCGGCATCCCAGCCCCGGCCGCCGCCGCCCCCACGGGCCGGCCGTCCACCTCCACACGAAGACACCCCCGTCCACCAATTTTTTGGCAGCGGGGAGCGCCGCCACCGCCGCGGCCGAAGCCGGCGACGGCAGCGGCGGAGGGCGCCGGACTGGGGCGGTTCCCGGCGGCGCGATTTGTTTCCCCTAGCGCCGCTGGGGGTGCGACGCGAGGGGTCGGACTGGTGACATATTCCCAAAGCTCATTCTTCGAAGCACAGAAAGAGGATTAATCTTTGAATCTTTCTAATCATACATTTCAGCTCGAGTTAGCTGATGATGTGAAGTCGCCAATATCTTGCTATTCTGAATTGTTCAAGATAGGTGATTTTGTGAAGTTGCCAATATTTGGATAGCTTTCTTAGAACCTGGCTTTGTATGTCTCTGAATATCATTCTTTGCTATTGGATTATAGGCAAGATGGTCAATATTCGCTGCATTAGGCACAACTATTTCAATCATGTATTTCTAGAGGATTGTTGTGTACTTTAGGCCCCGCTTGGGAACCAGGTTTTTTTCGACCGTCGGGTGAAAACGATAATAAGTAAATTGTCTTGTTTCTTATTGCTTGGGTCTAGGTTGGCATGTACTTTGGTGATTGGTAGGCTTTTTTATCAATACTGACATGGGCTTGATCAATGGGGGATATTCAGTTTTTCAGGTGCGTAATTCACAGGATCAGGCAATTAATTGCAACTTGGGTTAGTTCCAGGAAGGTGAGGAACAGATAACTTGAACTAAAAACTTTAACCATGAATGACCTGGATAAGAGTAGTGTTACCTTTTTTTTAAACAATTAGACTATTTACAAGCTTACATAATAATGAAAAGCAACAATTATCTCCTTGCAGGTTATGTAAACATCTTTGAGTATAATAAGTTGGGACGCCAGTATTGACATATCTGGCCAAGTGAGGCCGGAAGGAGATGATTTCAATTGTTTATTAATTCAACGTGAAACAAGATTCTCCTACAGCAAGATTGATACATGAATTTCTCTATAGTTTTGAAGTGTTTCCCCGTCTTTTGTTTGTATATAGTGTTCACCGTCCAGCTATTGGGATTGTAGGAAATGACGTACATGAGGAAAGCAGCAGTGGGGTTCAGGCGTCTGATTGTGCACATAGAAGTGAGAGTTCACAGGTCGTTGTCTAGCTGTTGGATTAACATTAGTGATTACTCATTTTCATCTTAAGACGAGATTTTTATTATTTCATATTTTCTTGACTGATGTACTAGCTTTTTTCTAACCCAGTCACATTTAGTCATCTGTGGTAGTCATTGCCTGTAAATACAAATTATATGTTGTCAGTTTTTAATGACTAGCAAATTTATTTGCCTACCTAAATCTTGTTCATACAACATAAGCTGGCAACATGTGGGCCCCTCTTTATTATATACGTACATGCTGATTGTATTTGGGTGGGAATTATAACCTAAGCTATAAATTCAAGTTGGGTGGATAATATTTGTACAGTTTACACGATTACTATTTCTATTGGCGTCTGAAACAAGTTGTACAAGCAATGATGTTTAGCTACTCATTTTGTTTCGTAATATTTATTTTACTACTTAAGCATCTATTAGGTGTCCTTGTGGTTGTGGATGCTCATGTAGTGATAGCTGCTAATTTTTATCCAGACAAAGAATGGAAGAATACGAATATGTTGTCGTGCCACACGGTTTGAAAATAGACGTTGGAGATAGGATGAGAGGGGACGTGAAGGATGAATAATGATTTTGATTAGTTATTATTATTTCTTCATTGAATATTTTCTTCACAGACAAAAAGTAAATTAGAACTACCAATGTCCAAAAACAAATCGAAGCAGTCAATCGATCCCACGAGTTAAAAAGTGTTGCCATGGTAATAAAAAAGGGCAGCAAATAAGTTTGACTTTTTACCACCAGAATTTTAACTGAAGGAGTATGTACTAAGTTTACACGTGCATTGCACGCACACCATTACTAGTAGATCCAGGGAGCCTTCGCTGAAGTATCACAGAGCATTGCTTCCAAAGCTGGACCACCATCCCGTTCCTGGATTTCACTCACTCTAGGGCCTTAATCTGAATCATTTGTTCGATACTACTTATATCGAATGAGAATTATACGGGGAATGTCTTTAGTGGATTTTTTTTAGCCGGATGCTTTGATACGACGACAACAAAGGCCAGGTCGCCAGGACCAGTTTGTAGCGCAACGCAACTACCCGGAAGAACCCAAAGTCATCCCCTCACGAGTCACGCCGCTTGCCGGCCTTCTTCTCCCACGCCCCACCGACATCTCCCGGCGGCGAGGGTACCGAGGAAGCGATGAATCCCTTCGCGAAGAAGCCAACGCCGAAAGGTACGGGCTCATCCCCCTCCCCTTCCTCGCCGATCAAAATTCGGTCGAATTCCGCGTCGGCTCCTGCGATCCTAATCCCAATTCGCGTTTCGCGCGCCAGCGTCGCGTAGCTGGATCGATCGGATTTCTTCAGGGAGTATTATAGTGTTCGTGCGCTGCTAGTAGGTAGCTTGTGCCCAGCTCTGAATCTCTGGTTTCGGTTTTGGCTGTGCAGAGGCGATCAGGAACAGCAAGCGGGAGCTGACGAATGCGACAAGAGGTGTGTTGTTGTGTATTCCTGCACCGCTAACCGCTCACTATAATTTACTATTTTAATGCTGATTATTACTCCAAGTTACATGTGGATGTGGTACCTTTTTTGCGGGGAAGTTGCGCGTGCTAGCTGTAGTTTGAGCCTAATGCAAGTTGAATGGAAGTCTGGTTCGTTGCATTCGTTTGTCTCTGACCCAACAGTTGGGGGGCAATTGTAGCTTCCATTTAGCGTTATCTTCTGGATTTAAGGTTCAATCATATTATTTGAAAATATAAACTGACTGCTAATAAATTTGCCAACTAAACTTGATGGCCACGGCTAGCCAAATGCCCGAAACTTGTTTAGGAGTGGATTTATTTATCGAGTAAATTTATTTGAAGCCCTTGGCAGCTTGCTGTTGTAGAGAACGGGTGGACATGATATCTGTGATTCCATTCATTCTGAGCCTGTGCTCACTTATAAAAGGTGTTGAATTTGGGGAGTTGATGTAAGCCTGAGTTGTGAAACATCGGGAATTATTTTCACCTCCTTGCACTTGTTCACAGCCGAAAAAAGAAGTTCGACAACAATATGTCCCCTCGAATCGTTATTTTCTTGCTGCCAATTTTTTTTGGAGGTATTAATAATTAACTCCAAATTTTCTTGATGCACCATACACTCACCCGTCTTTTTGTTTAACCATTCATACTCTTTTATGGGTCATTTGGAAACACCAGTTGTGAAACATCGGGAATTACTATTCCACGTACATGCTGAGAAATTCGGTTGATGTCAATTATAACCTTTTCAGCAATGCTGCTCTAGAAAACAAAAAACCCTATCAGCAATGCTTTCCCCCAATAGTTCAACTATGCAGGTCCAAAGGTTATCTAATTCCTGAAGTGTGTAATCTGTAGGTATTGAACGGGACATTGGGACATTACAGCAAGAGGTATGTATGTTTATCCACATATGCTTTGTTGTGAGGTTAGTGAGAAAAAATGCTCAGGATATCAGCTAATATGGAAATCGCTTATATGTTCACTCAACTGACAAGTTGTTCAAATACTATGTGACACCCCATATGACAAGCACATGCCTTTTCTTTCTGTGTTCCGTTATTTTCTTTGTTAGATGCTGTTGAATACGCAGAAGCCACAGCTTCACCTTGTTTTTTGTTCCAACTACAGGAAAAGAGGCTAGTTGCTGAAATAAAAAAAACTGCAAGAACTGGCAATGAGGTTTTATTTCTTATACTTAAGTTTCGCACATACTTCTGTTCTAAATCATGCAGTATGGTTCTACTGATTCCCTTCTATTTTGCAGGCAGCGACTAAAATTCTGGCTCGTCAACTGATCAGATTACGACAGCAAATTTCTACTTTACAAGGTAGCCGAGCTCAGATTCGTGGCATCGCAACACACACACAGGTGAATATTTTCCTGAGTTTCTTTCTTCCAAATACTGTGGGTGGTTAGTGTTCTAATTTTGGTACCTAAACTCTGTCCTTAGGCGATGCATGCCAACACTTCAGTGGCTGCTGGCATGCAAAGTGCGAGTAAAGCAATGGGAGCTGTGAACAAGGTAATGTCCTACCTAACTTATGTGCATGAGACTTTTCAGATGTTTGCATTTTCAAAATGAAGTTTGTACTTCATACAATAACTGATGCAGTGTCTTCCAACTTACATATCTGCAAGTAGTAACTTCTTCTGTGTGTTTGAGATTTGAATGTTCTACTGACTGATTGAGGGTGTAATCCTAAATTTTGTTTCATTTGCATTGCAGCAAATGGATCCTGCCAAGCAGATGAAGGTGATGCAAGAATTCCAAAAACAGTCAGCACAAATGGATATGACGGTACGCAACTTACGGCCATTAGTGATTGCTTCCAGTAATACAAGAACTTATATTGTTTTCCTGGGAAGCTCACATGCATGTGATGGGTGCCTGTGTGTTAGATCGTGATGAAGTGCACATGCCTTTATGCACTAACTATGTTTATTATTTGTGCAGAACGAGATGATGTCTGACTCCATTGACAACGTCTTAGACGATGACCAGGCTGAGGAAGAGACTGAGGAGCTTGCTAACCAGGTTATTTTCGATATCTAACCGCACCCCAAATTGGTAGATCTCTTTGAAATATTTTCCCCATTGTTTTTTATTATTATTTACCCTATCTCTTGTCCATATTTTAGGTGCTCGATGAGATTGGTGTTGATATTGCCTCACAGGTATCTGAAGCTGCCAAGACAAACTTTGTTTGTTACTCTATGGTTCTAACTCTTGTTCTAAATTCCACTAATCTTTATCCTTTTTGCAGTTGTCCTCTGCTCCTAAAGGAAGAATTGCTGGAAAGAAGGTTGTGGTTGATGAGAGGTATGCAGGATTCTGGATTTATAACCGTCTAGTTTCTTCAGTTTGTACTTCCCTTCAGCCCTTTACTATAATTTCTGCACTTTAAACTACTATGGGAAAGGAACCACAGTGACTATTTAGCTCCTACACATCGTCTTATGCAACACAACAAAATAGTTAAAATCATGTTTAAAATCACTCCTGCTTCGGTAGAACCCCCTAGACACATCAACGCCGAGATTGCACGATACCCCTTCTTTATACCTGGCCATGGGCAGCCCGGCCCGGAAAGACCGACCCGACCCGGCCTAAAAATCCTGGAACGGACTTGAACCCAGCTCGGGCCTGAAGTTCGGGACCAACGGTTGGACCGGGCTTGCAAAATACAAGATTTATGCTGGGTTCAAGCTGGGCCGGTCGGGCCTAGTCGGCCTTTTTCGGGCTCTGGCCGGACTCGGGCCCGATTTCTTTGGCCCGACAATCGGGTCGGGCCAGGCTTTCAGCATCGGGCTTTTTAGGCCTGGCCCGGACCGAAGTATGGCTAGTTATACCTTTCGTCATAAACGTATAGTTTGTTTGGTATAGCCCGTATGAAACCCGTATGGCCCACTGATACTGCGCCATGACCCCTCCTAATAATATGAGATCTCTGGACAATCTTGGTGGGCCCGATCATGCTGCCCGCATCGTTAATGTTTTCTCGTCAGCGGTGGAGGCGGCCATGTTTCGGGCGGCGATTGGTGGAGCGCCCGTGCAGTGCCGGCAGTCACTAGCTGCGTGTTTTCGCCCACGGCGATTGGTAGAGTTCCGTCCTGCGGCTATAATCGCTCGCACGTTCTCGCCATGCATTGCGGTGGTATCGGAGGTGCGGAGTTCGTCTGCGTGCCGCTAGGGTTGGGAACCATGGATGGCACCCATATGAGACCCAGGTGGTCCGGCATATTACAGAGGACAGTCGGGTGGCGCCTGGACAAGACCCCTTTCCGGCGGCATCGAAGGTGCGAACTTCGTCCCGTCAGCCGCTAGGGTTGGGAAACCCGGGTGGCGGCCCTATGGGACCCGGATGGTCTAGCATTTTACAGCAGACAGCCGGGTGGCGCCCGGACGAGAGTCATTTGCGACGACATCGAAGGTGCGAACTTCGGCGCGTGCGGCTAGGGTTCAAAAATCCGGGTGGCCTAATGGGACCCGGATAGTCCGGCCATGTGCTAGGGTTAAAAAATCCGGGTGGCCTAATGGGACCCGGATAGTCCGGCCATGTTACAGAGTGCACGAAGTATGCTATATTTTGTGCCACGCTTGAACCATGTTTTAGTATTGTATTGTGAAAACATGTATTTATGTCTTGTCTAGTTTATCATTTCATTGCTATGTTTATTACGACATTTTTTAATGATCAACATTGAATGGTATATGTAGCCTTTGTTGTTTGTCACATATGTGAATTGAATGGGTCGGTTGTAAACAAAATAAATATTTGGAATAAGAGTAAACAAAATACATGGACCGCGAGGCACACACAGATTTACGAAACATGATAATTTGATAACATGTCTGGTCTTGACACAAAAAAGCATTTAAAGTATTGAACAACCAGTTTGAGACTTTAGATTCATATAACATGTCCATGTAAAAGACTAGATCACATCGAAATGTTCATCGTGGCGGAGAGCCCAATAAAGCAGGAACTAAGGTGTCTTCTGGATCGTCTTAAGAATGTTGTTCTTCACCTCCTCGCACTTGTTCACAGCCGAACAAAGAAGTACGGCAACAATATGTCCCCTCGAATCGTTATTTTCTTGCTGCCAAAAAACTTTAGAGGTATTAATAATTAACTCGTGATGTCATTCATTATAGTTACACATATAAAAATATTGTGTCATCATGGAAATTTCGTCCAGTCATATGATCTCGTCCCAGTGTTCCAGGCACTTCGGTACGAATAATCCACATGAGTACATGAGTTACTGGTACAA
Organism: Poa pratensis; assembly: GCA_947311845.1. Lineage (NCBI taxonomy): Eukaryota > Viridiplantae > Streptophyta > Magnoliopsida > Poales > Poaceae > Poa > Poa pratensis. The sequence goes on from CAMZMU010000064.1 coordinate 48,906,688, forward strand.
GAGATACAAGTCAAATGACATACGAATTGCCAACATAGAGTAATGAAGTATGATGTAGCATATACTAACCCGTCTTTTTGTTTATCCTTTTTCTTTTATTTGCCATTTGAAAACATCAGGATTGTTTGTTTGCGAAGATAAATTTACCCCCTAATATCTCTTGCAATTTCCGATCTCTGAAATGTAGCAATATATCGAGCAAGTTAGTAAGTGAAAAAAGGTAGTGACACATAGTTATGAGAGAATAGCATACCAGTGTTTACACGAATTTCTTGGTCGTTACAAGTTTGTATGCAGAATCTAGAACATGGAACTCCTTTTTCGGTAGGTGCATCACAACCGTTGTCTAGTGATTACCATGTACATTGAGGGGGAAGTACATCTACACGACACGAAAGATCGGATAGTCATAATGGACTTTCGATCTTTTGTGTTACGCAGTAATTCTCAACGTACATGTTAATCACTTGATAACGGTTGTGATGCACGTACCGAAAAGGGAGTTCTGGGTTCTAGATTATGCATACAAACTTGCAACAACCAAGAAATTCGTGTAAACAGTGGTTTCTGTTCTCTCATAACTATGTGTCAATATGTTTTTACTAACTTGCTTGATATATTGCCATATAGAGGTCATAAATTGCAACAGATATTAGGAGGTAAATTTATCTTTGCAAACAAACTATCGTGATGTTTCCAAATGACCCATAAAAGAGTATAAAATGGCTAAACAAAACGTTGAGTGAGTATATGCTCCATCATACTTCATTACTCTATGTCGACACTTTCGTATGCCATTTGACTTGTATCTCTTGTACCAGTAACTACTGTGGATTGCATGGAGCACTCGGATCGTATGATGAAATTTCACAGGTGTAACTATAATGAATGACATAACGAGTTAATTATTAATATCTCTAAATTGTTTTGGCACCAAGAAATTAATGATTCGAGGAGACATATTGTTGTCGAACTTCTTTTTTCGGTGCGAGGAGGTGAAGAACAACATTCTTAAGATGATCCAGAAGACACCTTAGTTCCTGCTTTATTGGACTCTACGCCACGAAGAAAGTTTTGATGCGATCTAGTCTCATTCGAGGAGACATATTGTTGTCGAACTTCTTTTTTCGGTGCGAGGAGGTGAAGAACAACATTCTTAAGATGATCCAGAATACACCTTAGTTCTTGCTTTATTGGACTCTCCGCCACGAAGAAAGTTTTGATGCGATCTAGTCTCTTTTACATGGACATGTTATCCGTCCATGTATTTTGTTTATTTTTTCCAAATATTTATTTTGTTTACAGCCGACCCATTCAATTCACATATGTGACAGTCAACAAATGCTACATATATCATTCAATATTGGTTATCCAAAGATGTCGTAATAAACATAGCAATAAATGATAAACTAGATAAGACATAAATAAATGTTTTCACAATACACTACTAAAACATAATTCAAACGTGACACAAAATATAGCATGCTTCGTGCACTATGTAACATGGCCAGACCATTGGGGCGTGACCCGATTTTCGAACCCTAGCCGCATGCGTCGAAGTTCACACCTTTGATGCCGGATGCCGTCGCAAATGGCTCTCGTCCGGGCGCCACCCGGCTGTCCTCTCTAAAGGACCATCCGGGTCCCATAGGGCGGCCACCCGGGTTTTCCAACCCTAACGGCTGACGGGACGAACTCCGCACCTCCGAGGTCGCCGCAAAGGGGTCTTGTCCGTGCACTACCCGGCTGTCCTCTATAATAGGCCGGACCATCCGAGTCCCATAGAGCGCCACCCCGGGTTTCCCAACGCATGGCGGAGGACGTGTCAACTATTATAGCTGCGATATGGAACTCCACCGATCTCTGCTGGCGTCCTTCGCCGCAACAAGTGACTGTGGGCGAAGAATGCCGCCCGAAACATGGCTGCCTCCACCGCCGACGAGAAAACATGAAAGATGCGGGTGAAATGACCAGGTCGGGGCGGCGTGATCTGGCCCACCACGATCGTACGAAGATTATATAGATACGGTCTTATTTTTAGAAGGGGTCACAACGCATTATCAATGGGCCATACAGGTTTCATACGGGCTATACCAAACAAACTATACGTTTATGACGAAGGGGTATCGTGCAAATGTGTCTAGGGGTTGTGCCGAAGCGGAAGTGGTTTAAAATTAATACTCTCGAGTTGTAATCAGTGTGTAACAAGATATTGAACATGTATAAGTTAGTTTCGAAGTAGAACCTATTATTTGCTTGTAATCGTGATATTTTGTCCGCACTTCCTTACAAAAGTAACATTATCTTCGGTAGGATCTTATTGCGGGTGTACCTTGCTGATATAAGCTCATATGTTTTACTTATAAATTTACTGCTACCAGCTATTTTCTGATGCCGTTGGTCCATTTTCAGCTCTCTATTTTGCTTACAGTTGCTCCTCTTGCTTCCATAATTCGACATTTTTATACCTAATTTAAGTTGGCATGTTAATGACACTGGTTACCTAGTTTTCTTGATAGCATGACACTGGTTAACTTGTTTACAGTTCGGAGCTGGATGAACTCGAGAAGAGGCTGGCTGCTTTGAAGAATCCATAAATGGAGGGGCCTCTTTACAACCCTTCCCTTGGAGATTCAGAGACATTTTGCGTTTGTAAATAATGGATGGAGGACAGTGTACGTGAAGATGAGAGGCAGATGAAGACGTCAGAGGGAGTTCTTTTAAGAAAGGGAGTCCTGTAAAAATCTTGATCGATTGGCTGTTACTGCGGGCTGCAGTTACCATGGCAGGCTGAAAAGTGAATGTGGCTTTGCTTCTATGGAATGATTCATTAGGCTCTGCATATGGTTGTGCATAAAAAACCCAGAGATTTTATAATATAAAATCTTTGATCCTCAGCGCTATATGATTCTTTCTGCATGCTAATGTTTATTCCCTAATGATAAACAGCGCAGCTGCGCTTTTTGCTTGAATTGAGCGCACGCACTAGCCGACAAAGCCTGTCTCGTTATCCCTTCGCTTAGGAAAAAACACCGCGTGCGCAGCTCCGCCGACAGATGCTCGCCGCCTTGGCTGGGAACCCACGCCGCCGCCAAACCATAGACCTACACTGACTGGCACACCACCACTGCACGCCCAGACCCTCCCTCCGGCGGTCTTCTCCCTGTTCTCCTTCCAATTTGGTGCTCCCGCGACGCCATGGTGCTTCGGCGACATCGCAATTCACCCACCGTGCATCACCAGCCGGAGCTCTGCATCACCGCCCCAGACTCACTTCGCCGGCGGAATACACCAGCGCTCCGCCAAGTTCCATGCGCCGGCCGAACACCCAACCTCGCAGCCTGGCTCCCTTCGTGGACGGACAAGCCCAGCGTGCTGCCCCGGGCCCCCTCGCCAGCGTACCAGACCAGCGTGCTTCCACGGTTCCCTGGGCCGGTGACCAGCCCAACACGCCGCCCACACCACCGGATCTCCATCCTGCGTCTCCTCTTGATCACCGCCGCCCAGCGCCTCGGTACTCGCCCGACGAGATCCCACGATCGCCAGCTTCTCGCGCAGGCCCTCCCGCACTTCTCGAGCTCCCCGTGCCACGGCGGCGGACGAGCTCATCCGCGGCAGTGCCCCAGTGGAAGCGCAGAGCCTCCCCGGTCGACGTGCCACGCCCTGCCCTTTGGCGTCGCCGTTCCTCCTGGTGCCTGGCAGCCCTGTCCGTTGATGTCGCCTCTTCGTCCAACCAACTTTACTAAGACAAAGCAACTTTACTATTGGTACAAGTAACTTTTAGTTGTGTAAAGTTTTCGTTTAAGCACACATCCGGTAAAGAAAGAATAGAGGCGGCGGCCTAGGGTTTCAACCCTAGCCGCCGCCGCCGACGCCGATCTACTTCTTCATCGTCGCCTTCGTCTTGGATTTGACGGGTCCTCGCCTCCTCTACTTGTCGTTCTGACACTAGCAGGGGTGGGGACCTCAGACCTGCGCAGGACGCTCTACACAAGGGTCCTTAATGTTAGAGCTTGGTCTTCTTCGTCAATGGAGATGGCATCGTCTGCAATAAGTGGTCTTCCGCACTTCGTTCGACGGCAAGATCTTCTTCTCGACGTCAATGGTGTCTTGAGAAGATTAAGTTTGTCTAGGTATGGTTCTTCAGATCTTGCTTCGCCAGATCAATCTTGGATTGTTTCTCATGGTTGCCGCGAGAAGGTTTGTCCTCGCAATATCTATGCCGGCTACTACGTCTTCGGCAATGGTGATTCGGTCTGTCGTCTCCCAACGACGTCGACAAAGTGGTACGGTTATTTGTCCCTGGAATATCAGTGGCGGTGCTCTTGCCGATGTTGCTTGATTAATTTAATGGTTGCGTGCGTGCACAAAGCCTTGGCATTGCGGCTCAAAATTAAAAAGAGAGACCCTTCGGTGGTATTCATAGGTATGTGGTTTGGTGTTTTCGGCGTTATTCTACGGCTGCCTTCAGAAAAGTACAAGATTGTGTCATGGATGAAGAAAGAGTTTGAAGATCTCATAGATTTGCTCGTCTTTTTTAGTTTCGTTTTTGTAATCGATGTAATCGTGTACTCTTTGTCGGTTTAATGTATGTGAAAAAATTCAAAAAAAAAAGGAACTTTTAGTTGTCAGTACTAAATTGCATACTGCTAATGTGAAAGTTGCCTACTACCCGTACAAAGCTGACTACCGTTTGTCGTGAAAGTTGATGAGTTGCTTTCTAGTCGTTGCCTCGTTAGTAATTTTGGCTAGCGCTGTTGTGAATTGCCACTGCTATTATCCCTTATGTAAGTTGTCTAATACTGTTTTGAAGTTGCGTGAACCGGCATGGACCAGTTATAGGCAACTTAGCAACAGAGAAAGGAAACCAGTACAACGAAGTCGTGTGTACGGGCATGGCGACGATTTCGAAGAGAAGCGTGGACGACGTCGAAGCAACCGAATGGGGGGAAGGGGGACCACGATACGGTGTCGCATGTGAGATGCGCCGACGTTGCATACCCGCTGTTTGCAAAGTTACATACCCGATGTTTAATAATTTGCATTCCCACTGTTGTGATGTTCCATACCCGATGTTGTGAAATTGCATACAGCTGTTTCAAAGTTGCACACCCGACTGTTGTGAAGTTCAATACCCGATATTTAGAAGTTGCATACCCACTGTCGTGAAGTTACATACTAATGTTGCAAAGTTGAATACCCGTTGTTGTGAAGTTGCATACTCGATGTTGTGAACCAACAAGACCAGACATCTCCAACAAGAACATTGTTTACGAAACAACTCCACTTATTTCAGTAGCAATTTATGTACCAGTTGTTGTAACTTTATCATACAATTGCTAGGACCAGAGAGCAATCAACCAACATCACTATTATATCCAGCAACAACATTGGCTTCTATAACTTCTTCATTTCCTTCAGCAATAACTTATGTACCCTCTGTTGAAATCTTTGTCGGAAAGTGCCAAGAATATAGAGGAACCAACCAACATCACTAGCATCTCCAACAACTGAATTGAATTTTAGTAGCAACTTTAGTGCATCCAACAACAACTTATGTGCCTACTGCTGCAACATTTGTCGCAAAGTTAGTAGGGGTAGAGAGCAACCAATCAACACATTGGCATCTCGAGCAACAACACTATCTTCTGTCGCAACTTCATTCACTTCCTTCGGCAACAACTTCAACACGTCAGTGCGATTTTAACATCATCCGATACAACATTGCTGTCTTTGGAGCAACTTCATCACCTTTCACAACAAGCTATGTTCATTTAGAAGCAACGTCAACACTCTCAGCAACAACTTTGTGTGACAAGTTGCTTGTCTCGACACAAAAGTTGCTTCTCAAAAATGTTAATTGGTCTCAACACAAACGGTCACCACCTAGATGTGTCCGTATAGTTCTCTGTTTGATCTGCGTAGTCTTACTTTTTTTTGGCATAGTTGTCTACCACTTCTACAAAAAATTGTCTACCATTGCGCAAAACTTGTCTACTGCATTGTGAAGTTGCCTACTGGCATTGTTGGAATATGCCCATCTTTTTTGGGCATTTTTCTATAAAAGTTGGCTACATGTACTTCTTAGTTGCCTCTATGTGTTGCTAAATTTCTCATCGATTTTGCGAAATTTCCTATAAGTAGAAAAACAACTTAAGTATTCACACACACGCGTAACTTTAGTATTGACACAAGCAACTACAGTGTTGACACAAACAACTTTTGTATGTTGTGACTTTACATACTTCTGTATCAAATTCTTGTACTTCTTTGTTGCTTCTAGGTGTTTTTAAATTCTCCATCATTATTGCGAAGTTGCCTATTATTAGAAAATCAACTTTATCTGGGCAAAAGCAAGTTTAGTATTGACACAAGCAAGTTTAATGTTGATGCGTGCAACTTTATCGAGACATAACCAACTTTAGTGTTGACACGAGCAACTTTATCCAGACACGAGCAAGTTTAGTGTTGACACGAGCAAATTTTGTCACGAGCCAAAGTTGCTTCGTCATGCACGAAAATTGGTTCATCACGCACCAAAGTTTTATACCCGCTGTCGTAACATACCGTGTTTACAAAGTTGCATACCCACTATTATGAATGTGAAGGCTTTCCACCACTATTTTATGGCCTGGTGGTAAGGGACGAGAGGCGAGGCGGCACGGGAAAGCCGACAAAAGTGAAGTCGGTAGGGGTGGGGGTAGGGGTAGGGGCCGCGCAGCCGCGTTAAAAAGAATCGAGCAAAGGAGACACATAAGTGGTGTGATGCTGCCAGGTTTGCCGGTAGGGGAGGGCGGTGGAGATGAACATAGCCTGATATGCGTGGACGGGGACAATGTCCGTCTAACCACAAACTAGTCAAAAGTTGGAGCCGGTAGGGCAACTCCAACGCGCCAACCAGTAAAAATGTCTGTTTTTATCAGTCTGGTCAGGGGTGGGTTTGGATGTCTGCGGATAAATGTTTGTGACTGTCCGGCCGGTGCACTCTATAATCCACGAAATAGGCTTTCGTCCCGCTATATTAATATAGCAACCGACCGATACAACGATGAGACCACTGCTTGGGCAAATAGCACAAATCAAGCCCAAAAGAAACAAAAAAAAAGAAACAGAAAAGAAACAACGTCTACAATGGCGGTTCGACGAAAACGAAGAAGACTCGCAACCGCTGCGCCCTCCGGAGAGTTCCCACCACGCTCCTAGCACTCCGACGCGCCGCGTACCAAGCAGCACCTCCAAGAAGGTGAGCGACGACGATGACGACACTGCTGCCCGAACCGGGACTGGGGTTACCCCTGGTACCCGTCTTTCCCCCAGTACGTTATGAGGGTGGGGAAGAGGTACACCTGAGGCCCTTCAGGAAGGACATCGATACCCGCAGGCGTCACCACGTCGGTGTCGAGAACGACAGGGATTTCTCCCGAACCCCAAGAGCCCACACCCCCGAACACTCCGTAGTGTTAAATGCCACGGACATGTCCATTTTTCTTTTTTTACTCCAAATACTTCTGTAAATTAGCAAAGATCAGCTAGCTACCATCGTTTGTAAAGATCAACTAGCTAGCCACGGCAAAATCCAGTGAACGCGTACTCGTACAAGAGCACAAATGACAGAAGCACAAACCACACCGTCGCTTTAACCGCGCTTTGTATGGTTTTTGGGTCCAGTTTTCCTGATTAACTAGATCAATTCGATTCTTCTTCTAATAATGTATAGGCAGAGCTCCTGCTATTTACCGTAAAAAAAACCACACCGTCGTAGAGGTAAGGCCCCCGAGACGCGTACTAGTACACCAGGAGCTCATCTGCGCCGGAGTCCATCGCGGAGAGGCCCGACGCCACGGGACGAGCGCTTGCGGCGTAGCGCGAAGCTATGGCGGGGAGTCACCAGCATCCGGTGCTTGGCGTCGTCGCCGAGTCGGCGAACTTGCGCAGGAGGCGCACAGGGTTTGCCGGCACGGAGGTTGCGCAGCCGCGCGGTGCTGGGAAGAAGAGGCGCGGAGGTCGAGCCGCGTCCTACCACCGCCGCGCGGAGGACAGAGGCACTAGCGCGGCACGGCGGCCACCAAGCTCTTGGGCGGAAACTGAACCGCGGAGAAGTCCGGCGCCACAGAGGACGTCAGCGTCCTACCATCGCCACGCGTGCTCTCTCCTCGACGACGGCGCCATGGTCCGCCGCCTCGCCCGTGCGCGTCGAGCAGAGAGTACACCACCGCGCGCTGGCTGGCCATCGACGGCGAGGGGGACGCTGTAGGATCACGCGTGTGGAGCCGGCCCGGTACTCGAGCTCCGGCATTGCGGCGGTGCCCGTGCTCGAATCTGGAAGAGGAGGAGAGAGGAGTAGGCGGGCGGCGGAGGTGGCACCTGGTCGCGGCCGTGCTCGAATCTGGAAGAGAATGAGAGAGGGGTCAGCCTCCGGCGAGGCCTGGTCACGGTGATGGTTGATGGCGATGACCGCTGCGGGATTGCGGGAAAAGGAGACTCGACCTACTACTTTTGGAAACAGCGGAGCACAACGCGTTTCGACTTTCCGTTTTTGGCTGTGCGCTCGTATCGTTGCTAGGGCAAACGGGCGCCCGCTAGATCTGTCCATGTTTATTATTTGTCTGAGATGGTTACATTAAACCTGTGTTAGGAGTTAGGACCAATCAGGGAAGTTGCTATGTTTCTGTTTTTTGAGGGGCGTGAAGTTGGTAGGTAGAGGGGCTCCAGTCAGTGGCGGAGCTTGCCAGAACCTCCTGGGAGGCAAAATAGCATATATAAATTTCTGGGGGGGCAAATCACACAAAACAACACAATTATAAGCTCTATCAAAAAAATCCTTCCTGCATGTGCAAATCATGGGGGGGCGGTGGCCCCCCTGACATACACTAAGATTCGCCCCTGGCTCCAGTATCAAGGGCGACTTTGGATTGTAGGCTTCAGAACAATATTAATTTGACAGTAATGCCATTGCAAAACAGAGACTGTAAATTGCAGGGACACTTTGCTTCAACCCCGCGCAAACGAGTTAAAACAATGTTTCATTAGATGCCGAGATACGAGAATCCTATGAAATCTCTACTATATAATACGAGTAGTGTTTCTTCCTTCGTCCGTTTTTGGTTGGTACGTCGTGCGTTGGTTTTGCGCGCGCTCCAAACATCTGAATACTTAGTCGAGGTGGTACTAAAAGTATCGAGTTCGTCAGCGCTGTGCGTGTTGCGCCCAGGTTATTTTTGTATGGGCCGCTGGCTAAACGATGTTGGGCCTTAATTGCTCAATCGAGTTTGTATAGCCCCGCGATCGGTCACCCGTACACCACAACACGCGACAAAAAAAACAGCAATCCTAAGTACGAGAAAGAATAGTAATCGGGACTAGCTAAATGCCCGTGCGTTGAAACGGGTGAGATAAATTATTGAACACGAAAACGCACAAATTAAATTCTCGTTGGCATGGTGGAGGGGCGTCAGGTTAGATGCTGTTTGGGAGTGATGATGAAAGACCCCAAGTAAGATCTTTATTCGATTATGTTGTAAGTTTCCGTATACTGTTCATATATATTTCAGGGGTTGCTATTCAGTAAAAAAAAATAGCTGGTTTTCTTCATGAAAATATTCTTAAAAGTATAATCAATAGTTAAAAATCATGTGGCAGGTGACTGCAATTAAGTTCAGACTTAAAAGTCACATGAACAGCTCAACCTTTGAACTGATATGCACAGTTTAATCACTATACCTTAACATACAAACATAAACTTGCAAACTTTCAGTACGAGTGATCAATCTTTTGTAAACAACCAAAAAAAAATCTTACAGTGACAGTATTGAATTAAGAATATAGCCACTGATGTTAGGTAGATCATAGATCATTATTTGCTACAGACTGAACCTAGATTAACTTAGTTATGTGAGCTGCAAGGACAACCCTGATGTCTATATCATCACATAATACTGAATCATCTTGGTGTCCAACATGTGAATCATACCAATAATATACCATATAGCAACAAAACAAATAATATGCAGACCAGCACCAAGCATGCCTTTGCATCTGTATGATCAGCTTGATGGACGGAGAGTATTTGCTTGGGACGCATGGACTAACATTTGCATCTGTACCATCAGGTTGATGGATGGATTATTTGGTTGAAACGAATGGGACGATTAACAAATCCGTTGGACACGCCTTTTGCTGCATATCTCGTATAGTATGTGCTCCTAACAACTGGGAAGAGTCGTGGCCCTTCCTAAATGACGGGTTGGCCATGGCACGAGCTGGTGGTGCTGCTGCTCCTCCGATTCCCTCTACAGGGCTTCAGGCGCATGGGTCGAGCGGACAGGTTTATCGCCGAGGCGACGGGCCTAAGGAGCAGTAGCGTAGGCGTGTTGAGCGGCGGTCGCGCTGGTCCGGAGTACCGCCGTGACGGACGAGCAGCCAGGCGCTGGCCGGAGGAGCCGGGATCGCTGATTAGGCATGTTTCTTTTCCACGATCGTTTCCCGCGCGGTTGTCTTTAATTTTACCGATGATGCCGCGACGTACGACAACCACCGGTCCTAATGTAAATAAACGATCCGAACTCTTGTACATAGTGCACGAGTCCAGCCCGTACACGTCTTTGGCCGGGACGCTGTTCCTATTCGTAAACCTTGCATGGATCAAACGGTAGGAGATTGTATTTGATATGGATCGGACGGTTAGTTGTTTGTCTATGACGGACCATCGGCGACCATCACCTGAAGCTATATTATATAGTAGAGATTACCAGAAAAGACCAGTTTTTTCGATCGATGGTTATTCCTCAATTCTCTGTCTCCGTGTGGCTGCAGCAGCAGCAGTACGTGCGCTAAACTGTTTTTGGCGAATTCATTAAAGATTAAACTGGTCTTCGCAGTACGTGCGCTAAACTGTTTTTGGCGAATTCATTAAACTGGTCTTCGTACTGGTTACATCACAAATGAACGGCACAAAGATTGCCGGACCCCGCGGTTAAAAGAAAAAAAAATCTAGAACGATCACTTCGATCGCCGAAGGAAGAAACATTAATTGCACGAACTTTATATTAGCCGGACTATACGTGATTCTGATGTGGTTTTTTTTGTCGCTTGTTTTTCCTTCCCATGACATAATAAATATATACCCGTAAATAAACGTCACGATATTATACAGTCAGCATGGCCTGCCTCCTTAACGCCGCCGAGCTTACCAACCACCTCATCTCCGTAGACCCGCATCACAACGGATAGCCTCGCCGCCCTCGCGAAATCCAAGCCAGCCCTTGGGTCCCCGTCATAACTCGGCCTTGCACCCTCGGGGTTCTACGCCGCCAACGGGGCCTCGCTTGAATTCCCGCCGTTCTGTGGCTTAGCACCCGTTGGCGACTACAAAGAACTCCAACACGCTCCGCTCCATCCAAGGCTCCCCGCATCTGCTCAATCCTCGATGATCGGCACCGACAAGCCGCAACAACACGAGATATCCAACTAGGAGCAGCAAATACCTACAACTACTGAGTGTGCACCTTGTAAGTTTGCTACCATGACAAATGATAGAAACACGGGGCAATGAGATGCTCGATCTCACGCTGCACACCATACACCACCGACCATCGTGTCCTTCTCAACGTCGTGGGGGTGACTATCCGACGCGGTGGAACCGGGAATGTATTCTATTGGGATGTTGGAGAAAAGATGGTATGTTGAGAAGGAGGTGACACGGGAGAGAAGTAGAGCGTCGCGTTTGATAGGGAGCTCTGTTCATTTTATGTTACACATGCCATGCACGGTGATGATTATTTTCACCCCGTGGCAACGCACGGGCATTCAGCTAGTACATAGAAATCTGGAAGCATCATTCCTATGATCCGAAGGTCTAAACTGAAGGCAAGAGAAGCCGAATTTGCCATGGAAAAGAATTAATTACATATTTCCGAGTACATCATCTTACTACTATATCGCAACGTCTCATTTGGAGTTTGGAGAAAAACACATGCATGCAGATCGAAGAGGCGCTCGATCATGGCCAGTCTATCCTCTCATCATGTCATCGTCCGAATTCTTGAGATTGAAGGCTGATGAAGCCTTGGCACTGTGGATCCATCACTTCCTCCTCTCCGCGCTGATCGAGAGGCGCTCGAAGCTCCGGAGCGCGGAGTGGCTGTCGCGTCTCCCGGATCTTCCCGGCGCGATATGGGCGACGGGTGACGACGAGCCGTTCTCTGTGCCACTGCCGCCTCCGGAGTGGTGGAGCCTTTGGGCGGTGGACGACGATGGGCGGCTGCTGCTGCCGCTGCCCGAGAACAACCGGCCTGCGCAGTCTCCTGATGAGGTAGGACGGCTGGATGGTGTGACAGCCATCTTCGACGAGCTCCCGGTCCGGGACAAGATGCCCGTTCTCTCCGACTCAGCAGCAACCTGGCATATATGGCCATATGGGGGAAAGTAAGTTACTCCCTTCCCTACAGTAAAGCAGGAATCTAGAAGTTGCCTTTGCCTCCATTTTATCAACTTTTGGTGCCAACAGAAGAGCTTTGCTACTTGAATCGGGTGTGTACTACCTACTAGCATGGATTCGTAACAGAGCGCAGAACTTACAGCTTCTTTGGACGAAGTAAAGGAATCTGCGAGGCTTTTGTGCCTGGAATGGTCTCCGTGCCGACCGGAGCCTGAGTTTCTTCTGGCAAATGCCTCCACTGCACCAGTAAATCTATCTCGGATCTCTTGTCCTACTGGCAGAACAAAAATGGATTAATCTGGGTATTGATCTCGGTGTTCCACATGGTGATGGACAGATGCGACAGACTACAACGCGAACCTGAAGATCTATCTGTTCTCTCCACGGACGGCCCAACTCCAGCCATTCTTCCACTCGGCTGCTGGATATCAACAAGATGCATACTTCAGCAAGAAAGTAGAGCACATAATACCAGTCGATAAGGTAAGATAATACATACTCGAACAAGCTTGTTACTGGAACTCATATGAGGATACTTGAGGGCGGTCCAGTCGAATACATAATCAAATTGATATCCTACAGAGGTATCCCATCATTATACCACTTTTCTTATAATGGAAATGAAATATTTCCAGTAGATAAAATAATATAAAATCAAACTCCATAGAAGAAACAAGCGTGTGTACCTTCACGAACAAATACATCCCGAAAGAGTTTCTTCAAATAAGAGTAATCTGGTCTGTCTTCGAATCGCAGAGAGCGACAATAGTGGAAATATGAGATGAACTCCGACGGATAAGATTTGCACAGAACCTGGTCAAAACTATTTTAGTGAAAATACATCTGGGAGTTACCATAGTAGAATGGTGAACTTCATGGCTGAAACATCAGTACCTCTGCTGGAGTAAGCATTTTCTTTTCACTAATTCTGTCATACTTTTGTTTCTTAGTGCCAGCTTTGAGACCCTGCCATGGGAGACTGAGAATAACAAAAAAGCATGGCAAGTCAGAACTCACACTATTGAACAGGAAACTGAGAAGATGTTAAAGTACAGATCATCAGGCCTAACCTTCCTCTCAAAAAGTACATTAGAAGATAGCCAACAGACTCCAGATCATCTCTTCTGCTTTGTTCTGTAAGAAATAAATACATGCACATGTAAGTTAATATGCTGTATTTCTTTATTTTAAGATTTTTATAGCAGATAGCTGCTAACTGTACCAGATGATTTTCATTTTATGGATAAGCCTAAGCCTAGAATGATTCAGTGCTTGATTCTAGGATAATTTGGGAGAAAGGATAACAAAATGGGATTTGCTTATTGCGCTCACCTATTCCAAGATGAGTATTCACACTAGCATAGCGCGCTGTTCCTGTTAGATTTTTGTTCTCCCTATACAGAGAAAAAAATTAGCTATAAATATACTGAACGTACAATTTAAAAACACTGGCACAAAAGACATATATCTCAAGGCATCATATTGGTTGAGTGTAACCTGTACACTCTCCAAGTAAAGGCATTACGATATTTAGATGTAATATAATATAACACTAGAAACGTGTGAGATACTGAGAATTAGTAACTGAACTAATTTCAGCATTTAAGATATTAAGTTTGCATTTGAATAACACGAAATCAGATGCAAATTTTATAAAATTATGATCCTATGTATACCAGAATTGATATAGTATACCAGCGTCTACTGTCTAGGACCTACACGGACACTCTCTGAACTTGTTACGATTTTATACCACTGGAAGTATCCCTAACGGAAATGTGCCAATATGATGGTACATTATAGAAGAAACACGGGAAAGTTTGCGCTATGTTCTGGCAATGTATTTGAAATTTAACGGGAAATACTTGATACAACAAAATCTATATCATATTTAACTTGTAAGATAACTTTAGAAAAATTCCAATCAAACTTCATAAATAAGTAATATTCACCTGTAGGGGATGTGCTTATGAGTCTGGAGGTCCTTGTATTTCTTAGCAAGCCCATAATCAATAATATAGACCTACAGATGAAAAAGAGCATCGCTCCTTATGTGCTCATTTATTCATAAATAACTTAGGTAATTGTTACAGGTTATCATATTAAAAAACTCACGACTCTTGTTAAATTTATGCCCAAAACAACTCAAGTAGATAACATGAATCTAATAACCTTTTTCTGACAAGGCATACCTGATTAGCTTTCCGGCCTAAGCCCATAAGGAAGTTGTCTGGCTTGATGTCACGGTGAAGAAATCCCTTTGAGTGGATGTATTCTACTCGGGTTATCTAAAATGGAAATAGTCGTCAATGCAAGTCTGAGAAAAAAATACAAAATTAAAATTTTGAATCCCCCTACATCAGCTAACGCAAGTCAGATAAACTTGCATAAGCACAAACATCTAGCGTCTGTTCTCTCAGTGGAAGGTAAAAGTTTAATAAGTAAATGTTTTTCCTCGAACACGTGCCAAACGTGTGTTGTTTGTATTAGATGGAATTAAATAAGTGCAGTAATCACGTATTGAGATCCAGTAAAGTGTATCTAAGGTGGAGTTCGTGGATTTTGCATGATCTCCACCTTTAATTCAAGAATTATGATTTACAACCTTTTGGAATTAACTCCAACAAGATAGTTGTTTTATTGCAATATCCTTGCAAAACTTTTAACATTGGATTGAAACAAAATGATCGAGAACAAACGCAATCAAATGGATTTGTTTCATAGCTAAAGGCAATCATAACCAGGTAGCAGATGTAGAGAAGAAACTTACTAGTTGATCAGCAAGCATAAGGGTTGTTTTCATAGTAAATTTTCTGTTGCAGGAGTTAAACAAGTCCTCCAAGCTTGGGCCAAGAAGATCGATCACCATAACATTGTACTCCCCCTCGACACCATACCACTTCAGATGTGGGATGCCATCTATAGTAAAAAAAACAAATTAATTCAAAAGGGGGCTAACCGGTGTTACGATGCACATCACTGTAAATCAATCATGATGATACAACCCACTTACTTCCACCCTGCATCAGCATGTAAACTTTGGACTCATAGTGCAGCTGCGGATGTTTTGATTTCACAGGTTCCTAACACAAATCAGATCGAGTGAAGTGTGAGACTTTGAGCCGAACATTTCCATTGTAAGCGTTACAAGTCCCCAAAACTGAAAGTACAAGCAAGTTTATCAGCACATACCAACTTTATTCCCACTTCCTCTCCGTTCTGTATATGCATACCTGAATCAAGAAATGGCACATAAAAAAGCATAAAAAACAAATACCTGGTTAACTAAATGACAATTATTCTGCGCATAAGGTACATGAAGCATACCAAGGTACAGCTCCCCAAATGACCCACTCCCAATCTTCCTCCCAAGCTTAAACTTGCCTCCAATCACATGCTCCATGATCACACTACTCTGGCTGAATGGATCGCGTGGCCGTGCAAAAGAACACCGAATCAAAGGAAAAATGCACCTCTTCGTCAGATATAACACACTACAACACCTTGTTGGCACTGAATTCTGGTGATCTCATTTCTCAAGTTGGCTGCCAAATGCCACAATTCCTCCCCCCATGAGGCAAGCATTCCCATCTGCCATGAAGATTCACTCAGCGCACAATAACGCCAGGAAATATCAAATCGCTCCCGAAGACTGCAGAAATCAGAACGAATTAGCTGCCTGCCGCATCACCAAATCACATTTTTTAGCACATTTCGCATTGGCTCCTACGCCGAACATTTAACGCCGCGGCGCGAAGATAGAAACATCAGAACAAACAAGAACCAGCACCTATGATTGCGAAGCGGATCAGGAGCCAGGAAACTCCCACGGATTGCGAAGCGGCACCGATTCCGGGCGCGGAAGCACCTCCCAATCGCAGACCTCCGCACCGGATGCGAGGCCCCAGTCGAATCGCATCGATGCCGATTCTGCAATTGGGGTAGAAGGTGCGGTGTGGAAGCGGGTTGGTTAGAGAGAGAGAGAGCGAGAGGAGCGGGTGGTGGGAGTTTTTTTCTCGTTCAGGTCCCCGAGAAATCCGGTTACTAGATTTGCAGCGTGTCGGAGGAAGAAGGGAAGAGAGGCGGAATTGGAGGCCGGAAAGGCGGGACCTAAAGATGGGCAGATAGAGTGGAGTTTCCTTTTTTTGTAAGAGAGCATGTCTTTTTTATAAAAAAGGTATAAAACCCAGCTTTGAATTAATAAAATCATCGGCCACACAATACAAAGTGTTGAGTAGAACCATTCACAAACAGAACAATGCCAAGCAAAAATAACCGCACCCTTGCGTAAAACGTCCGGCCACCAAAAGGGGTAGGAGCGGACCACCAGCGAAGGAACCACCATAATGTGCCGAGCTTGACATTGGAAATGGGACTTCCTTCTTTACCTGCTCGGCCGTATGGGGTTTCTTGATCAATGAAGAAGCTGACTCTCCTGAATGTGGTCGAGCTCCTCGGCTAGAATACTGCTAAAAGGCATTTCAGGGCCCCTTATTAGCCAAGGTAGAGGTCTTCGCCAAGGGGACCCGCTCTCCCCATTGTTGTTTGACATTGCCTTTGATCCTACACAGAGGCTGCTGAAGCTCGCCACTCAGTCCAATCTTTTGGCCGCGCTGTTAGACAAATACGCCAAGTTGAGAACTTCAATGTACACCGATGAAGGACCGCCTCTTTCAAGTTTTATACCCTAAGAGATAGCTATGTTGGGGGATTTTTGTGACTCGTTTGACGAGTACAAATCTCTCTAACATACATATGATGGTATGTTTGGAATATTATTTATATCCTTCCCTTTGTTTATATTAGCATGCATGTGTGGTAGTACGACATAGTATTTTGCATCTTCATCGGATGGTATGTTATCCAGAAACTACATAAGAGTATAAGACGCTAGCGGAAAGCGTTGGCTTCCCGAGTATAGGTGATGCTGGACTACGCCTTGACCCAACAGGGTCGTCACCACCGTTCCGTACAACATGGAAAATGTACGAAAAATGACGGTTGTATCGTGTTCAGCAAGCAAGCATGGAAAGAGTTCTGTTTGGGCAAGGATTTAGAGATTGTACAAGGTTCGTCACACTGAAAAACACTAACACGCAACTTGGAGGTGATGATTGTGATGGAAATCATCTAACTAGTTTGTTGAGCGTCCGAAATTATATTATTTTTTGTTCAAATTGAAGTTTCTAGTTGAGAAACATATATATCTTTGCTCAAATTAGATTGAACTTTGTGGAAACAATTTTATTAGTTCTTATGGAGAGACATATATTTTCTATCTTATATATGTTGTTGTTTATGTGATTTTTCTTGTTGTTATTTGGATGATAATTGTCATCTATATATGTAGTGAGTCGCTGATTTTTTCTTCTTCTGAAAATACACCAATGCCGTGTGAGATAACTGCCACGCCACTGGTATATACTCCCTCCGTTCCAAATTAATTGACATACATTGTCTACAAACGAATGTATCTAGACACTAAACAAGTATAGATACATCTGAATTTGTACAAATCCAAGTCAACTAATTTTGAACGGAGGGAGTATATGTTACTAGTGGCATCAGCGATACTTTGCATTACTAGTGGTGTGTGACTAGCATGCCACTAGTAACAAATACGACATACACGTCACTCGTAGACAAATCTGTACTAGTGTAATATCACTGCTACAGCTAGATTGTGCACATACGTATATACCGAGCGCATCCATATATATATATCTAGATCAACCGAGGAGTACCGCGGGCCATTTGGTCATTGTAATTACATGGTGTAAGGTTCAGAGGAGAAAGGAAAAGAAGCGACGGTTGTAGTTAATCCTTTGGTAAGGCGAGGCTGGGTTTGTCAGCAGAGGAAGATGGCAAGCTGAGGCTCCTCGTCAGCTCAGGCTCCGTCTTCCGGCTCCGGGCACTCCCTTCGCTGCTGTCGTCTTCGTCGGCCACTTGTTGCTGCTGCTGCTGCTCCTCTCCTTGATCAGGCGAATCTACGTAAGGCATACCAAGTGTAAGTCAAAATCTTATATAGTAGCAACATAAGATTTTTCGTAACTGAAACATATCCAATTGAGTATGAGAATAGTGCTACGTACCGAAGAGGGATTTGACGCTTGGTCTCTTTGCCTTCTCCTTCTTCTTCAGCCCAGCTGTGTGCGTGCGCAGTGGATTAAACAAGACATTGTTAGTGAGCAAGAACATGATAACTACAGCAACACGACGTTGTTAAATTATTAATTAGTAATAAAAGGAGTCCACTCTAAACTATAAACTTGCTGTGCCTTATCACCTTTGTGGTATTGTAGTGGCCTTACTAAACCCTAAACTATGGTGCTCGGTCTGACTTGAACTCTAAACAATGAAATCATTGATGTTAAACCTGAACTTCCTAGAAAAGTTTAACCTGAACTCTAGCAACTTCCTAGAAAAGTTTAGCCTGAACTTAGACCGGTTTCGGATAATGGGATTTTATTTCGGCAAATTGTGTGAACACTCATTAAAGAATATGATTATGTGTGCCATGGGCAAAAATAACAAGAAAAATATTTCTCCCGTCCTTATCTTAAGGAAGACAGAACTTCAACATGTCTACACAGTTCAGATCATATATCTAGTTGTCTAATTGCCTATAATAAGAATAAAT
The DNA here is from genome assembly GCA_947311845.1 of Poa pratensis. Lineage (NCBI taxonomy): Eukaryota > Viridiplantae > Streptophyta > Magnoliopsida > Poales > Poaceae > Poa > Poa pratensis. Next base: position 48,925,764 of record CAMZMU010000064.1, read on the forward strand.
GACATCAATGGAAGGGACAAACATTGTTTTTTGAAGAAAGTGGAAAGTACACAATACCCATTTCAAGTACTTCATCGTCATTCACAAGTTCAAAGTTCTTGTAAGTGTATCCCACAAAATTCAAGTCCTTTGAAGAAAGCATCTGCAAGACAAATGACAGAATAGATTGGAGAATACACTAAAAAGGCGGTGTAAATTCTTGCATATATAGGATAAAAAATTTAAAGCTAAAATCGAGTTTGTGCATAAAGGAACTATTACCTTCCTCCAAGGGCCTGTCTTTGATGAAGCTTTACAGTGATCTGAAGACTGCAAATACAACGTAGAGATTTAACATTCTTGCGCCGACTTTCGGAGATGAAGAATAACAATTGTGTAGAAGAAAAATAACTGCCTACCTCTTCAAATTTCTCGAAATTCTGAGTGTCCAACTCATCTGTTACTTGCGGTAAATATGCAGCTTCTTTTTCGTATAATGTCTCCCAGTCTATTTCATTAAACCAGAGGTGCTCCTAATATTAAACATGCAAAGTACTATAAAGTATGAACACAAAATGCAGTAGTGTCGTTTTCTAAAGGACTCAGATATTTTATTTCAGGCATGTCTCGTGGAATTTTGAAGGACACATAACAACCTTAATTTCCTCTGCACCTTTTGTACCAAGGCGTTGGTCGACGTTGCATAAGAGTTTACTTATAAGATCTTTTGCCTCCGTTGTTAGCCTTGCTTCTTCAGGAAATTTCAGATGTGTTCTCCAGTTTACTATCTTTAGTGGCCCACATATGGCATGGGAGAAAATGACAAATTATTAGAGTAGAAAACAACAGAACTTGGAAATCACCCTGATCTAGACAATAAGAGGACCAAGAACAATAATATTCATAGTTGAAAGCCTGAAAGACATTTGCTACCTTTCTGCAGGTTGTCATAGGCTCGTCCGAGTAGAAAGGGGGATAGCCCACCAGCATTTCATACATGATAGCCCCAAGTGACCACCTACAAAAAGTAGGAAAGCATTTTATCTTTAGGGTGCGAACTCAAGAGGTGCAATGTTATGTGATATACCACAAATTAGGATTACCAGTCGCACTCCATTCCATAACCTTTCTTCAGAAGAACTTCTGGAGCAATGTAGTCTGGTGTGCCAACAGTGGAGTAAGCCTGTGATCATTTAGCGGCTTATTAGAAAGATGGAATAAATCATCAGACAAGGCAACCAACCCAATAACGACACCGGCACCCTTGTAGTTTAACTGAGATATGCTCTGATGAGATATGATCATGCAATAAGATACTAAGTAATACTGATGCAATAAAATGCTAGGTAATACTGACCAAAGTCTTCTGTTCTTTTGCCAGTGCTCCAGCTGTTCTTGTTGCGAGCGTTTCGGCGTTGTTTGCTGTCTCCCATCACCATGAGCCGACGATGCTCTATTAGGCGTTGCATCCTTCTCATTCAGATCAGGGAATGCTGCATAGTCTAGCGGTTTGCATAGCCCAAAATCCGAGAGTCTTAAGTGGCCATGTCTATCTAGGAGGAGATTATCAGGTTTGATATCTCTGAAAGATCAAGCAACAAGTTCATAAGATCATTGCTGAAATATCAAGTGCCGTCTATATATTCTGAAAACATACCTGTGGATGTAGTTGTGCTTGTGGATCGCTTCTATGGCGAGAACCGTTTCGCCAACATAGAACCTGGCCTCCTCTTCGGTCAACGTGTCTTTCCTCATCAGCAATGTCATCATGTCTCCTCCTGGAAGATACTCCATGATGAGATACAGAAACTCACTGTCTTGGAATGAACAGTACAGCTTCACAATGCAATGGTGGTCCACTTCAGCAAGGAGGTTCCTTTCGGCTCTGACATGCTCAACCTGTGTGAAATCCAATGTATGTATCGCTTGAAGTCCGAACAAGAAAATCGATGTAAATGCACACCCAGAAACCTTAACAGAAGATAGCCATACCTGACCTCGGCGAAGCATTTCTGACTTCTTGAGTTTCTTCATTGCATAAACATTCCCCGTGGTCTTCTCTCTGCAGACCCTGACCTATAGAAGGAAATTTGCAGCAATTGGAGAGACAAAGAAACAGAGAGAAATAGGACGAAGAGTGGTATACATTTGAGTGGAAGTTTTACCTCACCAAATGCTCCTTTTCCTATCATTGTCAGCAGGTCAAAATCATCAACACTCATTTTGTGCCTCTGTAAACGCATGTACTCTGTCTCTTTCTTCTCAAACTGCTTCAGGATGTTGTGCTGCTCCTCCTCAGACACATTAGCGTCTGCTAGTTTCTTTTCAAAACTATACCGTCTATATTATGAACCAACAAAATCACAAGTTAAAATATGCGTTATAAACAAAACTGGCCAGGAATGTAAATCCCACCGCGAGCAGAATCATGGTATGAGAATAAAACATTCTTGTTTTTTTATTCCTGTAGGATTCAATTAAAACGTTATACTTCAAATTACTACCAAAATATTCATGAATACTATAATTTCCTATCTGATTTTATAGGTGATCACTTGGCAGCATGAAAACGACATGCGAAAGATCTCACAATGATCATTTTGCATGTCGGCAAACGTACGCCCTCATTAGCCGGCAAAACTCTGGATCTTCTTGACAAACTTATGACGTCACCTAAAGATGTGACACGGATCCTCATTACTTACCTCTCTTTCCTGTCTTGCAGATGTTTCATCTGCTCCTTGTAGTGTTTCTCGATGTACTGCTTCGCTGCGGCGACCCTTTGCTTGGTCGCGCTGGACGGTGCATCGTCGGTCCCTTCCTTGCCATTTGGAGGCAATTCTTTCTTCTTGCCGATGGATTTTTCCCTCGTTTGGAGCTTGTTGAACCAGCTCCTCGCAGAATCCATTGCACCCAGGAGAAGAACACTAAGATGCATAAGCCTATGAGGCACACTTATCTATCCAGAAACTGCACTCAATACTTCTTCCATGTGAGGCAACTTGTTTGGGGTGAAAAATCGAATGTGATCTGCAAGTGAATGAACTGCCCCAAAATGTTAGATCTCAATTTTATTTGCATGGCTCCAAAATGATGGGGAATTTCAGCCTGAATTTCAGGCCATGCAAGTCGAAATATAGTCATCAAAAGTTTTAGGTGGTGGAAGAGAAGCGAGCCTGCAGGCTAGAAACTGGGATGCTAAAAAAACACTGAAATGAGTGGCTCTGGTCGACAGGGTTTTCAAGACAAAAAAAAAGTGGAAACCATCCATTTTAATACTAACAGTAAAAAAATGTTGAAGCTGCTACACCTACACCACGTTTGCAGTCTTATTTCTCTGTGTTCGATAAGGCATTCCCAGATTGTGCTGGCGTCCATGTGCGGCAAAATGCTTACAGCTTTGTAGTGACTTGTTTTTTTAGTTCTTTCTGCAAAGAGTGGTTCTTCTTTTTTCAACTTCCTTTTCGAATTGGAGTATAAACCTCATATAAACTTCATATTTACAAGCATTCCTGGTCTCCTCAGTGAGTTATTCTCATGAATGTCCATAGCTGCTATTCTGAATGTTGCACCAAGTTATGCAAACCATATCAGATCAATGCAGAGAACAAACATAACATGCTCTAGTTTACAAATGAATCTTAGCAAATGATTCAATAAAACAAGTTTTCTCGCATAAATAGTACTCTGAAATCTTTCAGGGCACAAATACAAGTGGAGGTCAGTATGGTTCTGGTTTCAGTATATGAGATCTGACAACACAAATATGACAAACAAGGAAAGCCACACTTATATTCAGACTTTTTGAGGTCCCTGAATCCATGCGGTTTGATACTTTGATGGATAACAGCACCTTCCAAAATGTTTATTTTTGAGCACCAAGTGGATGCAGATCATCATTTTCGCCATGTGAATTCAAAGGATAGAGTCTTCCAGTAGTAGAAGTTGTGTGTACTTTTTCAGTTACACAATCTTCATCCTTTTTTTCAGAGCAAAGATTATCAAGAGCAGATGGCACATCCCTTGTCAAAATGCTGCCCATCCAGCGCCGGTGCTTTTTGATTGTCCTAATTCAGTCGATGAGGGTAAGCTTCGCTGCATACCAGACAATCGAAGTACAACAAGAGAAGGGATGTGTCAGCCCAAGACAAAACAGAAGGAGAAGCAGGGCAGGTATCAGTACAATTATATATTTTGGAGTAAGAAATATAGAGACTAGTGAAAGTACAAAAATATAATGCTGACCTCTATAGCAGAAATATCTGAGAAGGGGTCTTGTTTTTCTTGGTAGGTTCTTTTGGGGCCCTGGTTGCAGCATTTTGTCCAGAATTCATCCTTACAGATGCAGAGTCATTAGGTGGAGGTGGAAGCGGGATCGAAGCTTCCCGGTTGCACCTGGCGGTGGTGCAAGGAGCATGCTTGCCTTAGGTTTTTCAGTGGCTCCACCAGATAATCCAGCAGAGGAAAGCATGCCACTTCCAGCTGATGGCTTGTTTTTTACGTTTATCCTAATGGTTTCACCTTCCTACAACAGCAGGGATATCATCAAAAGCTCAGGCACAAGAACAGATATACAACCACAGGGGGCATGCAATTCAATGTTGTGTTGGTGCCTTAACCCTTTGTAAAGACAAACTATTAGAAAGCATGCATGCATTTAACAAGCATGCTGAAAAGAAGTGCATCTCAGCTTGGAATCTTTTGCATCTTTAAGAATGATAGACCAAAAAAAGTTGTCATATTACAAATAACAAGTCATGATAATAATCAGGAAATAAAGATAACTCTAGCAAACCTTCATACATGTAGCACTTGTAGGTGAGCACAATTTACATACACTCCTCGAGAAAGATAAGGACATGGGAAGAACACATTCCTGCGTAGACTCTAATCCGGTAGAACCCAGATGGCTAAACACCACTGTCTGACACCATTTTTTGGCGGTAGTCGATTAGGAGCCTATACACCCAATCCTATATCGGTTTACTAAAACTTGGTGATTTGCTTTGACGTTTTCTCATCTTGATGCCATGCTTGTTATACTATAACCAAATTAATTGTGATGCATATGAGTTTATAGCTGTGTTTACTTCATGTGATCTTAATATGTCCCTCCGCAAGACCTATATATGCAAGTGGGTTGTCTCAGGTCGAGCCACCAGCACATCATTGTTCTTTTACTTGACCACTAATGTAAGGATATATGCACAAAGTGAACTGAAATTCAGTGGGAAATGAAGCAACAATGAAGTGGTCAAGTCAGTGGGTTGGCCCACTCGCATCCCTGCCTAAGGTACATATCTGTTTCACAACAATTTCGTTGGATTCACTCTTACTTGGAATAAGCGATCAGCATTTGGAATATAATTTACCTGCTCGAACTCAAATACAAAACCTAAAAAAGACCACATTTCTAACTTATTTGCTGAATTTTGAATATATTTCAGACAACGAAAAATTAACTTAGCAGCAATAATCTAAAACTTCTGATCAATCAGATTACCGTATAGCTGAGCAACAGAAAAGATATAAACTAGGCATTTCTATTACCTTGAGCCGGCGATTGACCGCCGGGTGGATATCAATCTGGCTATCGTCTGCCTCCTCGCCACCGGTCTCCTTATCTTGCTCCCTCTTGACATACTTCTCGTGGTCCGACAGCGCGACATTGAAGTCGAACGCCTCATTGCGCTCGCCGAATCCCAGGCCGACGAAGGCGTGCTTCCCTCGGCCGTCCTCGATGCGGAGAACGAAGTAGCGCGACGAGTCGAGCACGGTCTCGACGGCACTCTCCCTCTGGCCCGGCAGCACGAAGCAGGCGGCGAAGAGGTCCCCGGAGCCCGGGTCCTCGAGCCGGATCTCGCAGCGGTCGCCGCACGACACCACCCGGAGGCGGCCCGTCCAGATCTTGTCCGTCTGCAGCCACTCGCCGCACTTGTAGCCGCCACTTGTGGTGCGCGGCGGGATCTTGAACACCGACACCTCCCGCACCACCAGCAGCGTGTGCTCGAAGGCCTCCTCCTCCTCCGGCAACGACGACATGATCGTTCCTCCCCCTCGCCGCTCTATTTCACTGCTACAATCCAACAAACAATGGCCACGAGATCAGACTAGAACAGAGTGTAAATAAACCACCAAAGATCCGGATCAGCTCACCTCGGCTGCTCGGCAGATAGTGCCGGATTATCGGCTCGATCTGACCCAGAATGCGATGTTATGTGAAATTTCTCAGGATTTCTTCAGCTTGAGGTTTGGATTGGGGTTCTTGATGGGAAGAAAGGTGGAGAAGGAGAAGACGTGGGATCGAAGGGTGGAAGGTGCGAGGAGGAGACGCAGCAGAAATCAGAATGTTATGCTTAACAATTTGCCCCTCTGCTTCCGACATATTTCTGTTCCAAGTTCGCCTTTGTCTTTTTTTTTCCTATGATAATTATGTACTACTAGAAAATTGATAAATAAAAAATTAACGATGCATATGCCTACTACATAAAATGTGTGGTAATCTTGGTATTAATTTCCTGGAAAAATAGGGAGGTAATTTTGTAAGGGCGAGCGGATCGCTATAAACTCAGATGTTAACAATAAGAATTTCAAACATGTGTACCCTAAACGCTCAATCAAGAGCGTCATGGTTCGCACGATGTTGCATCGATGTCAGTGATTTCATAATTTATCCTTTGTTTGACGTGTTATTTCTTCATGACTTGATATTTCTCCCGTGCATTGCGTATCAAATCGGAGTGTGGGGTGGTATCAAATCGGAGCGTGGGGTGCACAAGGATGCACATATATGTTGTATTTGTGAACAAAATTACGGTTACCTGGGATGCACATTGTGCATCCCATGTTTAGAGGGGTGGTAAGTGGATCAACCAAGTGGTAGTACGTGCAGGATGAGGTGGTGACACACTCGAAGAGGACAACATATTGGAAATGAACATGTAAGCAAAGAGGACAACCTTCTTCTTTTTGAGACTTCCACAAAAAGTAGGAGCTCGATCACTAGTGGTACGCCTTAAGATGACGTCTAACCCCTCACAAACTTTTCTCGGAAAATTTCGCAACCTAGAAGCTTCCCTAGCCACCTTCCTAACACACCCAATAGTAACAAGCAACTTGTAAAACCCAAGGGAGAATCATGTTTTTCCTTGGTGGAAATGTAAATCTATCTCTCTTCTCTTATTTCGTCAAAGGGATTTGAAGTTGGGTGGAGAAAATAGGAGCTCACAACCTTTTGTGGTGTTCAACAATGGTGGAGAGAGAAAGTCAAACTGTTTAGTTGCATCTCAGGATATTAGTTGCCCTTTGAAAAAGAAGAGACCCATTACATAAGTCATGTGAAACTAGTTGCTTCAAGCAGTTTTTGTATGTTTAGGATTAGTTCGCAATTCCGAATTAATTTCGGACGGTCTAAATTATACTGGATTGATTCCGGAATGATTCCAACCTTTGACAAAAGCAACTATAACTCAACCAAAATCATTTTGGAATCAACTCAGATTATTCCGGACATTCCAGAATCCAAACTAATTCTGGACATATAAAAAATGTTTGAAAAGCAGTTGGCAGCGGAGTTATTTGTTTTCTCTTTTGTGGATGGGATAAAGAACATGTAGAAGTTCTTTTTTGCATGATTGCCCCATTTCGTTCAACAAGACCATCCCTTTTGATAGTGTAGCATACTTATGACTGAAACAAGTATAACACAAGATGAAACTCGCTCATAGTTTTCCTTAAAAAATGGGGCTTCTCGAACCATCATTCACCACCACCTTGAAGAACTAAAACATGGGTATAAACTTGGTAGGTAACATTAGTCCTACTCTATGTCTGGTGTCATCTTAACCAAAATATGTTAGATGCTAACAATCATGATTTGAGATGTTGGTGATCCCTTCTCGAGACTTGAGGTGTGTGGCACACACACTCATGTTCAACATTCAACTTTACAACTTTGAAAGTTGAGGTTGATATGGATGTCATGGAAAAAAGATGGACGAGCCCGACACAACCATTAGTTGAGGATTCTATTTTGAAGTTGTTCTGATGTAGACCAATCTACTACTGTTGCTAGTTTTATCAAGACTCCAAGGTACGTGGTACCAGCTCGGCGTCAGATTAATTTTCATGGCGATGAGGTTGGAAAGTTGGATCAAGGCGCACGCAATATTTCAGTTTTAAATGGTTCAGCTGGAAAAAAATTGTTCCAAAGGATGAGGTGAAGCCTACTTTTAGAACACCATGCAAGTACTTCTACGTGGGAACTATCAAAGTGCATGTTTGATTTCTGATTATTATGAGTCAAGAATAATTTGCTATTGGCTTTGGCCTAGCATCGGTGCTTCACGTGGAGTCCAGGAGATTTACGTCTTGTTTATTTTCTTATGTTTAAAGGCCAGGTTAGCTGGGCTGGTTTTTGGTGTAACCGAGTCAGTTTAGGGTCCAATTAAATTAGAGTTGAGTCCCGTCGTGAGTAGTGCTTGCATGCACGATATATAGGACCTGTTCGTCATGTATTAGGGCAGACAAGTTTATTCGTGAGTAAAGAAAACCCAGAAAACGCCATGGTTTTGCGGCGGCCAATCTATGTGTTCATCTGTTGAGAATCCCATCGAGGATTTGTTGCCGAGCGTGAAGATTGGAGACGATCTGCTCTAGTTGCTACGTGATCCTGTTGGATCGTCCAAGTACTTCCGGCTGCCGGGTGTGCTTGTTGTTTTTGTTAGGTTTGCATCTGTTAAACCTGATCGCTGATTTCTTCTTGCTAGTACACGTTGGGAATTAGTACTGCTGCTTGTTTCACGTGAGATTAGGAGAGGAAGGAGTAATTATACTGCTGAAAGCTAGCTTCAAGGTTTGCATCGGAGAGTTGCTGGATAGTTGGAAATACAATTTGGGTCGGCTGGTTATTTTTGTACCGTGAAAGATTGGGAAACTACACTGCGGCTAGTTACGCCGTATCATGTTCCGCAAGTGTACATGGCTTTGTTTCAAAGAGTTTTTCTTAGGTAGCAAGTCAGAATTAAGGAATGCACTAGGCAACCTTAGTTAGGTGTTATGTCAAAGTTAGGTGTTATGTCAAGGAAAAACTAATCCATCGAACAATGTATACATCAATGCTAGAGGATTATAGATCGAAACATCACAAGTTTATTCCAAATTCAGTTTGTGTCTAATAGAAGGCATGCACATACCATTTCTCTATTTCAAAACTAGGGTTGTAAATGGTAAGCTGAGGCTATGTCTCCCCTCCCCTTCCAGCCTATTATTTTATCTTCCTTTTTCCGAGATTATTATTAGGATACAATAAGCCAAAAATACCTTGGAGAACCTGGGTACCATATACCCTGATATGCGAAAATAATTTTAAAAATTCTAAAAAGTTCAAAAGGTTCCGAAATTGATATTCAGGCAAACATTACCAAGTATTGTACCCATACAAAAGTTTTGTAAAAAAATAACTTTTATTGCACCCTAGGTAAAAGATTTACCTAAAGTAGCGCTATATACACGCTATATTCGTCAGAAATTTCACTTTTTTTCCCAGAAGTCAACGAGAGTTATTTACAGTCCAATTTTTTTACACGAGTAGAACACTTGGTAATCTTTGAGTGTAAACAATTTCATTTTTTTTACAATGTTTTCATTTTCTAATTTTTTTTTTAGATTCATTTTCTAATTATTATACTAGCATATTATGGTGCGTTGCACCCGAGAGCCAAAAGTCCAGGTCAACTAATAAGCGCCCTATTGAATATTGATCTTGGGTAGGGTGGAGGATGGAAAACCTAAAATGCAGAGGGCGTGCATGTGCAATATAATCTCGGAGCTCAAAAGTCCAAAAGAGCGTGTGTGCCAAATCCCATTTCGACGGTTTGACCGGTCCGACTCTCCGACTCCTCATCCTGTGTCTACCGAACCAACTTTTGCACGATAGCTTCTTCTTGTCTACTTTTGACCAGACTTCATGACGCCCAGTGCACTTCTTGTACCCTAACCCTAATCGCCTAGGCAATCGCATTCTGAGATAAAATTCCTACACCAAAAATATACTTCAACCGCAAGCTGAAACCCTGGTACTCCTAATAAACCCAACGAACTTAAGACGATAGAAGAAGATCAGTGATAGCAATGACTCGTGAAGTCGTCGTCCAGGTGAGCTTAATCCAGGTGAACAAAAGCTCCAGGACTTCGACTTAACTGCGTGCTTACTACTTGTACTATAGCCATTCCCAACAAAGCAGTTTGAAACCGTCTACTCCACTGATCACTATTAAAGGGGACACATTGCAGCAAAGAGAGGAGCAACAGCATGAAAGCTGTGGTTTCTATAGGAAACCAAGCAGCATAGTCTTCCTCTTCTACTTCAGTGGGATCGAAACAGCACTGCTAAACATGCCGCTCGGGCTACAATAGTACTACTTAATAATAGGTAGGTAGCACAAGTCACTAGCCAATCAGAAACATCCAGTTCACAGCTAGATAAGTACTAAGATCATAATATTAGCATTGTCTTGGCAAATAACGCAACCTACTTCTTCATATTGGCTGAAAGGAAGTTGCAAGTAGCACCCTTAGCCCTTCTTTGGCTTCGGATCCACGCGTGATGAGTTCCGAAGGCGGATGTCAATCGTGGAGTTGCTCTGGACTCCATGCTTCTGAAGGGTATCCCCAGATGACAAAACACGCCCCCTGTAGCAGAGATAGTACATGCCTTCCTTTATCGGCAGCCGCGCCTCAATTTTCTCCATGACTTCCTCTGTTGTGTTGGACATTTTCAGAGACATTATTAAGGTCTTCCCTTCCCATGTCCTGAGAAAGACCTGGACTTTCTGCTGCGACATGGGATTGTTGTTCTGATCAACATGAGGATATCATTGTTCTTAACACTCTGACCCTGCAGCGTTTGACTGTCTGCAAGTACCACATCAACACCAGACTGAGTTCGCGTGAGTACTTGTGTGCATGCTGGTAAACCCTCCCGTGTCTCAATCATCAACTTGACATCAGCAACAGTATACCAGGACTTGACATCAAGACTAACAACTCTTTCACCTCTAATATTGACAAAAACACGCAGCTTGTCAGTCGGGCTAACCAAAACATGAAGTGGCTGGTCATCCCTCAGGTCGCACTCACTTAACTTCTGATTGTCCTGAAGTTGTCGACCTGCGTACATCAGGATCTGGTTGTTCATAAGAATTCCCTCTTTCCGTTCAATCTCTGCCTTGACATCAGCAACCCTGTTAGATTTCTTGACACTGAGCTTGATGGTCTTCCCAACAGAGGGAATCCTGACAGATATTTGCATCCCATCAGTCACATGAAGGTCGACAGAAGTGTTTGTAGTGATATTGTAATCAGCAAGTTTGTCATCATTCTTCAAGTGAATCCCAGCAAAGAATAGCTCTTGCGCACTTTTGTCAATCCCCTCAATGGCACTAAATTTAGATTTGATCTGATCGACTGTATCGGTGCACTTCACATCGAGGGCAACTGTTTTCAGCATCTTCACATAAATCTAGACACAAGACAGTGAAGATATTAAGTATACTCACCGAGCTGTTAAAAACTTGAAGCTCTTGTTAGAAATACATCAGTTTGCAACAGAAGGAAACATCATAGGAACAATCAAACTAGTGCACCATGAAAAACTTGAAGCTCTTGTTAGAAATACATCAGTTTGCAACAAAAGGAAACATCATAGGAACAATCAAACTAGTGCACCATGAAAAACTTGAAGCTCTTGTTAGAAATACATCAGTTTGCAACAAAAGGAAACATCCTAGGAACAGTCAAACTAGCGCACCACGGAGAATAAAAACATACAAAGAATTAAAATCGCACGAAAACCTCAGTCGACACTATGTATGGTTTTCAAGCACTGACCATTTGAGCTTTGTTTGCTACTTCTCTCCACATCACAACAGCACTCAGTTGTTATTTGAGCAACTCGTGATATACCTAAGGCAAGTACTGCTGCACAATTGCTCATGCTGATTGATGACACCTAATAGATTCCAAAATAAATGATTGGGATAAACATGTGCCCATGGGGCAGCACATTCTGGAGTATAGTTTTCTAACTATAGTATCAAAGGAGTATTAATCAAATATTCTCATAACCTATTTGGCTATTTGTCACTAGTTCACTACTCATATACTGTATTACCTAAGTACCTAGCACTGCTATAAAGCAGTCTGATATAATGCCATCTGTATCATCATAAGACGAAGTACATATGAAGTTGCCCTGGTCGGCTGGTCCAGTAGAAATGGAGACCGGAGGATTACAATTTGTAAACTTCAGAATAAATATATACACATGCAGCCTACGGGCCCTACTTGATAATCTTCTTCCCTTGTGTAGTTGTGTTCCAAATATCTATCTTAGTACGCTTGGTTCCTTAGAGAAAAAACCTATTTTTTGCCGAAAAAAATAGGTACAGATCCTCACAAGTCACAAAGCACTTCACATGGAAATCACACCACACATGCCCTCAATCCAGATCGACTCCAGCACTAGTCTATTCTCGCAAGATGTGCTTCCCAAAGCGACAAACTAATCTTCAAGGAGCATCGATTTAGGGGTTAGGGTTACGAACACGAAACCCTATCTTCTTGGAGCCGATCGGATCAGAAAATCATTACCCATGAGCGGGATCAGTGATTTCACCCGCGTACCCCCTCCGTCCCAAAAGGGATCGGCATTCCGCCAAGAATCACACGGATGAACCTAGGGGTTACTGTATATCCGACGAGAGTGGTGGGCGTAAAATGAACGCAAACCTTGTAGCTGCCCGCCGGCTGCTCCTGGAGGGAGTCCATGGTGGTCCGCCGCTTCATCCTTCGGCTCCGGCGCCGGATTCGTTGCGCGGAAGGAGCGGAAGAGTCTCGTCGTCTCCCCTGCTATCCCCACTTCACCGCTTCTAGCTTCCACCTACGCAGGAATGAATGAGGGAAGGGTTTCGCACTTGGGCTGCGGGGAAGGGTAGGTAAACAAACAAACAAACAATTACTCTCATTCTCATTCGCAAAAAAAATTACTCTCCTTCTCGATGCACCCCAAAAAATTAATGGCTCTTTTGGTTTAAAGAAATTTAGATTTTTGGAGAACTGGATTCTACAGGAATTTTTCCTATATTGATCGTTTGATTTGTAATTGAATCCTGTAGCGATTTTTTTTAAAGAATCATTAATACTACATCTCATATAAATTCTACCAGCATTCGCTCCAACTTATTTTTACAATTCTTTTACTATGCCATCAAAGACCTTGTAGTTTAAATTCCCGTGGTTTGCTAATCCTATAGGATTCAAATGGACATGTCACTTTAATCATATATATTTCTTGTTCCTACATATTGAAATTCATGTGAATCAGAGGCCGTAGGCGTATATAGTTGGGAAACATGATACTATATGTTGCCAGAACAATTTAAAATATTACGTACCCACTACCTAGTCGATGTATATTGATCCTACGGAAGGATCAATGTATGGCAACACAACGACGTCTTCAGCAATCCATTATTTCTAGTTTTTGCAATTGAGACCGTCAGTTTGATTTGTTCATTCTAATGTGAATGTATTCCTAGATCGATGCGGTACACACGTCGATATGTTTGGTGCGATTTCCAATATTTCTCATACGCAAGGCTCTACTACGGTGACGATTCAAACTATCATTTACAGGTTTTGCAAGTACTTCAAATTTTGGTGTTATCCATCATAAATAACATATATGCTGGGCAGAAATTTTGAGACTTATGGTCATAATTGCATTTCCTATGTGATAAGTTTTTGCGGCTATGGGTTCAGGTACCCCACTATCTAGCTAAAATGTTGCTCTCTCCTAAATAACCAGTGTTAAATTTAAAAAATGTGGCAACACAGTAAGGTTAGACATGTCTTCCTAGCATTGTGAGTTGTAGCTCCTCGCAACCCATTCTGCTTTTTAGGAGCCACCAACAATTACTGGTGCTGTCATCCTACCGAGGTTGTGAGTTTCCCGATACGTAACATGTATCTTATGAATTATGATTATATTATTACCAATCGGTCAAGGGCGGAGCTTAGTTGTCGCCAAGGTGGGCCATCGCCTCCCCTAATCACAAAAGTTTTTTCATACTACTACTTATATTTAGCATTTTTGCCATACATATGCGATTTTTTGACCCCACAGCTCTAAGTTAATTTATTTTGGCCCCCTCTATTATTTTGGTGAAGCTCCGTCACTGCAATTGGTATGTATCGTGACGATATCTTAATTTGGTAGTACCTTACTTTTGTCATGATACGTACCGTGATATCTATGGTATCCCGATACAATTTGATACCATACAAGTCCACACTTATCTTTGTATTTTTATGTTTTGAGGGTAAAATCCGCGCTTTTCTTTTTCCTCGAGGGGATGCACACTTATCAAAAAATATGGACACACGACAACATGGCAAACCAAAGAGCACTGGGTTGGAATCCTTGAGCTGGGCCAAATATCCCCTTTAATGCTTGACTTTGAATTGAAGCCCACTATTCACATAATAGGGATTATATTTGTTGGATAAGCGCTTTTGGTCAAGGACCGAGTCACAATGAAACCACAAGAACAGTTCTCAAAAACAAGTTCCATCCTAGTTGAGGCATGTCTCTCCGGTGCTCCTGTAATCCTGTTTTTGTTTTCTTTTTCGTTGGCTCACTTTATATATCTCTGCTTTCTATCCAATGAAGTTAGCAGCGGTCCTGATAACATTAAAAAAAGTTCTAAAAAAACCTCTAAAGCTGACCTGTGGTAAAAAAAAATCTAGAGATTACCGCATGAATGCTCCTTCAAGTTCAAAGCCTGACATGTCAAAATGTGCTTATAAAACTGTTCAAACCATGACAACTGAAAACATGTCAAATTTACCTTTTTGTAGAGCAAAATGTACAGACCGCAGAGGTAAGTAAAAGAAGAGAGTCTGGCAACAAGAGCAAGGAAGGTCAGGACCCATGGCATGCACAAGATTCGGGTTTTTTTTTCTTTTGCGAAACACAGTACAACGCAGACGCTCACATACACGTGCACACACTCACCCTTATGAACGCACGCACGCACACCCTACCCCTATGAGCATATCCGAAAGACTGAGCCGACGGTTGAGTCTTGAGATTGACGAAGTCACTATGAAACAGTAAAAAAACTCTTTTTCTATGATGCATGTCCTGCTCTTCTTCTCACGAGCAGGCCCCCTTGAACTCACGTGGCCCCGCTCAGCTTATGTGCGTCAGAGAAGAAGCGAACCAAACGATTGATTCGACTTTTTTGTCTGACAACATGCATGGATGCCCTGCTATGTGAGGAATCGAACCATAGGCCTTTTTTGTTCGCTTTTGGAGCACATAGTGGATGATCTTATACGGGACACTCTCCTCGATCCCACGGGCGGGACTCACCCGAAACTGCTAAACATAGGTCCGGCCATAGTTGGTAGCCCATCAGGTATATCAGCGCAGCTTGGCATCGAATCCGTCCATCCATCACGCCGGCACGGGCGTACTTGGCATCGCACGTACGCCGTGGTCCATGGCCCCGCCGGTTCACTGCACGCAGCAACGCATCCACAAGCGCCGGCCGGCTATGCCATTCACTCCGGCGAGCGCCTCACGCCGCCCACAGTTTCTCACGCTTGTCGCTGTGCAATTCAATTAGCAGGACCGTACAAGGCACGCAGACGTGGGATGTGGCTGCCGTCGTCGATCCGATGAGATAGTAGTGGGCGTCCGCTAGATTCTTTTCTTGCTCGTGGCAGCACGCGGCTGCGCGTGCGCGGCGGCGTCAGTCTCAGAACGGCCTGATTCCATGTCCAGACTTTAATTCCGGCGATTGATGATCCATCGTCCGTCCATCGTCTCTTCAATGCCTGCGCTGTCTCGTTCGTTTCTTGCAGACCGATGCTGTGTGCTAGCTCTGCTTCTTCAGTCCCGCTGGCAAAACCATGGGCAGGATACCGAGCATCCAAGGGAAGCCGGGAGTCTCACCGGCCGGCGCAGGTGAACAGCGAGATACAACTGACGAAATCCAGTTGATCACACTGTCAAATTTTCGTGTTCAAATATGCCCCAATTCGGCATGGCCAATCACCCGCACTTGGCACTGTTCGTAGCTTCCAAGTTGGTAATACTGCCATATACTGCACTTGGCACTGGTCGTAGCCTCCAATCACCGGCACTGGTCGTATGCTAAAAGGAAAAATAATGCGAAAACTATAAGCTAAACTGTTCCTGTAGCTTCGCACTACAGAAAACGCTATCGTATAGCCTTCCTGCATCTACAGCAAGAGTTTGCTGCGCAGATCAATCACACAAACAGTTTGTTATATAGTTCTAAACTCTTGTATCGTTCCAAGACCCATCAATATTCTCAGGACACTGCCATAAACCATATCAATCAGTGTTGTTCTAAGTTATGCGAAAACAAATGTAGTACTGTTCTGGATGACTAATATTTGGATTTCGGTACGTACTACTGTCCATTTCTTCTTCGACTCGAGAGCTGCAACAGAATGCCGTGCAAGGACGGCAAACCAATAGTTTGGTATAAAGAGATAAATTATGTTTTCAATCATTTTCTCAATGAGAGCTACAACACACAACAATGCCATCACCGGGAGAGAAAAAAATCACAAGCACGTCTTCTTCTGCTCAAATGGACTGTGCAAGAGAAAAGGAGCTGATGTATATACAGGCCCTTCTTGAAAGTTTTCTCTGTGAGATCTACGACGCAAAACCATAGGAGGATGAGGTGCCAATCGATCACTTGGATAATCAAGAGTATAGTGTATACAATGTGGGAGAGTGGCTTTCAATCGGCCCAACTTAATGTTCCCAATAAAAGTTGAAATCAAATCAGTATTGTTTCCGGTTCAAAGTAAAATTTAGTAGTACTGTTATTGATTTTCTTCACCTCAGCTGCCATTTAGTAGTGCCATGGAAGACGATCCATCGGTACTATCGAACAGTTGAGCCAATCAAGTGGTGCTTATATAATTTCTGCCTGGCACAATTTATGTTTGCCAAACAATGTGATGACCACCCATCAGTTAGCGCGCTAAGCTGAATGGGGTAATTTTGAAAATTGATTTTGAAAAAGCTTATGATAAAGTTAAATGGTCTTTCCTTCAGCAGACTCTCAGAATAAAATGATTTTCTGATGAGTGGCGTGCGCTTATACATAGCTTTGTTTTGGGTGGAAGTGTAGCCATTAAAGTCAATGATGACACTGGCAAATACTTTCAAACCAAAAAAAGTTTAGACAAGGTGACCCGTTATCGCCAATACTATTTAACATAGTGGCTGATATGTTGACTATCTTGATCAAACGCGCAAAGTCTGAGGGCCAAATTGAAGGAGTGATTCCACATCTAGTTGATGGTGGCTTATCGATTCTTCAGTATGCCGACGACACAATTCTTTTTATGGAACATGACATCGAAAAAGCTCGTAAACTCAAGTTAATCTTGTCAGCATTCGATCAACTATCGGGTCTTAAAATAAATTTCCATAAAAGTGAATTGTTTTGTTTTGGCGAGGCCCAGGAAAACGCCTCCTTGTATGCCGAGCTATTCGGTTGTACGCAAGGTCAATTTTCTATCAACTATTTGGGTATTCCGTAACATTATCGGAGACTCACTAATGCTGAATGGAAAGTGGTGGAGGAAAGACTTCAAATCCGGTTAAATAGCTGTAAAGGCAAGCTCCTATCCCTGGGGGGAAGATTGGTTCTCATTAATTCAGTACTAACCAACATGGTACTGTACATGATTTCATTCTTCCAAGTACCTAGAGGAGTCTTAAAAGGATTGGATTATTTCCGATCAAGATTCTTTTGGCAAGGGGATAGTGAAAAGAAAAATATCGACTTACCAAATGGAGTGTGGTTTGCCGCCCAAAAGACCAAGGAGGGTTCGGAGTTCATGACCTTGAGGTCAAGAATAGAGCCTTGATTGGCAAATGGCTGTTCAAGCTTCTTTTTGAAGATGGACTTTGACAAACCCTGCTAAGGAGAAAGTTTGTGGGTGATAAAGCGGTATCTCAGGTTCTTTGGAAACCTGGTGATTCACACTTCTGGGCTGGCCTCATGGCTACGAAGAAGTTCTTTTTCCCACATGGATCATTCTCAATTAGGAATGGAGCGAAAATTCGGTTCTAGGAGGATAAATGGCTTGGCCAATCCTCTCTCCGAGAGCAATATCCGGCTTTATACAATATTGTGCGACACAAAGGCGACACGCTCGCTAAGGTGATGGGTACTTCCCCACCGAATGTATCGTTCAGAAGAACTTTATTAGGGCCTAGACAAGCATCTTGGAATGCCTTGCTTCTCCGCTTGGACTCTATCCAATTGTCGGAAGGCCCTGATAAACTTCGATGGAATCTCGCTCAGAATGGTAAATTCTCGATTGATTCTATGTATAGAGCTTTAATCCAGCCTGTAGTCCGAGTCGATACTAATAAAAAATTTGGAAGATGAAGATTCCGCTAAAAACGAAGGTGTTTGCGTGGTATCTTTGTCGAGGTGTAATTCTTACAAAAGATAACCTTGCCAAACACAATTGGCACGGGAGCAAAAAGTGTGTTTTTTGTAATCATGACGAGACCATTAAACACTTATTCTTCCAGTGCGAGTTTGCTAGGTCTATATGGTCAGCCATCCAGATAGGTTCTACCTTATATCCTCCGCGCAGCGTTACAAATATTTTTGGCAACTGGCTGAACGGGGTCGATTCTAGGTTTAAACTACTTATTTGGGTGGGAGCGATTGCCGTTATTTGGTCGCTATGGCTATATAGAAATGACAAGATTTTTAATGATAAAAATTCTTCTGTTATGCAGATTATATACCGGTGCACAGCTACGCTTCAATCATGGTCGGCCCTGCAGCGTGTGGAGCACCGAGAGCTGTTTTTGGAGGTGTCGTCGCGTTTGGAGGCTGCGGCGAGGGAATTATTCTCCCAGCATGGATGGCCACATAATCTACGGATCGACCCTCCACCACCATAGGCGTCGTTACATTTTCTCATCATGATATGTAATTCGCCTTTTTATTATTTTCGCTTGCTACGGAACTTTGGAACTTGTTGGGGCTGTGTGCATCCTATCTATGCAGAGGCCGGGTGTAATGCTTAATACTCTTAAGTAATAAAATCGCTTTATCGAAAAAAATCAGTTAGCGCGGTTCTTGATGATGAAAAAGAATCTCTACTGTTCGCGATGTCTTCCTCGATGAAAGCAACAACATAGCAGTGCCATGGAAGGAGGACGTACTAATGCTATCGTCGCACAGTCACTTGGATACATGCGTTTCGACGTTTCAGATTTCCTTGGACGTTTTATGTATCCGTGAGGAAAAAGTTCATTTTCAACCCTCAACTCGTAGTGGTTTGGCGAAATGAACCCTGAACTCCAAATCTCAGTCGTTTGTATCCTGAACTTACAAATCCGGTCTAAATCAAACCCTGAGCTATTGACACACGGAGAAAACAACAACCCAAACAGGAATATGTGCAATTTGCTGAGCTGGACTGGGATCCACTTGACAACCCAATAGAAAATAATATATCAAAATTTAATAAAAAAAGTCAAAGCAGCAGCTCCTCACTTCCCTGACACGCTCGCCGGCGTGCCTCCCATGGACGAGTACCGTCCGCGCCGGTCACCGGCGACCGAGCGGTTCGTCGCGTTCTTCTTATCGCTCCTGGTCCGCAGCGGCGGAGCGGCGTCCGCGGCCATCCCGGCCGCCGCCTCGGCATCTGGCGGCTCGATATCCCGGCCGCGCTGCTCCGGTGGAAGGCGACCGCCGCCTCAGCATCTGAATGCTCGCTATCCCCGGCCGCGCTGCTTCGGGCAGCGCACGCGCGCGCCACACACACCCACCGCTAGCTAGCACGCACGCCAGAGCAGGGCGCGGTGCGCGGCCGGCGGGCGCATACGAGATACGACGCGTACCTGCAGGAAGCCGCTCTACTTCTCGTTGCGTATGGCCACGTTGCCATCGGTAAAGCAGAGCGCCATGGCTAGCTCTACTTTTTAATGGAACAGAGAAGGGTACCTCGTGGGCAGTGACAGGCAGACAGTGACGGAGGAGCTTGACCAGGGGCAGCTAGCAGCAGGGCGGGACGGCGGAGCACAACAGTCCGGCCACGTGCAGCAGGGGAGATGCCCGACCAATCGCCGATTCCGGTCCAATCGAAGAAAGTGCCGACAGCTGCGTTTTATCTCAGTGGTGACTTGCTGCGCATGAATCAGAACAATACGCAGATCCAGAGCAACGAGAGATTCAAAAAATAACTGGAATTGAGAGTAGCGTGCGGAACCAGGAGGAAGATTGGGGAAGAAAGTTCTTACAGGTAGGACCCACATGTTAGTGAGAGTACTTGCAATCCTAGTCGGGATCGTCCTGTTCCCGGTGTCCCAAATAGTTTCAGGGTTTGATTTAGACCAGGATTGAATAGTTCAGGGTACAAACGATATGAATCTAGAATTCAGGGTTCATTTCGCCAAACCACTACGAGTTTTGGTCCATATTTAGACCTAAGGGAGCATGTGAGGTTGCCCTTTTGGGTGAACGCACAAGAGGCCGGGAGATTGATTATGTACTACTCTCTCCGTTCATAAGATGATGTCTCAACCTAGATTAAATTTTGCATGTATCTACACACTAAATCATGTCTAGATAGGTTCTCCCTCTTTCCCTCGCTATAGTGCGCTCAGGCGATAAGAAGGCGACTCCGCTTTCCCTTCCTCGCCGCCGGCCAGGCCGGTGGTTCCCTCCCTCTCCGCCTGCCGCCTCGGCGGCGGGAGAGTGGGGGAACCCCGGTCCTGCGTCTCCGGCTTGTAGTGTGTAGATTAGGTGTGTGTGC
Organism: Poa pratensis; assembly: GCA_947311845.1. Classification (NCBI taxonomy): domain Eukaryota; kingdom Viridiplantae; phylum Streptophyta; class Magnoliopsida; order Poales; family Poaceae; genus Poa; species Poa pratensis. Next base: position 48,946,644 of record CAMZMU010000064.1, read on the forward strand.
CCTGCTGACGTCGTCGAAGACGGTGGCGACGGTGTCGGCGAGCTGGGCGAGGTCCTTCCCCTCCTTTCCCCGTTTCGGCCTCGGCGCCGGGGAGGTTGTGAAGGTGGTCCGTCAGATCTCCTCCTCCTGCTTTGTTTCTCCGGCCGTCCATGGTGGAGAGGGGAGAAGTTGGTGGGCGGTGGTGATCTGCTTTTGGTGGTGCTGATGTGGTGGGCCTCTTCGTCGAGTTTGCTCCGGCCGGCCGTGGTGGCGAGGGGAGCGGCGGCTGGAGGCGGGTGGGTGATGGTGGTGGCTGGCCTAGGCGACGCCGAGTCGGCTGGAAGCTGGGCGGTGCTGTGGAGCTGGCGTTGTGGCCGTGCGCGTTCATCGCGTCTAGGTTCTGTCGCGCAGCGGCGGACGACTCTTGCGGTCATCTACAATGTGTGGCGGCGCTCTCTCCCCGGCGGCATGAGGTACGGCGACGGCGGCGTCGGTTAGGTTCTTGGGAGCCGGCGATGGATCCGATTGAAGTTCTTTCAGGGTGCTCAGGGTGCTTCGTGCAAATTGCAGGGTCCTTTTATAATTTTCTTTTCTTTGTTGGACTTGCTTGTAATTTGTACTGACTATTCTGAATATATGGATCGGATCCTTTCCTCAAAAAAAAAATTTGAGTTAGGTTGAAACATCTTTTTTGAACGGAGGGAGTACAAGTCACTAGTGATATCGTTGCGCCATGCCACAAAAGAACGAAATACGGATGGTACTATCGGTGACAATCACTAGCTAGGAGCCTAGGACAAGGCAGGACAACCTTGCAAGAACAGAACCAAACAATCATCGGCGACGTTTTGCACCACTAACAAGGAGGGCATGTGCATTCATCGGCGACGATCGAGGAGGCGGAGGATGATGACGCCGCCGTGTTTTGGCCGTTGCGACCTAATGGTGAGCTAACGCTTTGTCCCTCTCCCCGGCCGGCGGTACTGCTTGCTAGCTGGACCACGCGAAAAATTAACGCGTGCACCGAAAACCTTAGCGCAAGTGGAGGCAAACATCAAACCCAATTACTAGCTGCAACTGTGGTAGTCAGAGCAAGTTGTGTGATGAGTGACTCCGGGCTATTTCGGTGGATCGCCATTTGTGGCTGCAGAACAAGGTTTTTGATTATGCCAATCGGTGCCTGCATCTCGAGATCTTAGATATAGTTCACTCGTGGGACACATGGTCTAGCTATAGCTGTTTGGTGAAATTGAAGGCTACGTACGTACGATTAAAGTCCTGCTGCAGCTATATATGCTGTAGGTGGGTTATTTATAGATGGAGTACATAGAAAAACTTTCGAGGAGTTCTGATCTGAAGGCTGGATTTGTGCATATATTTGTAAAGCTTTATAGTCCCTCCGTCTACAAAAGTATGTCTCAATAAAAACTAAATTTGCATGTATTTAGACATGATTTAGTGTGTAGATACATATAAATTTAGACTAGATTGAGAAATCGTTTTGTGGACGGAGGGAGTAGTACAACTGCACCGACAGTAGGGTCTCTGGCCTAACAAAAAATTATCAAGAGCTAGCTAGTGTTCATCGTTCCCGGCCGTGATCTATCAGAGCCACCGTCTTTAAGTTAGTACATATCCATCTACATTGTTGTCCAGTCCTGTAGAAACGTTAGCAATACTAATTTGAACTTATTAGAGGCGAACGTGTGGCGCAAGTTCATGACTCCGTGAGCCATATCAACGCCTCCGCGCTGTCCATCCACATTTTCATTTCTTCGAGCGATTCTTTTAATTTATCTTCTTCTTTTTTGACTTGATTTAATTTATCTTCTCAACTGAAGGCTATATATGCACATCCACGTACACCTTTCATGGAGATTTTCCCTGGATCATGCATACGACTTTCCTACCAGATGCACTTATTAGACTGACATTTGCGAAGAAAGTCCTGTGGAGAGAAAATGATAAGGATGACCCACATATGCCAACGATAGCACTCATGCGATCAGCTGAATTAACCCGATGGTGTGCTGAATTAATCCGGTGATGTGAGAACACTGCAACAGGGCGCCAACCCACTAGCAGGAAAATTAAAGCCAGCTCGCACAAGTAGTTGATGTAGGAATTAATCGTAGCTAGATCGATCGAGCAAATGGTGCAAACACGCCTAAAACGCTTCCCAACGCCCACAATCTCCGCGGGATCCACTGGATCTCGGCACGCCGTGCACGCCGGCGATCCCTGAAGCCCCCGGCGGCCGGTGCTCGGCCCTCGCCAGCAACGAACACGCACGCATGCAGGGTGGCGCGCGTACGTCGGCACGGCACACCGTTGCGCTTGCGCGGGCGACGAACGTGCCCGGGTTTTGGCCGGAAACGTCCAGGCAACGCGACCCTCCAGGGGCAGCCATGCGAGATTCGCTGCTCTCCATCGCACGAGTCGTCGTTCCGGTTATCATCGCACGCAGTATGTTCCGAAGGATACATATGCCGCTGTCTTCCGAAAACTCCAAAGAGAGCTCGGAGTTCATGGAGACACATTTTCTGGAAAATCCAAAATCTCCATTTTAAAGCTTGAAACAAATCTGAACAAAAAAATTAGATGTAGATAATGTCGAAATCCACCAATGCGCAAAAAAACAATGCAAAATCTGACAAAATTTAAAATTTGAAAATGTGCACGGTTCACCGCACCTAGATCCACACTTTTTTTTTATTCTTGCTCTGCCAAGAATATAAATTCTTTCGTATTGGTATTTTACGCACTAGTAGAGTTCATCATTATCTACATATAGGAATCTTTTTTCTGTTTTTTAAACCTTATTAGAAATGCTTTTTTGATGTTTAAAATAAAGTTATTTTTGTTTGACCAACCAATCACATTATTGTTGTGCAATTTTGAATTACTTCGAGCAAATGGAAGAAATTCATTAAATCATTGGAAAGTAGCAAACACCGGCATATTCTATAATACATGATACATTATGTATGAAAAATATAAATGCGTCCTTTTGAATTTTATTGTTGGTACTTACTCAAGGTACTCCTTTTTAATTTTTCTAATAAATGGAAAAATAGTAAAAAATGTTGGTAACCTTTTTTGCACTATTGTTTGGCGTGGAATATGCAACCTTGACAGAAAATATGGGCACATTATCATTAACTATGGTATGCTAATGTTCAATATTTTACTCATCTAGCTTCAAAACCAAAGATAGTTTATGTATGAAGGCTATTTGTTGAAGAGTTTGTTTTCAATATCTGCCAGAAATTACTTTATCCCTTTTTCTGCCAATTAATATACAAAATATGATCACCAAGCCAAATAATTGGTTTTTGGACATTGGGTTATGAATTTGTATTGGTTTGCAAGTTAGTTACATCTGGGGATGGTTAAACGGCCGGAAGATTTTCAAAATAAAACAAGTTATAGACTATCCCCTTTTAAATGCATATCCTACATCAGTATAGAAGAATACCACAAAGTGTTCTGACCATTCCATACATGATTTTGTTGCAGCAAAAGGATTCTTAACAAGATGTTGGCTGGACGGAAATTTTTCCATGAAGTGTAGTAGAGATGGTTTGTTAGAAAAAGTCCCCAAATGATCCAATTCTATACCGATGGACCAAATCTCTCATAGAAATTCTAATCCCTTAAAATTCCTACAAATCTTTTGAATGGAGGAAGCCCAATCTCAGGCAACATCTTATGCCGCGTCAGCTCATCACCATGACAAGTGGCCCATGACCCATCTACCATTCAATCAGCAGTTCTCATCACCTATCCTCAAGCCCCCACAAGTTGCTGGAGTAAGCTGCCCCTCCAATAAAACCAATTAAAATCAAATATCTCTTTCACATGTTAGCTAACATTCCTGCTTCTAAATTAATGCAAAGTCACAGATGACGACTTGTAAACATGACCAGCTAGAATATTTGAATACATCGATTTGCTAATTAATCACCCCGGAAAGTACTCAACTGTCTCCAAATATTGGTTCTTGTGGGATCCATGGAAGGAGGACGTACTAATGCTATCGTCGCACTGTCCTATGAAGAGGGCCGGGAGATGGATTCAGGAACGCTTAAGGGTGTGTTTGGTAGACCGGCTCCACTAAGAAAATCTCTACTCACCCCGTTTTTTCTTGTTTGGTAGCCCGGCTCGTGCATCTCCGCCCCTGCCCACTTCACCCCGAAACGGCTCTCAGCCCTGCCGAGAAGAGAAGCTTGAGCTTTGATACGTCTCCAACGTATCCATAATTTCTGATGTTCCATGCTTATATTATACCATTTGCTACATGTTTTATATACACTTCGTATCACTTTTATGCATTTTCTGGGACTAACCTATTAACAAGATGCCACAGTGCCAGTTCCCTGTTTTCTGCTGTTTTTGGTTTCAGAAAGTTACTTCTGGAAATATTCTCGGAATTGCACGAAACAAAAGGCCAGGTCCCTATTTTTCCAGCACGTACACGGAGTCCGAAGGAGAGACGAAGACTCGCCACGAGGTGGCCAAACCACCAGGTGGCGCGGCAGTGGGCCCAGCCGCGCCTGGGTGTGGTTTGGGCCCCTCGGGGGTCCGCCGACATCGCCCCTTCGCCTATTTATTCCCCGAGACGCGAAAACCCTAAAACACCGAGCCTTTCATCCAGAACATATTCGCTGCCGCCGCCGTCGTCAACCCTAACTCGGGGGGTTCTGAAGCTCTTCCCGGCACCCTGCCGGAGAGGGGAATCATCACCGGAGGGCTCTACATCGCCATGCCCGCCTCCGGAGTGATGCGTGAGTAGTTCATCCTTGGACTATGGGTCCATAGCAGTAGCTAGATGGTTGTCTTCTCCACTTGTGCCATCATGTTTAGATCTTGTGAGCTGCCTATCATGATCAAGATCATCTTATTGTAATGCTACATGTTGTGTTTGCTGGGATCTGACTTATATTGATACCTATGTGGAGCTGAATATTATATTATCATGTCTATGTCATTTGTGATCTTGCATGCTCTCCGTTACTTGTTGAAGCCTTGGCCACGTGAATACTTGTAACTCCAAGAGGGGGTATTTATGCATGATAGTTGGGTTCAACCTCTATTTAACCTGGGATAGTGACAGCAAGTTCTAAGGTTGTAGATGTGTTGTTGCCACTAGGGGTAAAACAGCAATGCTTTATTCAAGGATGAATGTATTGTTTACATTACGCACATTACTTAATGCAATTGTCTGTTGCTTGCAACTTAATACTGGAAGGGGTACGGATGTTAACCGGAAAGTGGACTATTTAGGCATAGATGCATGCTGGATAGCGGTCTATGTACTTTGTCGTAATGCCCAAATGAATCTCATAGTAGACACCACAGCTCACACATGCATGTTATATGCACTTATCAATTGTCAATTGCCCAGCTGTAATTTGTTTACCCAGCATGTTAGTTATCTTATTGGAGAGACACCACTAGTGAACTGTGGACCCCGGTCCATTCTTTTACATCTGAAATACAATCTACTGCAATCATTGTTCTCTACTGTTTTATGCAAACAAACATCATTTTCCATTCGATACGTTTAACCCTTTGTTTTCAGCAAGCCGGTGAGATTGACAACCTCACTGTTAAGTTGGGGCAAAGTAATTTGGTTGTGTTGTGCAGGTTCCACGTTGGCACCGGAATCCCTGGTGTTGCGCCGCACTACACTCCTTCACCAACACCTTCGAAGCAAACCTCGTTTTCCTACTGGTCGATTAAACCTTGGTTTCATACTGAGGGAAAACTTACTGCTGCACTCATCATACCTTCCTCTTGGGGTTCCCAACTGACGTGTGACGTACAAGCATTGTTTCTGGCACTATTGCCGGGAGATATTCCCTCGTCAACCTAGAGCCACCAACACGTTTTCTGGCGCCGTTGCCGGGGAAAACGAATTGCTTCTGCAAGGGGAGTCTCTCACACCCAATCTCTTTACTTTGTTATTTGTCTTGCTTAGTTTATTTTTATTTAGTCTTGTTTGCTCTCTTTATCAAAAACACAAAAAAATTAGTTACTTGCATCTAGTTTATTTTCTGTTTAGTTTTTATTATTTCATCATGCTTCTCCCTAAGTACACTTTAAAAGAAATATCTGTGGGTAGTGGGTCTATCATTGGAAGAGACAACATTGAAGAATTTTTTAGTCATGTTAGCAAGCTGAAAGATTTTGAAGATAGATCCTTGGTAGAACTTGCCCCTAATTATGAAATTGCTGCTGCCTCCTTAGTCCACATGCTTGAAGCTAGGTTTGTTAACCTTAACCCTATAATGCAGCATATGTTTCTTAGACTTCATGATATGGAAGAGGGGGAAAAGAAGGATTTTGTTTTAGAAACCCTTCTCAAAGAATTTGGAGATGTAGCTAGTGAAGCTAGAAAAGTTTTTATGCGATATAGGATGCTTGGTTATTACATTGATATCGCCAATATACTTGAAAAATTAGAGAAGGAAAGATCCAAGTACACTAAAGAAACTAGTTATGAAGGAGAGAATAAAATACCAATTCCTTTTAAGATTGCAGGAATGCATGAGGCACTAGAAAAGAACTTTAATTGGATTGTGCCTGAAAATTTATTTGATGAGGATAGTTTACCTAAAAGTAATGAAAGGGGAGTTTCTGAAACTTACATAGATAAAGTGCAATGCATCGTTGAGAAAACTTCTAAACTCTCCGTTGATGCTTCTTCTCTTGACAACACTTGATTTTCACTTTCTGCGCCTAGCTGAAAGGCGTTAAAGAAAAGCGCTTATGGGAGACAACCCATCGTTTTTATTTGCTGTTATTTTTGTTTTCTTTGAGTCAAGGAGTTTTGTTACTTCTGTAGCAACTCCTTTGTATCTTTATTTTATCGCAATGTTGTGCCAAGTAAAGTTCTATATTGAAAGTTGATGCAAGATTTGGATTTCTGCGCAGTGACAGATTTTTAGCTGTCACGGATTTGAGCTTATCTCCCTGTAGAAAATTCAAAAATTCTGAGAAAAATCACGCATATTCCTGAGATATGTACGCAACTTTCATTATTTTAGGCCAGATCCATCTGAGCAACTTAAGTGCCTCGAAAAAATTCGTCATTCCAGACTGTTCTGTTTTTGACAGATTCTGCCTTTTGTTTTGCATTCGCTCTTTTACTGTGTTTGTGTGGATTTCTTTGCTCCACAAAGCATTGGTGGCTGTAGCTAATGTCCAGAAGCTTTGGGATTGATTGTATCATTACAGAATATGAGAATTTTTGATTATGCACTAACCCTCTAATGAGAACTGTCTTGAGTTTGGTGTGAAGGAAGTTTTCAAGGATCAAGCGAGAAGGGTGATATTATGTGATCAAGAAGAGTGAAAAGCCTAAGCTTGGGGATGCCCCCGTGGTTCATCCCAACCATATTCAGAGAGACTCAAGCGTCTAAGCTTGGGGATGCCCAAGGCATCCCCTTCTTCATCAACAAACTTATCAGGTCATCTCTAGTGAAACTATATTTTAATTCTTTCACATCTTATGCGCTTTACTTGGAGCGTCTGTGTGTTTTTATTTTTGTTTTTGTTTGAATAAATTCGGATCCTAGCAATCCTTGTGTGGGAGAGAGACACGCTCCGCTTTTTCATGTGAATACTCATGTTCTTCACTTATATTTGTTGAGTATTCTTAACTAGCTACTGCAGTGCTTTTAGCTCCTGTTTTTCATGCATCTCTTCGAGCTGTTAGCACTTGTTTATAAATACTCTCTTGCTGCATTATATTATCATTTGGAGAGTTTATGTTTAATAAATTATTGGTGTTTGTTTGGAAGAAAGAAAATGCTACATGTAGTAGTTGGTATTGGAAAAGACATATGCATTCTTGTAGATCATTGTCTTGTTTTGATTTGATGCTTTGCAATTGTTTTGAGCTCTCAAGTAGATCATGTTTAAGCTCTTGCATCATGTAGTTAAAGCCTAGTAGTGGAGAACTACCGTAGAGCTTGTTGAGACTTGGGATGCATATTTGTTCTCTCTAAGGTCTAGATATTTTCTGGTAAAATGTTTGAGCAACAAGGAAGACAGTGTAGAGTCTTATAATACTTGCAATATGTTTTTATGTGATTCTTGCTGTACCGGTTTATACTTGTGTTTGCTTCAAACAACCTTGCTAGCCTAAACTCTGTACTGAGAGGGAATGCTTCTCGTGCATCCAAAACTTGAGCCAAAACCCATGCCATTTGTGTCCACCATACCTACCTACTATGTGGTATTTCCTGCCATTCCAAGTAAATATTTCATGTGCTACCTTTAAACTATTCAAAACTTTATTACTCCTTATTTGTGTCAATGTTTTATAGCTCATGAGGAAGTATGTGGTGTTTTATCTTTCAATCTTGTCATTTACTTCTGACAGACTTTCACCTGGACTAGTGGCATATACATCCGCTTATCCAATAATTTGCAAAAAGAGCTGGCAACGGGGTGCCCAGCCCCAATTAATTACAACTTTCATTAATAATTCTCTTCACATGTTTTGCCCTGATTTATCAGTAAGCAACTTAATTTTGCAATAGACACTCCTCCATGGTATGTGAATGTTGGAAGGCACCCGAGGATTCGGTTAGCCATGGCTTGTGTAAGCAAAAGGTTGGGAGGAGTGTCATCTATAAAGAAACTAAAATACATGTGTAAACAAAAGAGAAGAGGGATGATCTACCTTGCTGGTAGAGATAACGTCCTTCATGGGAGCCGCTCTTGAAAGTCTGGTTGACAAGGGGGTTAGAGTGCCCACTACCATTCGTTGACAACAACAAACACCTCTCAAATACTTATTTTGTGCTCTCTATATGCTTTCGAAAACTTAAAAAGCTCTAGCACATGATTTAATCCCTGCTTCCCTCTGCGAAGGGCCTATCTTTTACTTTATGTTGAGTCAGTTTACCTACTCCTTTCTATCTTAGAAGCAAACACTTGTGTCAACTTTGTGTGCATTGATTCTTACATATTTACTTATTGCACTTGTTATATTGCTTTATGTTGACAACTATCCATGAGATATACATGTTACAAGTTGAAAGCAAATGCTGAAACTTAATCATCCTTTGTGTTGCTTCAATGCCTTTTACTTTGAATCTATTGCTTTATGAGTTACCTCTTATGCAAAACTTTTTGATGCTTGTCTTGAAAGTACTATTCATGAAAAGTTTTTGCTTATATGATTCATTGTTTACTCTTTATCTATTTGTTAGCAAACTATAGATCATTGCTTTGAGTCACTTCATTCATGACATGAGCCTTGCAATATATTGATCAAGATTGTGTGAAAGCATGTCTCCTCAGAAATTATTTGTTGTTATCGTTTTACCTACTCGAGGACGAGTAGAACTAAGCTTGGGGATGCTTATATTATACCATTTGCTACATGTTTTATATACACTTCGTATCACTTTTATGCATTTTCTGGGACTAACCTATTAACAAGATGCCACAGTGCCAGTTCCCTGTTTTCTGCTGTTTTTGGTTTCAGAAAGTTACTTCTGGAAATATTCTCGGAATTGCACGAAACAAAAGGCCAGGTCCCTATTTTTCCAGCACGTACACGGAGTCCGAAGGAGAGACGAAGAGCCACGAGGTGGCCAAACCACCAGGTGGCGCGGCAGTGGGCCCAGCCGCGCCTGGGTGTGGTTTGGGCCCCTCGGGGGTCCGCCGACATCGCCCCTTCGCCTATTTATTCCCCGAGACGCGAAAACCCTAAAACACCGAGCCTTTCATCCAGAACATATTCGCTGCCGCCGCCGTCGTCAACCCTAACTCGGGGGGTTCTGAAGCTCTTCCCGGCACCCTGCCGGAGAGGGGAATCATCACCGGAGGGCTCTACATCGCCATGCCCGCCTCCGGAGTGATGCGTGAGTAGTTCATCCTTGGACTATGGGTCCATAGCAGTAGCTAGATGGTTGTCTTCTCCACTTGTGCCATCATGTTTAGATCTTGTGAGCTGCCTATCATGATCAAGATCATCTTATTGTAATGCTACATGTTGTGTTTGCTGGGATCTGACTTATATTGATACCTATGTGGAGCTGAATATTATATTATCATGTCTATGTCATTTGTGATCTTGCATGCTCTCCGTTACTTGTTGAAGCCTTGGCCACGTGAATACTTGTAACTCCAAGAGGGGGTATTTATGCATGATAGTTGGGTTCAACCTCTATTTAACCTGGGATAGTGACAGCAAGTTCTAAGGTTGTAGATGTGTTGTTGCCACTAGGGGTAAAACAGCAATGCTTTATTCAAGGATGAATGTATTGTTTACATTACGCACATTACTTAATGCAATTGTCTGTTGCTTGCAACTTAATACTGGAAGGGGTACGGATGTTAACCGGAAAGTGGACTATTTAGGCATAGATGCATGCTGGATAGCGGTCTATGTACTTTGTCGTAATGCCCAAATGAATCTCATAGTAGACACCACAGCTCACACATGCATGTTATATGCACTTATCAATTGTCAATTGCCCAGCTGTAATTTGTTTACCCAGCATGTTAGTTATCTTATTGGAGAGACACCACTAGTGAACTGTGGACCCCGGTCCATTCTTTTACATCTGAAATACAATCTACTGCAATCATTGTTCTCTACTGTTTTATGCAAACAAACATCATTTTCCATTCGATACGTTTAACCCTTTGTTTTCAGCAAGCCGGTGAGATTGACAACCTCACTGTTAAGTTGGGGCAAAGTAATTTGGTTGTGTTGTGCAGGTTCCACGTTGGCACCGGAATCCCTGGTGTTGCGCCGCACTACACTCCTTCACCAACACCTTCGAAGCAAACCTCGTTTTCCTACTGGTTCGATTAAACCTTGGTTTCATACTGAGGGAAAACTTACTGCTGCACTCATCATACCTTCCTCTTGGGGTTCCCAACTGACGTGTGACGTACAAGCATTGTTTCTGGCACTATTGCCGGGAGATATTCCCTCGTCAACCTAGAGCCACCAACACGTTTTCTGGCGCCGTTGCCGGGGAAAACGAATTGCTTCTGCAAGGGGAGTCTCTCACACCCAATCTCTTTACTTTGTTATTTGTCTTGCTTAGTTTATTTTTATTTAGTCTTGTTTGCTCTCTTTATCAAAAACACAAAAAAATTAGTTACTTGCATCTAGTTTATTTTCTGTTTAGTTTTTATTATTTCATCATGCTTCTCCCTAAGTACACTTTAAAAGAAATATCTGTGGGTAGTGGGTCTATCATTGGAAGAGACAACATTGAAGAATTTTTTAGTCATGTTAGCAAGCTGAAAGATTTTGAAGATAGATCCTTGGTAGAACTTGCCCCTAATTATGAAATTGCTGCTGCCTCCTTAGTCCACATGCTTGAAGCTAGGTTTGTTAACCTTAACCCTATAATGCAGCATATGTTTCTTAGACTTCATGATATGGAAGAGGGGGAAAAGAAGGATTTTGTTTTAGAAACCCTTCTCAAAGAATTTGGAGATGTAGCTAGTGAAGCTAGAAAAGTTTTTATGCGATATAGGATGCTTGGTTATTACATTGATATCGCCAATATACTTGAAAAATTAGAGAAGGAAAGATCCAAGTACACTAAAGAAACTAGTTATGAAGGAGAGAATAAAATACCAATTCCTTTTAAGATTGCAGGAATGCATGAGGCACTAGAAAAGAACTTTAATTGGATTGTGCCTGAAAATTTATTTGATGAGGATAGTTTACCTAAAAGTAATGAAAGGGGAGTTTCTGAAACTTACATAGATAAAGTGCAATGCATCGTTGAGAAAACTTCTAAACTCTCCGTTGATGCTTCTTCTCTTGACAACACTTGATTTTCACTTTCTGCGCCTAGCTGAAAGGCGTTAAAGAAAAGCGCTTATGGGAGACAACCCATCGTTTTTATTTGCTGTTATTTTTGTTTTCTTTGAGTCAAGGAGTTTTGTTACTTCTGTAGCAACTCCTTTGTATCTTTATTTTATCGCAATGTTGTGCCAAGTAAAGTTCTATATTGAAAGTTGATGCAAGATTTGGATTTCTGCGCAGTGACAGATTTTTAGCTGTCACGGATTTGAGCTTATCTCCCTGTAGAAAATTCAAAAATTCTGAGAAAAATCACGCATATTCCTGAGATATGTACGCAACTTTCATTATTTTAGGCCAGATCCATCTGAGCAACTTAAGTGCCTCGAAAAAATTCGTCATTCCAGACTGTTCTGTTTTTGACAGATTCTGCCTTTTGTTTTGCATTCGCTCTTTTACTGTGTTTGTGTGGATTTCTTTGCTCCACAAAGCATTGGTGGCTGTAGCTAATGTCCAGAAGCTTTGGGATTGATTGTATCATTACAGAATATGAGAATTTTTGATTATGCACTAACCCTCTAATGAGAACTGTCTTGAGTTTGGTGTGAAGGAAGTTTTCAAGGATCAAGCGAGAAGGGTGATATTATGTGATCAAGAAGAGTGAAAAGCCTAAGCTTGGGGATGCCCCCGTGGTTCATCCCAACCATATTCAGAGAGACTCAAGCGTCTAAGCTTGGGGATGCCCAAGGCATCCCCTTCTTCATCAACAAACTTATCAGGTCATCTCTAGTGAAACTATATTTTAATTCTTTCACATCTTATGCGCTTTACTTGGAGCGTCTGTGTGTTTTTATTTTTGTTTTTGTTTGAATAAATTCGGATCCTAGCAATCCTTGTGTGGGAGAGAGACACGCTCCGCTTTTTCATGTGAATACTCATGTTCTTCACTTATATTTGTTGAGTATTCTTAACTAGCTACTGCAGTGCTTTTAGCTCCTGTTTTTCATGCATCTCTTCGAGCTGTTAGCACTTGTTTATAAATACTCTCTTGCTGCATTATATTATCATTTGGAGAGTTTATGTTTAATAAATTGATTGGTGTTTGTTTGGAAGAAAGAAAATGCTACATGTAGTAGTTGGTATTGGAAAAGACATATGCATTCTTGTAGATCATTGTCTTGTTTTGATTTGATGCTTTGCAATTGTTTTGAGCTCTCAAGTAGATCATGTTTAAGCTCTTGCATCATGTAGTTAAAGCCTAGTAGTGGAGAACTACCGTAGAGCTTGTTGAGACTTGGGATGCATATTTGTTCTCTCTAAGGTCTAGATATTTTCTGGTAAAATGTTTGAGCAACAAGGAAGACAGTGTAGAGTCTTATAATACTTGCAATATGTTTTTATGTGATTCTTGCTGTACCGGTTTATACTTGTGTTTGCTTCAAACAACCTTGCTAGCCTAAACTCTGTACTGAGAGGGAATGCTTCTCGTGCATCCAAAACTTGAGCCAAAACCCATGCCATTTGTGTCCACCATACCTACCTACTATGTGGTATTTCCTGCCATTCCAAGTAAATATTTCATGTGCTACCTTTAAACTATTCAAAACTTTATTACTCCTTATTTGTGTCAATGTTTTATAGCTCATGAGGAAGTATGTGGTGTTTTATCTTTCAATCTTGTCATTTACTTCTGACAGACTTTCACCTGGACTAGTGGCATATACATCCGCTTATCCAATAATTTGCAAAAAGAGCTGGCAACGGGGTGCCCAGCCCCAATTAATTACAACTTTCATTAATAATTCTCTTCACATGTTTTGCCCTGATTTATCAGTAAGCAACTTAATTTTGCAATAGACACTCCTCCATGGTATGTGAATGTTGGAAGGCACCCGAGGATTCGGTTAGCCATGGCTTGTGTAAGCAAAAGGTTGGGAGGAGTGTCATCTATAAAGAAACTAAAATACATGTGTAAACAAAAGAGAAGAGGGATGATCTACCTTGCTGGTAGAGATAACGTCCTTCATGGGAGCCGCTCTTGAAAGTCTGGTTGACAAGGGGGTTAGAGTGCCCACTACCATTCGTTGACAACAACAAACACCTCTCAAATACTTATTTTGTGCTCTCTATATGCTTTCGAAAACTTAAAAAGCTCTAGCACATGATTTAATCCCTGCTTCCCTCTGCGAAGGGCCTATCTTTTACTTTATGTTGAGTCAGTTTACCTACTCCTTTCTATCTTAGAAGCAAACACTTGTGTCAACTTTGTGTGCATTGATTCTTACATATTTACTTATTGCACTTGTTATATTGCTTTATGTTGACAACTATCCATGAGATATACATGTTACAAGTTGAAAGCAAATGCTGAAACTTAATCATCCTTTGTGTTGCTTCAATGCCTTTTACTTTGAATCTATTGCTTTATGAGTTACCTCTTATGCAAAACTTTTTGATGCTTGTCTTGAAAGTACTATTCATGAAAAGTTTTTGCTTATATGATTCATTGTTTACTCTTTATCTATTTGTTAGCAAACTATAGATCATTGCTTTGAGTCACTTCATTCATGACATGAGCCTTGCAATATATTGATCAAGATTGTGTGAAAGCATGTCTCCTCAGAAATTATTTGTTGTTATCGTTTTACCTACTCGAGGACGAGTAGAACTAAGCTTGGGGATGCTTATATTATACCATTTGCTACATGTTTTATATACACTTCGTATCACTTTTATGCATTTTCTGGGACTAACCTATTAACAAGATGCCACAGTGCCAGTTCCCTGTTTTCTGCTGTTTTTGGTTTCAGAAAGTTACTTCTGGAAATATTCTCGGAATTGCACGAAACAAAAGGCCAGGTCCCTATTTTTCCAGCACGTACACGGAGTCCGAAGGAGAGACGAAGAGCCACGAGGTGGCCAAACCACCAGGTGGCGCGGCAGTGGGCCCAGCCGCGCCTGGTGTGGTTTGGGCCCCTCGGGGGTCCGCCGACATCGCCCCTTCGCCTATTTATTCCCCGAGACGCGAAAACCCTAAAACACCGAGCCTTTCATCCAGAACATATTCGCTGCCGCCGCCGTCGTCAACCCTAACTCGGGGGGTTCTGAAGCTCTTCCCGGCACCCTGCCGGAGAGGGGAATCATCACCGGAGGGCTCTACATCGCCATGCCCGCCTCCGGAGTGATGCGTGAGTAGTTCATCCTTGGACTATGGGTCCATAGCAGTAGCTAGATGGTTGTCTTCTCCACTTGTGCCATCATGTTTAGATCTTGTGAGCTGCCTATCATGATCAAGATCATCTTATTGTAATGCTACATGTTGTGTTTGCTGGGATCTGACTTATATTGATACCTATGTGGAGCTGAATATTATATTATCATGTCTATGTCATTTGTGATCTTGCATGCTCTCCGTTACTTGTTGAAGCCTTGGCCACGTGAATACTTGTAACTCCAAGAGGGGGTATTTATGCATGATAGTTGGGTTCAACCTCTATTTAACCTGGGATAGTGACAGCAAGTTCTAAGGTTGTAGATGTGTTGTTGCCACTAGGGGTAAAACAGCAATGCTTTATTCAAGGATGAATGTATTGTTTACATTACGCACATTACTTAATGCAATTGTCTGTTGCTTGCAACTTAATACTGGAAGGGGTACGGATGTTAACCGGAAAGTGGACTATTTAGGCATAGATGCATGCTGGATAGCGGTCTATGTACTTTGTCGTAATGCCCAAATGAATCTCATAGTAGACACCACAGCTCACACATGCATGTTATATGCACTTATCAATTGTCAATTGCCCAGCTGTAATTTGTTTACCCAGCATGTTAGTTATCTTATTGGAGAGACACCACTAGTGAACTGTGGACCCCGGTCCATTCTTTTACATCTGAAATACAATCTACTGCAATCATTGTTCTCTACTGTTTTATGCAAACAAACATCATTTTCCATTCGATACGTTTAACCCTTTGTTTTCAGCAAGCCGGTGAGATTGACAACCTCACTGTTAAGTTGGGGCAAAGTAATTTGGTTGTGTTGTGCAGGTTCCACGTTGGCACCGGAATCCCTGGTGTTGCGCCGCACTACACTCCTTCACCAACACCTTCGAAGCAAACCTCGTTTTCCTACTGGTTCGATTAAACCTTGGTTTCATACTGAGGGAAAACTTACTGCTGCACTCATCATACCTTCCTCTTGGGGTTCCCAACTGACGTGTGACGTACAAGCATTGTTTCTGGCACTATTGCCGGGGAGATATTCCCTCGTCAACCTAGAGCCACCAACACGTTTTCTGGCGCCGTTGCCGGGGAAAACCGAATTGCTTCTGCAAGGGGAGTCTCTCACACCCAATCTCTTTACTTTGTTATTTGTCTTGCTTAGTTTATTTTTATTTAGTCTTGTTTGCTCTCTTTATCAAAAACACAAAAAAATTAGTTACTTGCATCTAGTTTATTTTCTGTTTAGTTTTTATTATTTCATCATGCTTCTCCCTAAGTACACTTTAAAAGAAATATCTGTGGGTAGTGGGTCTATCATTGGAAGAGACAACATTGAAGAATTTTTTAGTCATGTTAGCAAGCTGAAAGATTTTGAAGATAGATCCTTGGTAGAACTTGCCCCTAATTATGAAATTGCTGCTGCCTCCTTAGTCCACATGCTTGAAGCTAGGTTTGTTAACCTTAACCCTATAATGCAGCATATGTTTCTTAGACTTCATGATATGGAAGAGGGGGAAAAGAAGGATTTTGTTTTAGAAACCCTTCTCAAAGAATTTGGAGATGTAGCTAGTGAAGCTAGAAAAGTTTTTATGCGATATAGGATGCTTGGTTATTACATTGATATCGCCAATATACTTGAAAAATTAGAGAAGGAAAGATCCAAGTACACTAAAGAAACTAGTTATGAAGGAGAGAATAAAATACCAATTCCTTTTAAGATTGCAGGAATGCATGAGGCACTAGAAAAGAACTTTAATTGGATTGTGCCTGAAAATTTATTTGATGAGGATAGTTTACCTAAAAGTAATGAAAGGGGAGTTTCTGAAACTTACATAGATAAAGTGCAATGCATCGTTGAGAAAACTTCTAAACTCTCCGTTGATGCTTCTTCTCTTGACAACACTTGATTTTCACTTTCTGCGCCTAGCTGAAAGGCGTTAAAGAAAAGCGCTTATGGGAGACAACCCATCGTTTTTATTTGCTGTTATTTTTGTTTTCTTTGAGTCAAGGAGTTTTGTTACTTCTGTAGCAACTCCTTTGTATCTTTATTTTATCGCAATGTTGTGCCAAGTAAAGTTCTATATTGAAAGTTGATGCAAGATTTGGATTTCTGCGCAGTGACAGATTTTTAGCTGTCACGGATTTGAGCTTATCTCCCTGTAGAAAATTCAAAAAATTCTGAGAAAAATCACGCATATTCCTGAGATATGTACGCAACTTTCATTATTTTAGGCCAGATCCATCTGAGCAACTTAAGTGCCTCGAAAAAATTCGTCATTCCAGACTGTTCTGTTTTTGACAGATTCTGCCTTTTGTTTTGCATTCGCTCTTTTACTGTGTTTGTGTGGATTTCTTTGCTCCACAAAGCATTGGTGGCTGTAGCTAATGTCCAGAAGCTTTGGGATTGATTGTATCATTACAGAATATGAGAATTTTTGATTATGCACTAACCCTCTAATGAGAACTGTCTTGAGTTTGGTGTGAAGGAAGTTTTCAAGGATCAAGCGAGAAGGGTGATATTATGTGATCAAGAAGAGTGAAAAGCCTAAGCTTGGGGATGCCCCCGTGGTTCATCCCAACCATATTCAGAGAGACTCAAGCGTCTAAGCTTGGGGATGCCCAAGGCATCCCCTTCTTCATCAACAAACTTATCAGGTCATCTCTAGTGAAACTATATTTTAATTCTTTCACATCTTATGCGCTTTACTTGGAGCGTCTGTGTGTTTTTATTTTTGTTTTTGTTTGAATAAATTCGGATCCTAGCAATCCTTGTGTGGGAGAGAGACACGCTCCGCTTTTTCATGTGAATACTCATGTTCTTCACTTATATTTGTTGAGTATTCTTAACTAGCTACTGCAGTGCTTTTAGCTCCTGTTTTTCATGCATCTCTTCGAGCTGTTAGCACTTGTTTATAAATACTCTCTTGCTGCATTATATTATCATTTGGAGAGTTTATGTTTAATAAATTATTGGTGTTTGTTTGGAAGAAAGAAAATGCTACATGTAGTAGTTGGTATTGGAAAAGACATATGCATTCTTGTAGATCATTGTCTTGTTTTGATTTGATGCTTTGCAATTGTTTTGAGCTCTCAAGTAGATCATGTTTAAGCTCTTGCATCATGTAGTTAAAGCCTAGTAGTGGAGAACTACCGTAGAGCTTGTTGAGACTTGGGATGCATATTTGTTCTCTCTAAGGTCTAGATATTTTCTGGTAAAATGTTTGAGCAACAAGGAAGACAGTGTAGA
Source organism: Poa pratensis (assembly GCA_947311845.1). Taxonomy (NCBI): domain Eukaryota; kingdom Viridiplantae; phylum Streptophyta; class Magnoliopsida; order Poales; family Poaceae; genus Poa; species Poa pratensis. Next base: position 48,964,889 of record CAMZMU010000064.1, read on the forward strand.
GTCTTATAATACTTGCAATATGTTTTTATGTGATTCTTGCTGTACCGGTTTATACTTGTGTTTGCTTCAAACAACCTTGCTAGCCTAAACTCTGTACTGAGAGGGAATGCTTCTCGTGCATCCAAAACTTGAGCCAAAACCCATGCCATTTGTGTCCACCATACCTACCTACTATGTGGTATTTCCTGCCATTCCAAGTAAATATTTCATGTGCTACCTTTAAACTATTCAAAACTTTATTACTCCTTATTTGTGTCAATGTTTTATAGCTCATGAGGAAGTATGTGGTGTTTTATCTTTCAATCTTGTCATTTACTTCTGACAGACTTTCACCTGGACTAGTGGCATATACATCCGCTTATCCAATAATTTGCAAAAAGAGCTGGCAACGGGGTGCCCAGCCCCAATTAATTACAACTTTCATTAATAATTCTCTTCACATGTTTTGCCCTGATTTATCAGTAAGCAACTTAATTTTGCAATAGACACTCCTCCATGGTATGTGAATGTTGGAAGGCACCCGAGGATTCGGTTAGCCATGGCTTGTGTAAGCAAAAGGTTGGGAGGAGTGTCATCTATAAAGAAACTAAAATACATGTGTAAACAAAAGAGAAGAGGGATGATCTACCTTGCTGGTAGAGATAACGTCCTTCATGGGAGCCGCTCTTGAAAGTCTGGTTGACAAGGGGGTTAGAGTGCCCACTACCATTCGTTGACAACAACAAACACCTCTCAAATACTTATTTTGTGCTCTCTATATGCTTTCGAAAACTTAAAAAGCTCTAGCACATGATTTAATCCCTGCTTCCCTCTGCGAAGGGCCTATCTTTTACTTTATGTTGAGTCAGTTTACCTACTCCTTTCTATCTTAGAAGCAAACACTTGTGTCAACTTTGTGTGCATTGATTCTTACATATTTACTTATTGCACTTGTTATATTGCTTTATGTTGACAACTATCCATGAGATATACATGTTACAAGTTGAAAGCAAATGCTGAAACTTAATCATCCTTTGTGTTGCTTCAATGCCTTTTACTTTGAATCTATTGCTTTATGAGTTACCTCTTATGCAAAACTTTTTGATGCTTGTCTTGAAAGTACTATTCATGAAAAGTTTTTGCTTATATGATTCATTGTTTACTCTTTATCTATTTGTTAGCAAACTATAGATCATTGCTTTGAGTCACTTCATTCATGACATGAGCCTTGCAATATATTGATCAAGATTGTGTGAAAGCATGTCTCCTCAGAAATTATTTGTTGTTATCGTTTTACCTACTCGAGGACGAGTAGAACTAAGCTTGGGGATGCTTATATTATACCATTTGCTACATGTTTTATATACACTTCGTATCACTTTTATGCATTTTCTGGGACTAACCTATTAACAAGATGCCACAGTGCCAGTTCCCTGTTTTCTGCTGTTTTTGGTTTCAGAAAGTTACTTCTGGAAATATTCTCGGAATTGCACGAAACAAAAGGCCAGGTCCCTATTTTTCCAGCACGTACACGGAGTCCGAAGGAGAGACGAAGAGCCACGAGGTGGCCAAACCACCAGGTGGCGCGGCAGTGGGCCCAGCCGCGCCTGGTGTGGTTTGGGCCCCTCGGGGGTCCGCCGACATCGCCCCTTCGCCTATTTATTCCCCGAGACGCGAAAACCCTAAAACACCGAGCCTTTCATCCAGAACATATTCGCTGCCGCCGCCGTCGTCAACCCTAACTCGGGGGGTTCTGAAGCTCTTCCCGGCACCCTGCCGGAGAGGGGAATCATCACCGGAGGGCTCTACATCGCCATGCCCGCCTCCGGAGTGATGCGTGAGTAGTTCATCCTTGGACTATGGGTCCATAGCAGTAGCTAGATGGTTGTCTTCTCCACTTGTGCCATCATGTTTAGATCTTGTGAGCTGCCTATCATGATCAAGATCATCTTATTGTAATGCTACATGTTGTGTTTGCTGGGATCTGACTTATATTGATACCTATGTGGAGCTGAATATTATATTATCATGTCTATGTCATTTGTGATCTTGCATGCTCTCCGTTACTTGTTGAAGCCTTGGCCACGTGAATACTTGTAACTCCAAGAGGGGGTATTTATGCATGATAGTTGGGTTCAACCTCTATTTAACCTGGGATAGTGACAGCAAGTTCTAAGGTTGTAGATGTGTTGTTGCCACTAGGGGTAAAACAGCAATGCTTTATTCAAGGATGAATGTATTGTTTACATTACGCACATTACTTAATGCAATTGTCTGTTGCTTGCAACTTAATACTGGAAGGGGTACGGATGTTAACCGGAAAGTGGACTATTTAGGCATAGATGCATGCTGGATAGCGGTCTATGTACTTTGTCGTAATGCCCAAATGAATCTCATAGTAGACACCACAGCTCACACATGCATGTTATATGCACTTATCAATTGTCAATTGCCCAGCTGTAATTTGTTTACCCAGCATGTTAGTTATCTTATTGGAGAGACACCACTAGTGAACTGTGGACCCCGGTCCATTCTTTTACATCTGAAATACAATCTACTGCAATCATTGTTCTCTACTGTTTTATGCAAACAAACATCATTTCCATTCGATACGTTTAACCCTTTGTTTTCAGCAAGCCGGTGAGATTGACAACCTCACTGTTAAGTTGGGGCAAAGTAATTTGGTTGTGTTGTGCAGGTTCCACGTTGGCACCGGAATCCCTGGTGTTGCGCCGCACTACACTCCTTCACCAACACCTTCGAAGCAAACCTCGTTTTCCTACTGGTTCGATTAAACCTTGGTTTCATACTGAGGGAAAACTTACTGCTGCACTCATCATACCTTCCTCTTGGGGTTCCCAACTGACGTGTGACGTACAAGCATTGTTTCTGGCACTATTGCCGGGGAAATATTCCCTCGTCAACCTAGAGCCACCAAGCTTCTCAACTCAGCCCTGCTCGCCTCATACGAAAAAACCCACGCGTGGGCCCTACCCGCGCTGTGCGCCTCCCACCCCGGCCGAAACGTGCCCCCATCCCCCCCCGCGCCGCCGCCTTGTGTCCAGCATCGTCCCGGCTCGCCGCCTTATGTCTAGCGCCGGCCGAGCCAACCTCCACCGCGCCATGAGGAACACCACCGCCTCCTCCTAGCGCCGCTACGGAGGACCAGCACGGTCGCTTCCTCGCGCACCCACGGAGGACCACCACCGCCGCCTCCTCGCGCTGTCCCGGAGGACCCAGCGCGCCGTAGACGAGCACCACCGCCGGAGACGAGCAGCACCGCGCGCGGAATAGAAGCAACTCTCCCGGCATCTCCCGGCCACTCCCGGCCTCGTCCACCGCCCACGGAATAGGATAGGCGTGGCCTCCTGCCGGCGCCGTCGTGGAGGTGGACCAGCACGGCCTCTCGGCGGCGGCTGCTCTGGCCAGCGATGGGAAGCCAGAGCACTCACCCAGGGACTGATAATCCCCAAGAGCAAGGAATCACTGTAGCACAATTCGATAAGTATTTGAGTGTCGAACCCACGAGGAGCTGAAGGTAAACTATCTATTCTCTAAAGCCCTATAACCCTCTTATATGGCCTTTTATGCAAAGCAATATATTTAAATATGAAAGGAACTAACTAATGGAAGCAAGTGACGTGGAATGGGTTTATCTAGTAACAAGTTTCTCAATCAAGTTTCAAACGCAAGTTTCTTAGAGCAAGTTTCTCTCAGCAGTTTTCTCAAGCAAGTTTCTCAAAGTAGCAAGTATCAAATATCTCAAGTAGCAAATATCTCAAGGGATCAAATGTTCTAGCAATTGTTATTTCATTCGTGTGGTTGTCACAATTAGTGAAGCACATGTTTCAGTCTTAATTGTTTCTTCTAGGAAGGAGCCATAAATAGGTGTAGCCAAGTAAATGAGCAAATTACACAACTCTTATGATGGATCTCATGGCCAAGTAAATGTGCAGCACAAGAATTATTAAGACATAATTGTCCCACCATAGCCTTAAGTTTTAGGGCCCCCCATATATATCCCCCATAATGTAACTTCAAGTCTCAGACCACGGTTTCTGTCTTAGTACTCCGACCCGTCCTACTCAATCTATTACACTACGGTGATCACCTTACATGCATTCCCCAATATATGCGTGCACTCATACATTGTACATCAAGACAATCATAAAAGATAACAAAACTTGTATGCAACCAATCAACGAACTATTTCACTATTGCCATGAACAAATCACTTCTCAAACATAGATGGGGAGACACAATAGATCAAGGAAATAGTATATTGCATCATATATCATGTTTGCCAAGAGTTTACAGTGGAGAGATGGAGATGATCTTGCTGTAGATGTTGATGATGAACACGCCGGAGGGGGTGGAGCCCTCCGGAGGTGATTCCGGCGGCGTTTCCCCCCTCCGATCTTCTCCGGTGGCAGCCTTCTGACTCTTTGTTTCGTGGTTTTGTGTCTCTCTCCGCCGCCTCCTCGCGAAACTCCTCGGGGGACTATTTTTATAGACGTTTTTAGGTCAAGACGAAGCCACGGAGATGAAAACGGACGACATCGGAGCCACGAGGAATAAAAGAGGTGGTCCCACACGGCCAAGGAATCTGGCCGCGTGGGACCATCTATTTTCTTCCTCGGACTTCCTTTTTCGCGAATCCTTGGCTCGTACGTCTCCTTATTTCCAAATATTGGGCCCCGTAAAATATTAGGTCATTTGGACGTCGTTTGGTCCCTGAAAGTCAAAAACATGGAAAAAGGGGTTTTCTGGTTCTGCAGGGTTAAATCCAAATAAATGGGGAAACTGTGAATTATCCCCTAAAATCATTATAAAACATAAATATAACCCATATATGATGCAAATAAGTTGGAATATCAAGTAATAAAATGTAAAGTTCATGTATGCATTTTACATGCATCAGGGACCTGATTGCGTTGATATTTTCTATTTGAGGGACCTGATTGCGTTGATATTTTCTATTTGAGGGACCTGATTGCTTTTTTAAAATTTCTGGCAGGGCTCAGTTCATACAGGACACCAAACAAGCTCTCAGCTCAGCCCTGCTGACCTCATACGGGCTACCAAACACACACATTAGAACACACTTGTACCTAGTCAGCATAGCTAGAGTGGGCATGTATGAGATGAGAACGCCCATACGGGCTACAAACACACCCTAAGTTGATGAGAGAAATGTGAAGGTGAAAGATCGAGCCCTACGCATCCTAGTGAGGGCAACACCCATGCCAATCTCTACACAATACAATCCCGCTGGGATTCCTGGCCTGTGGTTAATCCGCATTTTGGGCCCGCATATCAGTGACTCAGTGTGCTAACTCGTTTTCTGTTGCTGTGCCTGTTCGTTCACTGCGCGTGGGTCAAGCTTGTTTGGGCCCGCTTGTTGGTGTGAGGGCTCGTCGCGTCTGTGGGTGCCTTCTCTGTGTCTTCCGCTTGTGTGTGCTTGCCCGGGTCGGTTCAACATTTGGGGAGAGACGCGTGTGGGGCGCTACCCTCTCATCTCGATCCCTTTCTCTCTCACGCCGCCGCACCACCACCGTCGACCACGCCTCCTCACGGCAAGGGAGCCCGAGCTCGGCAGCGGCGGATCGGAAGGCGGAGGCGGTGCGGGATCTGAGAGCGGCGGTGGATCGGAACTCTCGGACGACTCCCTCCACATGTGTTCGATGCAGCAGCCGTGGAGGACCCCGATCCCCTTTGCCCGCCGCCGTCGCCGGTCGATTCCGGCCGGCTCCGGCGACTCCTCGCGCTGCTGCCGAGCCCCTCGAGACCACCTCCTCCCCCTCTCCCGAATCCATGGCGTGGAACCGCGAATCCGCTGCCTCCCCACAAACCCTAGCTAGCCGCAGAGGAGCAAGAGGAAAACCTCCCATCTTTGGCGTCCATGGCGGCAGCGGGTGGTGCTGCGGCGGCACGGCGACCGGCCGGACCACGCGGAGCCCATCTGGTCGCCCAACAAGCACCGGCGCCGCCGTCCTTGGGGCCTGGACCGGCGGCAAGCGCCGCCACAGATGTCTCCAGCTCCGGCCCGTCCTCCTTTTCATCCCCCGTTTTGCACTGAAACTGGTATGCGCGAACCTGATGCTTTCATCACTAGTAGGGAAGTGCCTTTCTATGGAACGACATTTTGTGGCGCAGCAAACTGTCATTCCGCACTCTTTCGGGTCAGCCGTGGGGGAGCGAGGACACTGATGACCCCGCAGATCCGATGTACTGGGCTCAGCTGGATAGGCCTAGGGACGACGACCCATAGAGCGACTTGTCCACTTCTTTCCGTACTATGTTTTATGTTGACTTGTCCACTTATCTATGTAGACTGATGTTTCCACTGTACTTGGTTAAGACTAATGTTTTATTTTCATGCATATGCCAATGTTAAATGCATATGCTTGTACTACGACTTATCCCAATGCATATGCCAATGTTAAATGCATATGCTTGTACTATATATGTATGTATCTCGGTCTCTAAGTGATGTGATGACATATTTATCTGTCTGTTTTAATACCGTGTCAAATATATTACTGTTTCTATTATTTTCTGTATAAATACTGTAATATACCTTTATTATTGTCAAATACAGCAAATAATCGATAATACATCAAATAATCGATAATATATACAGCAAATAATTTAGTGGCGCACGGTAAATAATTTTGTGGCGCACCATATTCTGTGGCGCACGAACAAAGTGTGTCACAGATACATTATTGTCAAATACAGCAAATAATCAAAATTATTTCTGTGGCGCATGGAAAATATTTCTGTGGCGCATTTCTGGAGGTGCGCCACAGAATTGTCTACTTTCTGTGGCGTACGGAATCATGCGCCACAGAAATAATATTTTTGTGGCGAGAATTCTGTGGCGCACCCACTATGCGCCGTAGAAAGCTATTTTGGTGCGCCACAGAAAGACACTTCCCTACTAGTGCATACGTTGTGCTAGCAGTTCGTTGTGCCTAGAGTATATATGATCAAACTGATGCTTTTATTCGTTGTGCCTAGAGTATATATGATGCACTCCGTACCATCTGTGCTTAAGGTTCACCATTTCGCTCTAGAGCTTGTCTCTGCTACTTCAGACTGATGCTTTTGTTCGTCAGGCAAGCACTGTGCATTAAGTTGTTGCTACTGGCATATATCTATCTTATTCACCTAAGTCATTTTCTTGTTGTGTAATATCATTCTTTTAGTCCCCGATACAAATCTATGCTGAACATATGACAAATCTGATAATGCTGAACATACTCCTTTTAGTCAATGCTTGCCATGCTTGGTATTTGATAGTCAGCCTGTCTAGCTTGCCGCAGTTTGCAAATACGAGTATCAAATGAAGTGTCAGTAATAGATGTACTCTTCACAAGAGAAGAGAGCACTTGTCCAGAATTTACGCATGTTTTGTGTCTTAAGCTAATAAGTGTGAATGATTTTTTTCTGTAGTTTGCTCCACATCAAAATACTCTGTGAGCTCTGTCGTTCATATCATATTTTTAGATGATATTTGCATGAATTGCTCGTGTTTCTCTGCCTGTGTACCACCTATGACTAGAGCATACTATTTTCGTTTTGTAATACAATCTCTATGATGTGATTCTAGGAATTGATCATCCTATGTTTAATAACTATTGGTGCACTTATTTTGCAGCGTGGCATTGGTGCGTTGGATGTGTGTGGTGCAGGGCTAAGATTGCTGCTGCTAGCGTATGCGGTATCCTTGTTTTATTTTGCAGACGTGCTCCACTGGCTGTTTATGGCTTTATCTTCGATGTGGTACGTCTTGCTCTCCTGTATGATTTTTCTTAACAGTTATTCCTTTTTCTTGTACATTTTACATGTGTCTTGAGGGCGCTACCATGAGGGTGAGTGGAGCCCCTGGTGCTCGGGGTGTCCCTGACGACACTTGATTGTGTGTACGAGGATAGTTCAGTTTCTGTCTATTTAATATTTTGCGTTCTTGCATAATTTGGTTGTTTTGATCTCCACTTTTGACCTGATCTTCCTCCAAGGTCATTAGTCAGAACCACTAAATTAAACAACTTCTTTTTGGGCTACAGATGATGACTGAATTAGTAGTGCTAAGTGAATCTATTGTAAATCTGGTATGACTGAAAATAGGAACTTAGGCTATACTATGTGAGCATAAATATTTTTTCTTGGTTGCATGACATAATTAAATCCTTACTGGTGGTAAAACAAGATGTCAATATTCATTTCGTATTGTTTTTGCTGTTTCGTGTCATGGAACTCTGAATCTTGGACTGAAGATTTATTAATTTGGTCATCTCTCATGTAATATCTCTTTTGTCAGATATCTACTGTATTGCAAATGATGATTCAGGAGGTGTCACATGCAAGAGGAGGCAACCTGTTAGAGGAGCACCTCTTGCTAATGTTTATGTGCACAGTTGATGCTTCATGGTGGATTGGTGAACGAACTAAGGCCTATCAAGTCGTGGTCTCTGAATCCAACCACTACTCTGCACTGCAGCTTGTCAATCACATTGAGGATCAAAGAATGGGGCCGAGAATAAAATTGAGACACATATTTTATATCCAAGGATTTCCCGGTGATTTTTTTCAGGGACAGGCTTTCCTGGTGATTGTCCAAAGAGGTCGCAATGAAATCTAGAGGCGCCAAGCTTCAATCAAAGAGTCAACCGACCTGTAATGTGAAGTGTTTCAGTAGTGAATAACAGATTTTGAGCCTTTCTTTTGAAAAAAGTTCAGTTCTTAAATCGAGTTAAAATTTTGCACGGAGTTCACACATACTTCTACATAGATTCATGTCCAATTTTTCTGATGGAAAAATTCAATGTGTACTCCAATTCGTGTTGGCAAAATTCAGGCGGCACGTTGCGCCGGCGGCGCAGCAACGCGCGCCCAATCCTTCTAGTATAGTACATGTCACCAGCCACAAAATAACAAAATACGAATGGTGCAATCGGTGACAATCACTAGCTAGGACAAGGTACTCTCAAAAAAAAAAACTAGCTAGGACAAGGGGAAGTACACCTACATAAACTGGGCAGCACAACACACCCTGCAAGAGAGACATGGCTAAGCTACCGGCCTTTGTGACCGCTCAACTTTCATCGGCGACGGTTGCACCGCTAACAAGGATGCCATGTGCATTCATCGACGACGACGAGGCGGAGGACGAAGACGATGACGTCGCCGTTTCTTGGCCGTTGCGACCTAATGGTCAGCTAACGCTTTGTCCCTCTCCCCGGCGGTACTACCACGGGGAAATTAACGCACGCACCGAAAACCTTATTGCAAGTGGAGGCAATCATCAAACCCAATTACTAACTGCAACTGTGGTCGTCAGAGCAAGTTGTGTTGTATATGACTCCGGGCCATTTCGGTGGATCGCCATTTGTGGCCACAGAACAAGGTTTTTGATTATGCCAATCGGTGCCTGCATCTCGAGATCTTAGCTAAGTAGGAGTGTTCTTCACTCGTGGGACACATGGTCTAGCTATAGGTGTTTTGTGAAATTGAAGGCTATACGTAGTACGAGTAAAGTCCTGCTGCAGCTATATTTAGGTGGGTTATTTATAGATGCATAGATCGGAAACTTCTGACATTTCTGATCTGAAGGCTGTTTTTCTCATGATGTTTGCAAGCTTTGTACTACAGCTGCACCGCCGGTTGGTCTCTGCCTAAGAAAAAATATCCAGAGCTAGCTAGCTAGTGTTCATTGTTCAAAAAAAAAAAAAAAAAAGCTAGTGTTCATCGATCCCGTGATCTGTGAGAGCTATATCGTCTTTAAGTGAGTACATATCTATGTACATTTTTGTCCAGTCATAGTTATGAAGATACGTTCGCTAGCAATACGTAGCGCCAATCCAATCCCCCTAATTTGGTACTCCACGACGTACACCTTGAATTCATTTCATTTTTCTCCAATCATCTGGAGTATCAAAGTCTCAGCTTTGCATAATTTCATTTCTTGGAGTGATTCTTTAATTTCTCTTCTTAACTGAAGGCTATGCAGATTTACGTACACTTTTCACGGAGATAGCCCCTGGAGAATGTACATGACTTTTTCTACGAAATGCACTTATTAGACTGGCATTGCGAAAGAAACTCATGTGGACAGAAAATGATAAGAAAAACAAATTGTGGGATTTGTACAGTTGCACCGGCAGACGCCAGTTGGTCTCTGGCCTAAGAAAAATTATCAAGAGCTACCGTCTTTAAGTTAGCACATACTATCCATCTACATTTTTGTCCAATCATAGTCCTGTAGATTCGTTAGCAATACTACATAAACGTTCTGACTCTGTGAACTATACAACCGTTTCAGCGCTGCATCATGTCATTTCTTCGCTGGAAACAAATTCAAAACTTGTGATTTCCTTTTTAGATACCATCGAAGAGCATCGCAAACTATCTACCCCTGAGAGAGCGTTACGAATGGTGCTTATTTTCACTCTACGTCGCGCGATCCGCTCTAGAATCAATCACTGGAAACTAAGAGCAGAAATAAAAAAAATGCAATTGACGGTGATGAGAATACGAAATACTTCCACGCTTGTGCCTCAAATAGGCTTAGATACAATAAAATAGGCACCATTGAACATAAAGGCATCCAAGTGGATACTTACATGCAAAAAACTCAAGTACTAACTTCCTTCTATTCTAATCTGCTTGGAACTCAGCAGCCCTCCGTCTGGAATTTCAGTCTGTCCTCTATCTATCCCTCTAACTCGACCACTCTTTCTCACCTAGACGCGCCTTTCTCGCATGATGAAATATCAGATGCGGTACTTGGTATGAATATGCATGCAAGTCCGGGACCCGACGGCTTTGGACCAGCTTTCTATCGGAAATTTTGGCCCCTCGTCAAATCGAAGGTCCATGATCTTTTCAAAAAATTCCACTCTCTTGACATTGCTCTCCAGAGCCTGAACCGTTCCTATATGGTCCTTCTACCCAAAAACAATGATGCTCGTACTGCCGACGCCTTCAGACCGATTGCTCTTCAAAATTGCCCCATCAAAGCTCTCTCTCGCCTTCTCACGAACAGACTACAACAATCTATCTTCTCTCTTGTTAACCCTAATCAGACCGGTTTTATCTCGGGGAGGGGCATTGCTGAGAACTTCGTGTTTGCAGCAGACCTCCTCAATTGTTGTCACCAGCGCAAAGCACCCACCATTGTAATAAAATTAGATTTCCGCAAAGCCTTCGACTCGGTCAGTTGGGACTCTCTAATTAAAATCCTTAGACACCGCGGTTTTCCCCCCTCGTTTTGTGGCTTGGGTTGACATGCTCCTGCGCTCGGGCATGACAGCTGTCCTTGTCAACGGAGTCCCCGGGCCATGGATCAACTGTAAAAAGGTCTACGTCAAGCAGACCCTCTGTCCCCATATCTTTTCATCACTGTTGCGGATGTTCTTCAACAACTCATTATCAACGCCTGCTCTCATGGAGACCTTGCCCACCCCCTTTGTGACAATATTCCGTGCCCGGTGCTTCAGTATGCTGACGATACCTTGATTATGATTCGGGCCACTCCCACCGCTGCTGCCAATCTCAAACGCATTCTCGATGACTTCGCCCACGCAACGGACTACATATCAATTTCAACAAAACAACTTTCGTCCCTATTAGTATCACGGACGATGAAGCCAACTCGATCGCCAACACTCTCGGCACCACAACTTCCACTTTCCCTCAAACCTACCTTGGGCTCCCCTTATCAGATAAGAAACTTCCCCCGTCCGCCTTCCAACCGATCATCGATAACATAGATAAGTGCCTTTCTGGATGGAGAGCTTCCCTTCTCTCCAAGGGCGGAAGACTGGTTCTCCATGCATCCGTGCTTGACAGCCTTCCGACCCACTTCATGTCCTCCCTTGCTATTCCAATCTCGATCATCCAGGCTATTGACAGTAAGCATAGGGCTTTCTTTTGGGCTGCCGACGACACGTGCTCAGGGGCTCAATGCCTAGTGGCGTGGGACAAGGCCTGTACTCCCAAGAAAGTAGGGGGGTCTAGGAGTCAAAAATTTAAATGCACATAATGTTTGCTTGCTTTTGAAACTTTGCTACAAATTCCTACACGCCACAGACACCCCTTGGAAGGATTGGCTTCTTCACCATTCTCCTTTCTCAAACCACTCTACCAAAATTTCGTACTTAGCAAAAATTATTGCCAAATAAATGCCCATGCTTTCTATGATGACTCGATGCACGCTTGGCAGCGGTACTTCCATTTTCTTTTGGCACGATAGATGGTTGTTTCAGGAACCATTAGCTGATGTTTTCCTGCCCTCTACTCACACCACGTAAAACAAAACAATCTCGTTGTGGATGTTCTGCAAAATGGGGTCGAAATGGACCTCCGTAATCGGCTAACCTATGCGGCCACAAACCAGCTTGCTCTTCTCTTGCAGCTCTTGCATGGGATAACGACTTTAGAAGAGCCTGACAGGAGGACAATGTTGGATGGCTCCAACTTCTCCACGAAGGGAGCACACTGCTCTATGCAAACTGCTTTGCAAGACACGGACGCTGAACGTGTCTGGAACTCTAAAGTCCCGGCCAAGGTAAAGGTGTTTGGCTGGCTTCTCCTGCTGGATAGAATCAATACTCGGGCAAATCTGCACCACAAACACATTATGGATTACACCAACTGCCCAAGATGTCCAGCACCGATAGAAGACAGGAGCCACCTCTTCTTCACCTGCCCACGCGCGACCGTATTTGGCAGCGTTTGGGGATCACACATACAGCGCAGCCGTTCGATTCCATATGGGACTCTCCCTTGCCGCCCGGAATACCGCGCAATATTTGGGACTCTGTTCTGTTGATCATATTATGGAAAATTTGGGACGTCCGTAATGCTATGGTCTTTAGAAAGATAGACCAAACTTGTACTGTAACCATTAGTACCATCATCCAAGACCTCACTCTTTGGTCTCACCGTTTTCGCACGAAAGAAACTAGAGAGGCCGCCGACCTGTGGCGTGACCATCTCACCCTCTGTAATATGTAACTTCTGTGTTTTGGAGTAAAAAATTCAGGTGGGGATTCTCTCCCCCCCCCCCCCCCCCCCCGTGACAGCTTCAAAAACAAAAAAATTCTTCGAGGGACTGCCTAAGAAATACTCCCCATGTTCCTGAATCTAAGGCGTATAGTTTTTTGAGAAAAATCCCAAAATGTAGGATTTATTGCAATTTATGGATGATTTATCCATCCAAAAATGAGTTCCATTATCGAACGGAGGGATTTTACGGATTGTTTTCATTTGGTGGCTATTTGGGACTCCTCTCTTCCGATTTTTTCAGAAACAAATGAGTCCACCGTATGTTAAATATCCATGTCTTAATATTCGTGCAGAAAACTATACGCCAAACATTCAAGAATGGAGAATGGAGGGAGTATTATCTGTAATAAACGATAGCAAAGAAATGATGAAGTGCGGAACGATCAAACCAATGGGGACACGAGATTTTAACGTGGAAAACCCCTCCAACAATGGAGGAGAAAAAACCACGGGCGCCAGCCAGCAAATCTTCACTATAATCGGGTGAGGTTATAAACGTCGGGGATTTACACAATGCGATTTATCCCAACCGGCGGCTTACAAGAGGTATATATGGTGGCATAAAACCCTAGGTCGGCTGCAGTCCGACCCGGAAACGATCTGCTCTCCTTCGTCACAAGCTGGCCTTCATCAGTATAAACGAATTTGGATCACCATAAAACAACATTATCAAGAGCTAGCTAGTGTTCATCGATATGTCAGAGCTACCGTCTTCAAGTTAGCGCAAGCAATCTACATTTTTGTCCAATCACAGTCCTGTAGTGCACTAGCAAAGTAGCAATACGTACCACCAATCCAATCCCACTAATATAACTTGAAATAATTAGGAGTGTGCGGTGCCAGGTCATGACTCCTTCAAGGCGTCAACTATATCAACGTCTCAGCTCTGCATCATTTCATTTGCTTAAAAATGCGAGATTTTGGAGGTTGGCTCTGATACCATGTGAAGATACCAGGTTTGGGTGTAAGGCGTTGTACCTCGTTGGAGGCCGCCATTCCGTGTTAATATAGGCAGGAAGAGCCCCTGTCGTGGCTTACAATTAAAGTTGTTACACGGTTTAACAAGATACGATTTTATCCCTTATACCTCGAGATAGATCGGTACATGAAATAAACACAACACGGTTCTGGTTAGGATTGCTAACTAACATCTCTAAAAATTTCTTCGAGGGACTGCCTAAGAAATATTATCAAGAGCTAGCTAGTGTTCATCGATATGTCAGAGCTACCGTCATCAAGTTAGTACAATCAATCAACATTTTTGCCCAATCACGGTCCTGTAGATGCACTAGCAAAGTAGCAATACGTACCACCAATCCAATCCCACTAATATAACTTGAAATAATTAGGAGCGTGCGTTGCCAGGTCATGACTCCTTCAAGGCGTCAACTATATCAACGTCTCAGCTCTGCATCATTTCATTTCTTCGAGTGATTTTATAATTTATCTACTCAACTGAAGGCTATGTATGCACATCCACGTACACCTTTAATGGAGATAGCCCCTGAGGAGCATGCATATATGACTTTCGTGCCAAATTAAGACACTTATTAGACTGGCATTGAGGAAGAAAATCATGTGGACAGAAGATGATAAGGATGGCCCACATGCCAACGATAGCACTGATGCGATCAGCTGAATTAACCCGATGGTGTGCTGAATTAATCCGGTGATGTGAGAACACTGAAACAGGGCGTCAACCCACTAGCTAGCAGGGAAATTAAAGGCAGCTCGCACAAGTAGTTGATGTAGGAATCGTAGCTAGATCGATCGAGCAAATGGTACATGCAAGCACGCCTAAAACGCTTCCCAACGCCCAGGATCTCCGCGGGATCCACTCGATCTCGGCACGCCGGCGATCCCTGAAGCCCCCGGCGGCCGGTGCTCGGCCCTCGCCAGCAACGAACACGCACGCATGCAGGGTGGCGCGCGTCGGCACGGCACACCGTTGCGCTTGCGCGGGCGACGAACGTGCCCGGGTTTTGGCCGGAAACGTCCAGGCAACGCGACCCGCCCGGGGCAGCCATGCGAGATTCGCTGCTCTCCATCGCACGAGTCGTCGTTCCGGTTATCATCGCACGCAGCATGTTCCGAAGGATACATATGCCGCTGTCTTCCGAAAAGTCCAAAGAGAGCTCGGAGTTCATGGAGACCCATTTTTTGGAAAATCCAAAATCTCCATTCTAAAGCTTCAAACAAATCTGAACAAAAAGTTTAGATGTAGATAATGTCGAAATCCACAAGTGCGCAAAAAACCAATGCAAAATATGACAAAATTTAAAATTTCAAAATGTGCACGGTCACGGCACCTCGATCCACACTTTTTTTTATTCTTGCTCTGCCAAGAATATAAATTCAGGTTATTTCAGTGTCATCTTTGAGATGGTGAGGCGGCGGCTACATCCTGAAGTCAGAATAAGGTCTTCCCCGTCCTATCCTTGCTCCGGTGGTACGGCTAGCGCCAGCGGAGGGTGCGTGGAGGCGTGAGTCCGGGCAGATCTCCTGAGATCCAGTCCGTTTTCGTATTTGTCCGTATGGTTTCAGGTTTGGCTTTTTCGATCTACAGTTGTCATCATTGGCGATGGTTATTGGTGCGCTGGTCCGTCGGGGCCTTAGCACGATGACTTCCCGTCTGTCTACTATAACAAGCCCTACTACGACAAGTTTTACCTGACTCCGGTGAGGGAGGGGTGAGGACAGCAGCGTGCATTCGGCTCCCTTCAGTGTTTGTAATCGTCGCTAGGTGGTCCGAATACCTATTCGTAATTTTTACTACTTTTAGAATTATTTGTACCGTTATTGATGATCAATAGATTGGTTGGCATTTTCGTAAAAAAAATGAATTCTTTCGTATTGGTATTTTACGCACTAGTAGAGTTCGTCATTATCTATATATAGGAATCTTTTTTCTATTTTTAAAAATTTATTAGAAATTCTTTTTTGAATTTTTAAAATAAAGTGATTTTGTTTGACCAACCAATCACATAATTGTTGTGCAATTTTGAATTACTTTCGAGAAAATGGAAGAAATTCATTAAATCAATAGAAAGTAGCAAACTCCGGCATAATCTACAATATATGATACATTATGTATGAAAAATATAAATGCGTCCTTTTGAATGTTATTTTTGGTACTTACTCAAGGTACTCCTTTTTTATTTTTCTAATAAGTGAAAACATACTAAAAATGTTGGTAACCTTTTTGTCACTATTGTTTGGCGTGGAAATATGCAACCTTAACAAAAAAAAATGGGCACATTATCATTAACTATGGTATGCTAATGTTCAATATTTTACTCATCTAGCTTCAAAACCAAGATAGTTTATATATGAAGGCTATTTGTTGAAGAGTTTCTTTTCAATATCTGCCAGAAATTAACTTTATCATTTTTTTCTGCCAAATAGTATACAAAATATGATCTCCAAGCCAAATAATTGGTTTTTGGACATTGGGTTGTGAATTTGTATTGGTTTGCAAGTTAGTTACATCTGGCGATGGGTGAACGGCCGGAATATTTTCAAAATAAAACAAGCTATAGACCATCCCCTATCAAATGCATACCCGACATCAGTATAGAAGGATACCACAAAATGTTCTGACAGTTCCAATCCTACATGATTTTGTTTGCAGCAAAAGGATTCTTAACAAGATGTTGGCTGGACGGAAATTTTTCCATGAAGTGTAGTATAGATGATTTCTTAGAAAAAGTTCCCAAATGATCCAACTCTACACTGATAGACCAAATCTCACATAGAAATTCTAATCCCTCAAAATTCCTACAAATCTTTTGAATGGAGGAAGCCCAATCTCAGGCAACATCTTATGACGCACCATCTCATCACCATGACAAGTGGCCCATGACCCATCTACCATTCAATCAGCAGTTCTCAGCCGATATGACTGTGGTGTGTGCCATTCTGCGGGCCTTTGGAGAGGCCTCAGGGCTGAACACTAACGTCGTTAAATCTGAAGCCTTCCCGATTGGGTGCACCGAGGAGCAGGTGGCAGTGGCGCTTGCGATTTTCCCGGCTAGACGTGGGGCGTTTCCATGCACCTACTTGGGGCTCCCTTTGCACCATTCTAGGCTGAAGATTGTTCACTTCCAGCCGTTGATTGACAAGATTGGAGCTCGACTCGCTGGATGGTGGGGCAAGCACTTCACGAGGGCAGGACGGATGGTGCTTGTCAGATCGGTGTTCACATCCATGGTCCTCTACCACCTGGCAGTCTTCAAGCTCCCTAAGTGGGTGATCAAGAGAATTGAGAAAATAAAGAGAAACTTTCTATGGATGAAATCAGGGGCTATTCCGGGAGCACGACCGCAACCATTGGTTAATTGGAAAACAATATGTAGGCCCAAGGAGCTTGGAGGTTTGGGCGTGCTTGACTTAGACATATTTGGAAGGGCCATGAGGTTTGGGAGTGCACCCGAGGGCTTTGGCCATCCTCATGCCATGGATCAGGGTCTCGTACTCTGCTTCGTTATTGGATGGGAATTCGAATCCCATCTGCAGTATATAGCGAAGCTTGTCGCCTTTTGGTGATATGAGGATGACACCTGCGCCAGCGCCTTCGTTCTTCTTTGAGCCGTCAAAGTACATAGTCCATGAGTTGGACACATCTGGTGCTCCTGGCAACTGAGATTCAATCCACTCGGTATGGAAGTCAGGTAAGACTTGTGCTTTGATGGCCTTCGGGTAATCATACTTGATATCTCGTGGTCCTAGCTCGATGAGCCATTTTGCGACTCGCCCAGTTGCGTTGGGGTTTGTGAGGATGTCTCCGATCCCTGAGGTGCTGATTACAGTGATCGGGTGCTCTGCGAAGTAGTGCGTCAGCTTCCTTGAGGACATGAACACGGCGTAGGCCAGCTTTTGATAGTGCGGGTACCGCTGCTTTGATATGGAGAGCACTTCACTCAAGTAATAGACTGGGCGTTGTATGCTTTGGGCGTGTCCCTCCTCCCTGCGTTCGACTACCAGTACGGTGCTTACCACCCTGTTAGTTGCGGAGACATATAGGTATAGTGGCTCTCGTTCCCTTGGTGCGACGAGGATTGGAGGGCTTGTGAGGACTCGCTTGAGATCCGTGAAGGCTGCTTCGGCTTCTGGCGTCCACTCGAATTTGTCTGCTTTCTTCATCAGTCGATAGAACGGGAGTGCTTTTTCGCCAGTTTGCTGATGAATCGACTGAGTGCTGCCACTCGACCCGCTAATTTTTGCACGTCATGGAGCTTTGAAGGCCTTTGCATCGTCAAGATGGCCTGTATTTTCTCCGGGTCCGCCTCGATTCCACGAGCCGAGACTAGATACCCCAGAGCTGCCCGGCTGGCACGCCGAACGTGCACTTCTTCGGGTTGAGCTTGATGTGGAAGCGTTTGAGGTTTGCGAACGTCTCTCGCAAGTCATCGAGTAGTGTGTTTTCCTCCCTTGTTGTGATGACGATGTCGTCTACGTAGACCTGGACGTTTCGCCCAATTTGCTTCTTGAGGCAGTCTTGCATCATGCGCTGGTAGGTTGCGCCTGCGTTCTTGAGCCCGAAAGGCATTGTTGTGTAGCAGTAGACCCCGAGTGGGGTTATGAACGCCGTTTTCTCTTCATCCTCTTCCTTCATCCTTATCTGGTGGTAACCTGAGTAAGCATCCAGGAAGGACAAGCGAGCGCACCCGGCGGTGGAGTCGACGATCTGGTCGATTCGAGGTAGTGGAAAGTGATCCTTTGGACAACATTTATTGAGTGCTGTGAAATCTACGCACATCCGAAGGATATCTGTGTGCTTCTTCTCTACAAGTACGGGGTTGGCCACCCATTGTGATTTCTTGATTTCTCTGATGAAACCTGCTGCGAGTAGTCTGTCGACTTCGGCTTCGACTGCGGTTCTTTTCGGGCCGGATATGCGGCGCATTGTTTGCTTGACTGGTTTAGCATCTGGAAATAATTGGAGAGAGTGCTCGGCGAATTCCCTGGGAATACCTGGCATGTCGGCTGGACACCACGCAAATATATCCCAGTTCTCACGGAGGAATTCGACGAGCGCGCTTTCCTATGCGATAGGCAGACTCGAAGAGACATTGACTGTCTTGGTCGGGTCAGTCGGGTGCACCTGATGCGACCTTGTGTCATTGGTGGCATTGAATGCTCTGTCGACTGCCACCTTCTTGTGCTCCGGCATAAGTGTTCGATCGTTGGAGACCGCTAGATCGGCGAGTGTTGCTTCCATGCCGAACATCTCAGAGATTTTGCTAAACTCTCGGTCGCAAGAGTCAGACTTTTGGAAGTTTCCTTTGACTGTGATTACTCCTTTTGGTCCAGGCATCTTCAGCTGGAGGTATGCGTAGTGTGGGACCGCCATGAATCGAGCGAACGTCGGGCGTCCAAGTATGGCATGGTATTGTGACTTCCAGTCGACAACTTCGAACTCAATCGACTCTGTCCTGAAGTGGTTTTGTCCCCGAACGTAACGTCGAGTTGTATGGTGCCTTCTGGGCTTATTGCTTTGCCTGGGACGATACCGTGAAAGGTATTTGAGGATTTGGCAGGTTTTCGACTGACCTGTTCATTTTGCGGAGCGTATCTGCGAAGATGATGTTTATGCCGCTGCCACCATCCATGAAGACCTTGGACATGGCGTAGCCTCCAATTTGGCGTCGAGTACCAGAGCAGAGTGCCCTGGACGAACGACCGATGGTGGGTGGTCCTCTCTGCTGAAGCTTATTGCAGTTTCGGATCCCTTCAAGAATTCAGTTACGGCAGGAGGTGACATGACCGCCATATTTACTTGTCGAGTGCGAAGTTTTTGCTCCCTGTTGGAAGGGCGACCTTTCTGTATCATGTACATCTGCCCTTGGGGCGGAGGGTACTGAGGTTCGTCCACCCGAGGTACGGGTTGTATGGCACCCGCGATATTTCCGCCTGCGGCAGGCTGTGGTGGTGGAGGTGGTGCCATCAGAACGGGCACATTGTTTGGCTGAGGCACAGGTGCAGGTGCGGGTGCGTGTGCGGCTGTTGCCTTTCTGAGTTGCACGTATTCAGACGCTAGTTGGTCGAATTCTCTGCAGTTTCTCATCGAGTGATTGGAGCGCAATTTTCCGTCTTCCCCTTGTACAGGTGGAATCTGCAATCAGCATCCATCTTGTCATCGAATGATCGCTCGTTTGTGCGCCGGAGCGCGACTTGCGCCAGTCTTTCTTCTTGTAGCTGTCGCTGCGTTGGCTGCGGTCTCGACTGTCCCGGCGATCATCTCGACTGTCCCGTCGATCTTCTGACCGTCGGTCGCTTCTGTCTTGGTCGTTGCGGGGTGTGGAGAATCCAGCCGCCATGAATTCGGGTCTGTCGTCGTCGTAGTGACGTTTTGAACGTTTGCGCCTCCGGTCGTCTCTGTATGAGTCTCTGCGGCTTCGACTGCCGCTTTCATGATTGTCACGGGGTGAGGACCCGCGTGTGGTGCGCGCCATGTCTTCTCCGTCTGCCCACTCAGTCGCGATCTTCAGGAGGTTAGCCACAGAGGTTGGCTTTTGGCGACCAAGTGCTTCTTTGAAGTCTCGCCTGGCGAGGCCCATGATGAAAGCATCCATGGCCATATCTTCTGAAATTACTCCAACTGAGTTGCGTATCTCAGTCCATCGTCGATGTATGACCTCAACGTTTCGTCTGACCGTTGAACGCAGGCTCGCAGTTCTTCGAACGTTTTTGGTCGCTCACATAGAGGCTCGAAGTTTTTGATGAAGTCTGCGCGGAAGTGATCCCACGAGTCGTATGTTGATGGAGGTAGAGCCTTGAGCCAGTCGCGGGCTGTGCCTTCGAGCATGAGTCGTATGTATTGCATGGCTGTGATATTCGTGCCTCGCTGGCACGCGACAGCCAGTCTGTAGTCTTCCAGCCATCCTGAAGGTTCCTGTCGACCCGTGTATTTGGGCTGTTCAGATGTGAGTTTGAACCCTTTGGGCATCCGTGTCTCGCGGACGCGTCGAGTGAAGCACAGAGCTCCATGTGGCTCAGGCTCCTGATCAGAGTACGAGTCGCTACTGTAAGATCTGCGTGATCTGCTCTGGACCTGTGCCGACGTGAGCCGCTTCTTTCCTTCGAGTGGTGGCGGCGACCACTGCGATTATGTTCTTCACGACGCGTGTCTACTATGGCACGGTCTCGACTCCCTCCTGGAGTTTTTGGGATTTGGCGTATGGCCTTCGCTGCTAAGGCGAGTGATTTGATCTGTTGGCGATGTAGTTTTGCATTGGGGTCATCCGCTGGAGGCTTGATTGCCTCTAGGTATGCTGCAGCAGTAAAGAGAGCACCCGCAGCTGTTTTGGGTACTGGCACTCCCTCCTCGTCGAATGTCATGAAAGAGTGGCCTAAGTTGCGGGTGAGTGCTGCCCTCTCATCTGCGGAGGTGTGACAGCCTTGATCTGGGTCTTGTGTCTGCTCGCCCGGTGGAGCTCAGGGAGAGCTGTCTTCTTCGTGCACTCGACAAGCTAGCCTGCTTTTTACGTTCTTCGAGTGTTGCTCTGATCTGCTGCAGTCGAAGTGATTCCTGCCAGTTGAAGTACTGGAAGGTCAACATCTCCTCTCGTGTTGCGTCTGCTGGCATCATTGTGCACTCCTTGATGACTTTATCTGCTTTTGCTGCCATCTCAGCAGTAATTGTGAGATTTGTGACTCCATCCGGCATAGTAACTGTGCACGGGAATTCTGTAGGCCTGCGACTGGCCGCATCATCAGATGATTCTGCGGCGAAGGCAACGTAGACCTGCTGGGGTATCACCCGAGGGTATGTGTATGTGTTTTCGAGTCCATTCATGGACTCGACGTCTTCATCGAGGCTCATGTCTGAGTCGATATGCCTGTCGAGTGGTCTGTCTGGACGGATCTCGCAGTCGATGTCTTCATCGCCTATGCTCATCGCGGTGTCGGCGAAGTTGTTATGAATCTCGAAGTCGAGGCTGTTGATGGCGCAGATCTCGGAGTCGACGTGGTTGTCGATGTGAGTTTCGGGTTCGTCGAAGTCGCTGAGTGAGATCCCGCAGTCGAAGCTATCCTCGAGTGGAAGATTGAGCTCGGGATCGTTTGTGCGGTATGCTGATTCGGCCTCCTCACCTTGGAGTTCTTCAATGAGCTCGTTGATCTCTCGAGTCGACATGGTTGTTGCAGACGAGCAGGCTTGGAGGATCGACGATGGTATGGACACAGTTGATGGATCCGCAGTCGAAGGAGCCGCAACCGATGGAGCCTCGGGTGCGGAAGTCGCGAGTTGGCGTGGATCCGTCAAGTCCTGCTGATGGCCCTTCACGTGATTACCCCACAACGGCGTCAGAAAACACTTTGCTGACCCTTCGCGTGGTTACCTGCGTGAATAGTAAATGGGTTAGGTTGAGACTCCAAGTGCAGAGTGTATGTAGTAGTGGAAGACAGTTTTCCCCACGAGGGGTGACTCGAGGGTTTAATATCGAACTCTCGGGGAACCAGTATTTCAGGTGTTATCTCCTTATCCTTCTCTTGAGAACCTGCAACAAAATAAATTGTTTTGTGCCCTCAACCTCACCAAGTGGTTGTCAAGCACAAGGTGTGAGAATGATAATAAAATAAATATGCAAACAGTAATAAATATGCAATGATGGTAAAATAAATATGCAATGATGATGGAAACAATGATAAATGATATTTTTGGGTTTTTTATGATGGATGCAAGATGTAAAACTATTTTTATATTTTTGGATTTAATAATAGCAGCAAACAAAAGTGATGATAAAAGTGTTGGAAAGGTGTTTCTTATGATTAAAAATGGACCGGGGTTCATGGTTTCACAAATGCACTCTCTCTTGATAACGTGGTAGACAACGGAACACTAAAATTAACATGAAAGATGGCAAGACATGGTTTGAAAAGTTATTAATAATATGGGCATCACGTCCTAACATAGAGATCTCAAGTATAAGTTGTTCTCTCTCTTATGCTCCACCAAGATGCGAACTAAATCATAACACCTTAGTAATTAAGATAAATCAGAGCATAGCAATAAGTTCAATGACATGAAGTTAAAATAAGAACATGCTAGATCTAGTCATGGAGGTAGTGGCCAAGGTCACATCCACTCTCCGGTAGCATGGTATTTTTGTTTATCCCTAGTGAGGCAACAAAGTAAGGTAGAAAACCCAAGTGGATCGCAGAACTATCTATCACGTTCACTACACTAGCCACCCCCCGTTACTCCAACTAATGCACACGTTCCCCCTCACATGCTCTCATAAACATGCTTGATCATGACAAGTAAATAAGAACGGGCTACATAATATGCATCTACTTTCATAACTGAAACAAAAGCATTGCAATCTCAAACATGTATTAACTCATAATAAAGATCCACCACAAAGGAATTACATAGATGACCGTAATCATGTTCAGCAGCTCATACGGTACTAATTAGTGAAGCTCATAGAGAGGAGAGATACATAAGTTACTTCCACAAACCCATAGTCCAGGGGTGGACTACTCCCTCTTCATCATGGTGTCGGTGGAGATGTTGTTGGAGGGAGGGAGACTACGCCGGCAGCGCCCCACCGGAGTTTTCCCACTCCAATCTTCAGCTCCAGGTCTCTGTTTCGTGGTTTCTCTATTTCTGTGGCGCTCCCTTTCGCGAAAGCCCAGGGGGGGTCTATATATAGTCGTTTTTAGGTCAAGACGAAGTTTCGGGAAGAAGGATCGACGGCAGCGGAGGCCCGAGGGCCAACTTGGTGGGTCCCACTCGGTCAAGGAATCTGGCCGCGTGGGCCCACCCCTTTCAGCCTTCTGGTCTCCCTTTCTTCGTTTCCTTTGCGCCTATGTTTCGTTTCTTCCAAAAAAGTGATCCCCATAAAATCTCAGGTCATTATGACGTGATTTGGTCACCTGAAACGTAAAAATATAGAAAAAGGGGTTTTCTGACAGTGCAGGGTTAATTCCAGAAAAATGGGGAAGTTGTTAATTATCCCCAAAACTCAATATAAATCATGAATATAACCCTTATATGATGCAAATAACATGGAATAACATGTAATAAAATGTAAAGTTCATGTATGCATTTTACATGCATCAACATCCCCAAGCTTAACCCATGCTCGTCCCGAGTATGAAGGTGATAAAACTAACATGGACTTTGCATTTTAATACTATCAATGGATATCAAAGGTGATTACTATTGCTACATAAAGTCAAATGATTCATTCTTCAAAGGAATAACAATATGCAAGATAAATTATGAAGTGATATCAAATACTCAATTTAAAGATGTTCCATGATAAATTCACAAAGTGTAACATAGAAGAAAGTACTATGGACCAAATGTATGCATAATGAAAAGTAAAAACATCCTATGGTGGTCATAGAGTACTTCTTATGAAAACTGAATATAAAAGGTAGACACTTTGGATAGATAAATAAGTAGAGGTAAAGAATGAATAAGTTTCATCTAACTTCCAAACACTTCTACTTAAGTTAATGCTTGCAATGTGGTAGTCATTGGTGTGGAGCTCTCATTACCCCTATCATAGCATCTTGAATGATTAATGTTTAAAGTGAAAGCAAATATGAGTGGTGTGCTTGACAATGTATTGGTTGAATGTCTCATGTCCCTTGAATACAAGTACCTATACCATGTGTTACTCACTTTGGTCCACAAATTAAATTCAAATAAAGGTCATTGCAAGTAATAATAGTATCATCAAGAACTGCACTGGGGTACCTCTTGCCCCTTGACATGAACAAGGCCATGTCAAAACAACAAGACAAACAGACAATGAACAATCTCAGCACTCTTTTATTTACTATGGGTATAGCTTTTTATTATGAGGTGCATCACTGAATGAACATTATGGTTATGCTGTAAATTTCCACCATGAATGATGCATGGCTTAGATTAGCGGCCCAAGCATTTCTCTAACCATTTATACAAACTCTTTGAACTTACTAAGTATCCACATTCATTTCACCCATGATATGCATCCATAAACAAAAGTACATGACATCAACTAAATATAAATAAGTGCAATGTTGAAAGCTTGCCATGTGACAGCACATATGGGCTAACTCCCAACCAAAACTATTGTCAAGCCCACAACTTCATAATTTTAATCACAATGGTTCATGCTTATTAAATGCAATAAAAGTAAATTGTGCATCAAGTTCGTGAGAGCTTTTAACCAATTTTTCTCATGACAATCAATAACATACGCATTTAAATTCAGAAATGTAGATAACACAATATAACATGATAAACATACTTGGAATAGCATAAAGCTAATAGGTAGATATGGTGGACTCACTGGAAAAACTTTGGTTGAAGGTGTTGGGGAAACAAGCTTTTTACTTGTTGTAATTTTTGGGCTAGCAATAGGGAGAAAGTTGACCATCTAAATGCATGCATAAGTGTCCATAGAACTAATCAATCCATGTTAAACCAAGTAAAGTTAAAATTCAATATCTAAACATGGTAAAAGATAGCTCTTGAGAACACACTTGCAAATTAATACTCATTCAAAGCACATGAATTATGCAACTATATGTATCTTTTAAAATCAACTCAAACATCACTATCCCAAAATATTTAATAGCATCCAACATAATTCAACCCAAACTTCCAGTAGCTCTCTCATATATAAATGATAGTGGTGGTCTCAAAAAAATAAAAATCAAACCGAAATAACAAAAAGCAAATAAAAGACGCTCCAAGTTTATACGATAAAGTGCATTGATCGAAAAACATAAGTTAGACGTGTGCAAACCGAGAGTGTGTTGGTCTAGTGGGGTTGTCTTGACATCCCCAAGATTATGGTCTTCACCATCCTTGGATAGCTCTTGGTGCAGCTCCTCTAATCCCTGTGAAAAAACTTCAAAACACCGTTTCTCCCAGGACACGGCGATTTGGCTAGCGGGTGCAGCTGCACCCGCTAGCCAGAAAAAAAAATTCCGAATATCAAAAAATTCGAAAAAAAATATTTGCATGTAGTCCAACATATTTGCACTCAGCACAAAAATTGGCATGGTGAATTTTTTTTTTTTGCAACCTGTGCAAAAAAGACAAATTCGGACATACCGAAAAGTATATGTACGTGTCCGAAATTTGTCTTTTTTGTACAGGTTGCAAAAAAAGTTGTTTCACCATGCCAATTTTTGTGCTAACACATCACGCTGTAATTTGCATCCGGATTTTTTTTCGGAATTTTTTGACATTCTGAAAAAAAATTAAAAATAAAATACATAGTGGGTGCATCTAGACCCATGCACCGTTATGAATATCCGGTTTCTCCCATTTCTTTCTGTGGGGTGATATTAGTAGTGATAAACAAATATGTTCCTTGCTGCATAAAATCCTTAGGCAAAAATTCATATAGATGTCCAGAACATGTATAATGTTGTATGCCTACTCATAAACTCAATTGAATCAGAAAGATTCAACCAAAAAGCTCAAAGAATGCATCAAACAATATCAAGAGAGAATCTGTCCAGAAAAACAGCAGCAGCAAAACGCATTTTTCTACCCTACTTAAACTCGTCAGAAAAATATGCAAAAAATCACGTGTGCATAGGATGAAAAGTTGAAGCTACTGTTCAAATTACAGCTCAATCGGAGTTACAGATAAAAATGAAAAAATCAAACCGTGCACAGACTTCGTGTAGGCAAAAAACTCTCCGAAAATGAATAGCAACTTTTCAAACCCAAAATAGGTAAAATTTGGTTCTTTATTAAAAATCCCAGAAACAAAACTAACAAACTACTCTCTTGTTACAGTAAGAGGACTCAAAGAAAATCTTAAACAAAAACAACCGGGTTGCCTCCCGTAAAGCGCTTTCTTTATAACCATATAGCTAGGCTTACTTACTTGATAATCAAAGGGGACGTAGCTCATGAGGGAGCTTGAACCTTGGTGTGTCCCTCTTCCTTGGGAAGTGTTCCATGCTCTTCTTATGTGGAAACTGAAACTTCACATTCCCTTCCTTTGAATAATGGCACCTGTTGTACGAAGAAAAGGTCTTCCAAAATAATAGGACTAGAGGTTTTATTCCCCATGTCCATGATTAGAAAATCAACAGGCACAAAAGTCATGTGTAACTCTACCATAACATCACTTACTTTCCCTAGAGCATGTCTAATGGAATCATCAGCAAGTGCAAGTTCAATAGAGCATTTCTCAATATTTTTAAGTTCAAGGACTTCATATAGTTCTTCAGATAATATAGAGACACTAGATCCTAGATCTAAAATGGCATGGTGTGTCTCTTTTGCAATGGTTACTAGTACCTTAGGGATCCAGATATCCCCAAGCTTAGGTGGTATCATAGCTTCTTGATTGTACCTAGCAATCTTTTCTTTTAAGACATGATTAGCAATATAGGAACCAAAACCAGCCTGGTTAATATTAACAGAAGGATCACTTGCAAATTTTTGTAAGATTTGCAAGCTACACTTCTCTAAATCAACAAATGGTTCCTTAACTTCACTAAGCATTTTAACTTCCTCAACTTTTTTCTCTAACTCGACTAACATAAGAGATTCATCATTTTTAGTCTCAATGTAATTCTTAATGTCCCTGTCTAGAGGCTCTAACATAGAAGATATCTTTTCATTCAAATTCTTAGTTATCTTTTTTTCAGACATGGCATGGGTCAATACAGTTTGCAATTTCAAAGAAATATCTAAAATAATGTTCTTTGTCTTCTTCATCCTAGATTCTGTGTGAAGGATAAATGAATGCATCTCATTTTTAGTAGGATACTCTTCCACATAGGTTTGTAGGTTTAATATTGACCTATCCATAGAAACTTGTAATTGTCTAATCCCGGTTTCCTCTTTTGTTTCTATAGAATTCCCAAATAAATTTTCCATTAAATTATTAGCATGTGAGGGATTTCCTGAAGCAAAATTTCCATTAGTCAAGGAATCTAGAAAACATTTTGACCAGCCATTTAAACCATTATAAAAGTTTCTTATCAAGGCAGCAGAGGTATGTTTACCATTTTTACTAATGCCCTTAATTCTATACCAAGTTTCCATTAATGACTCTCCATAATATTGACTAAAATTGTTCATTTCAACACTAGAATTCATTTTGATAAAGTTTTTATGTGTTTTTAATTTTTTATGCAAAACTGAAAGTAAAATGACACTAATGAAACTCGAAATAACAAATGCAACACAAAAATGCAAAACTGAATATAAATATGCAAACCGAAATATAAAGATGATATGCAAGACAAGAACAAAACAAAATAAAATGATTGTAGGTAAAGATGGATAAGATGATGCTCACGTAGGTGCAACCTCCCCAAGCTTAGGTTGTTACACAAGTTGGTGATGAAGTTGACTTGATGTGAGTGATCCTTGGATAAACCTTTCAGCTATGATTCCCCGGCAACGGCTCCAGAAAACGGTCTTGATGACCCTTCACGTGATTACCCCACAACAGCGTCAGAAAACACTTTGCTGACCCTTCGCGTGGTTACCTGCGTGAATAGTAAATGGGTTGGGTTGAGACTCCAAGTGCAGAGTGTATGTAGTAGTGGAAGACAGTTTTCCCCACGAGGGGTGACTCGAGGGTTTAATATCGAACTCCCGGGGAACCAGTATTTCAGGTGTTATCTCCTTATCCTTCTCTTGAGAACCAGCAACAAAATAAATTGTTTTGTGCCCTCAACCTCACCAAGTGGTTGTCAAGCACAAGGTGTGAGAATGATAATAAAATAAATATGCAAACAGTAGTAAATATGCAATGATGGTAAAATAAATATGCAATGATGATGGAAACAATGATAAATGATATTTTTGGGTTTTTTATGATGGATGCAAGATGTAAAAGTATTTTTATATTTTTGGATTTAATAATAGCAGCAAACAAAAGTGCTGATAAAAGTGTTGGAAAGGTGTTTCTTATGATTAAAAATGGACCGGGGTTCATGGTTTCACAAATGCACTCTCTCCTGATAACGTGGTAGACAATGGAACACTAAAATTAACATGAAAGATGGCAAGACATGGTTTGAAAAGTTATTAATAATATGGGCATCACGTCCTAACATAGAGATCTCAAGTATAAGTTGTTCTCTCTCTTATGCTCCACCAAGATGCGAACTAAATCATAACACCTTAGTAATTAAGATAAATCAGAGCATAGCAATAAGTTCAATGACATGAAGTTAAAATAAGAACATGCTAGATCTAGTCATGGAGGTAGTGGCCAAGGTCACATCCACTCTCCGGTAGCATGGTATTTTTGTTTATCCCTAGTGAGGCACTGCACTAGCCACCCCCTGTTACTCCAACTAATGCACACGTTCCCCCTCACATGCTCTCATAAACATGCTTGATCATGACAAGTAAATAAGAACGGGGTACATAATATGCATCTACTTTCATAACTGAAACAAAACCATTGCAATCTCAAACATGTATTAACTCATAATAAAGATCCACCACAAAGGAATTACATAGATGACCGTAATCATGTTCAACAGCTCATACGGTACTAATTAGTGAAGCTCATAGAGAGGAGAGATACATAAGTTACTTCCACAAACCCATAGTCCAGGGGTGGACTACTCCCTCTTCATCATGGTGTCGGTGGAGATGTTGTTGGAGGAGAGGGAGACCACGCCGGCAGCGCCCCACCGGAGTTTTCCCCCTCCAATCTTCAGCTCCAGGTCTCTGTTTCGTGGTTTCTCTGTTTCTGCGGCGCTCCCTTTCGCGAAAGCCCTGGGGGGGGGGGGGGTCTATATATAGTCGTTTTTAGGTCAAGACGAAGCTTCGGGAAGAAGGATCGACGGCAGCGGAGGCCCGAGGGCCAACTTGGTGGGTCCCACGCGGTCAGGGAATCTGGCCACGTGGGCCCACCCCTTTCAGCCTTCTTGTCTCCGTTTCTTCGTTTCCTTTGCGCCTACGTTTCGTTCCTTCCAAAAAAGTGATCCCCGTAAAATCTCAGGTCATTATGACGTGATTTGGTGGCCTGAAACGTAAAAATATAGAAAAAGTGGTTTTCTGACAGTGCAGGGTTAATTCCAGAAAAATGGGGAAGTTGTTAATTATCCCCAAAACTCAAGATAAATCATGAATATAACCCTTATATGATGCAAATAACATGGAATAACATGTAATAAAATGTAAAGTTCATGTATGCATTTTACATGCATCACGTGCACATCGAGCTTGTTGACAAAAAAATTGAACGAGCCAACGGTTAAACCCAAACCTGACTCGAGATCGGCAAACGTCTCCTGGAATTCTGGCGAGTGTGGCTCGAAGTCCATCAGATGATCTGATGTGCTTTTTGCAGGTGAAGCTGGCGTGCTGCCGTTTGTCGAGTGAGTCGGCGAGTTGCCGTGTGCCGCCCGAGTCGGCGAGTTCTGGTTTGTTGATGCAGCCGGCGAGTTGCCGTTTGTAGATCCGATCGGCGAGTCGCCGTTTTCCGATGGAACCGAAGAAACCGTGAGTCCAGCACTATTCTTTCCCACAGACGGCGCCAATTGACGAGGGGTTAACTCATCAAATCCCATGGTTAAAGACCTAGGGTTGAGATTATGGGGAGAGAACGTGGTAGTACTGGTAGTTTCGTCGGCTGACAAGCAGAGGCAAAGATTTACCCAGGTTCAGGCCTCCGGAGAGTAACACCCTACTTCCTGCTTGTCTGGTATTGATCGTGTGAGATTATGCGGTTACAGGGAGGCTCCGGCGAGATGTCGATCTTGCTAGAGCTTTTGGTGGTTCGAGTATTGCTTTTTCTGGATCGGCGGCCCTCCCAACC
Source organism: Poa pratensis (assembly GCA_947311845.1). Classification (NCBI taxonomy): domain Eukaryota; kingdom Viridiplantae; phylum Streptophyta; class Magnoliopsida; order Poales; family Poaceae; genus Poa; species Poa pratensis. The sequence continues at coordinate 48,995,704 of CAMZMU010000064.1, forward strand.
TTTATATAATAGGCTAGGTCTCAGGAGTTCGTAACCGACCCAGATTACATGTAAGGAAAGCCTAAACCGACTATGTCTATGTCTAATCTTGGAGGATACTCCATCTTGTTGGGCCTTTCATCATGGGCTTCATGTAGGCTCTTGATAGTTGGGCCTTAGTCGACACGTGCACCAGGTACCCTTATGGTAGGGTACCCGAGATGTATACCCTTGTCACGATGGTTGTGGCTTGAATGGACTGACGAAGCAAGACCATGGAGAGGGATGCAAATGTCGTGCGATGAAACCGATAGGAACCTTTTTCACGCCTCCATGGAGATCACTCTTAGGGATGGGGCGAAATGTTGGTTTTGGCATGACGCATGGAAGCAGGACGGGCCACTGCGACATCAGTTTCCGGAGATCTTCGCCATAGCTTCAAGAAAAAGGCAAACAGTGCAAAAGGAAATGGAAAACCAAAACTGGATCCGCTCACTAGCGAAAATTTCAACAACAAGGCACTTGGAGCAGTTCACTAGGTTGTGGGCACTCATGTAGGACGTGCAGCTCCTCCCAGTGCCGGACTCGATCAGATGGTGTTGGATGGAGTCGGGGGTGTATACGGCCGCCACAGCATATCGCTGCCAGTTTGCTGGCTCCGCTGCCCCTTTCCGCGCGGCAAAATTCTGGCGAGGACACGCGGAGGCCAAGTGCCGGTTCTGATGTAGCCCACCCTCCGGTCCATACAACAAGCGGTCCAATGACAAGAGCTAGAGTCAAAGCTCTACATGAAAAGGTGACCTCACTCCTATCTTTGTGTGATTTAGCCACACCTTTGAATGGCTTGCTACTTCATTCGGGCACTCTTTGCATACTCAGGAATCAGCTCCATGAAGATCCCCAAGGAAGTGCCGAAGTTGGACAAGAATCGAGCCAAGAAGATGAGTAAGAAGGAGAGAAGAGGGGAGAAAAGACCCAGGTGGCGGTAGTACCGCCTAACCCAGCGGTACTACCGCCCGAGCGCTACCGCCACCGCTACCACCATAACCCCCTTTCGGGCTCACCTTCGGGTACCTGAAGGTACCGCCGCGAGTACCGCTGGAGGTACCGCCGAGGTGGGAGGAATCGATACCAGCCCGCACCGGCGGTACTACCGGCTAACCCAGCGGTACTACCGCCAGTGCGGGGACAGTTCGGGTGGAGGACCCGTGTAACCTCTCCCCACCTACCCCTTTTGGTCAACACTATTTATAGGACCCTCCTTTGCTAGATCTAGGGTTAGACTGAGATTAGTCTTGAGTTGAGCTTTGCTCCTTTTCCACCCATGTTGGTGTTGCCTCTTAGGAGATGAATCAAGGCCTCCCCTTGTGGAGATGAACCAAGGCCTCCCCTTGTGGAGAAGATCCCTCTAGTGGATTCAAGACTCCTCCTTGTAGTTGCGATTACTTGCCAATCATTCCTCTTGTGGTGACTTGATTGGACCGGTAGGATTGGCCGGTGAGAGAAACAATTCTAAGAGTAAGGTGTGTTTGGAGAAGGAGAATCGGGGGCTGCCCTCGGGGACTTGTTGCCGGCTGACTTTTGCCGAATTATGCTTTGCTAGTTATCTTGTTGGTACCTTTTCCCCTTTTGTGTTCTTGTGGTTCTTCGTGTTCATCGCCGAATCCGACCCAAATCCGTGAAGATCGGGACCAACCACATCATATGGTATCAGAGCAAAGGTTGCCACGGATTTGACTTTGTTTCCCCCACAAATCCACCCAATTTTTCTTTGATTTTGAGAAATTCGAAAATTTCCACCAAAAATAGCCATTTTGGGATTCGAGCGATTCGGTCGATTTGTTGCGTTTTTGATAGTTTTGATCCATGAATTTTTTTCTCGTTTCGTTTTGGCATTTCCTCTTTGTTGTTTGAGTCCTTTGCTGGTGTGATCAACGTCTACAACATCGACAAGCTTCCGCAGCAACGCTTCATCCACGACAAGCAACAGCGACACCAAGGACTCGACATATCCCCGTCATCATAATCCGTTGTGAGCCCTTCTTCCTTTCGTGTACCTTGACCTACCGGACTAGCTCTTTGATATAGCGAGGCATTGCACTTGTGTCGATTCGAGTGATTGTCTTCAAGTATTGGCGAGTGTGTATCGTTAGAGATCTTGGCACTAGCAAAAGAAGAAGGAATCATCGTCAAAAATCAAAAAAAAAAAGAGAAAAGAAAAGAACATGAGTAGTGCCAAGTACAATATTTTGTAGGTTGCAACAAAGCTTAAACTGCCAAACTGAGTGTGAGAGATTAACACTTGTGCAAATCCGTTGCCCAACCAAAGACAATTGAGCTAGCGTCCTTCGTGTGTTGGTGTGATACTTGAGCACGTAGTCTTCGCTAGGTTGCATATTTTCGTGTGCTCGCCTTTTGGTCGCCCAACCCCTTCCATCGCTTTTGTGTGCGTTTCTTAATAATTTCTTTGGTTGGTGTTTCTTTGGTAATTTGGTCATTGTGGATTTTCTCTACCTTTAACAATAGACTTTTCGTCGGATTTGCTTGTTTCGTTTGCCACTTCATACCTTCCTATCCTCATAAGTGTGTGTGTTGGGTGTTTGAACCGGATTCTCTTTCTTCAACCCACTTTATACTTTGGATATAGTTTCTTTTGGTTCTTCCATTTCCATACATTTCACTTGTTCTTGAGATCATGTTTAGGAGAAGTACAAATGGAAGCTCAAGCTCGGACGATGATATCAATGGAGGAATTCAAGGTGACAATGGCTATGTCACACACAACGAGTTCGTTGGCCTTCGACACCTTCTTCGTGATGGCCTAGGCCGCTATGAGCGCCGCCTTCAAGCACAAGAAGCAAACTTCAACGCGCAAATGGCGACGGTGACCGAAGCTCTCAACAACCTTGTGCAACATCGAGCTTCTTCTTCTTCAACACGCTCAAGCCGTACAAGAAGCACCTCAAGGTTGACACAAGCAAGACATGCGCGTCATGGTACTCGACAAGAAGAACCGCATCAACCTCGCCAAGAGATTCCAAGGCGCGACGAACATGATCGACATCGCCATGATGTGCACGTCCACCTTCTCCTCGAGCGCACAATGCCAATGCGCATCAAGAACAACCACAACCAAATGGTGGACGCCGTGAAAGAACACCATCACCACCACCGCAACATCAAGATCATCGAAACCCTTTGGTTAATGACAATGGTGTTCCGGGTGCGAATGACTATGGTGAACAAGGCCATCGACACCGCCATCCTCCATGGCCGCGCCACCACAACCGTGCACATTGGAACCATGAAGAGAACCCAATTCCACACCATGAGCATCATCATCGCCATGAGCCTCGTCAACATCAAGAACATCCACATGATCATCACCAACCACTAGTACAGAACGACACATCGGATACCCCTCTATGGAAACGGCAGGTGTTAGGCGACGGAGAATCGCGCTTTCTGCGCGGCCGGTGCGTACAAACCTGACCAGGCCCGCCTACATTGGCAACGGACCCTTTCCAATCTCCGTCACCTATTATATTGGCAACGGTTAATAAAATTGTCCGTTTCCAATATTTGCCTCTATGGTAACGGATAGAATTTTCCAACCGTTGAAAATGTTGATACGTGGAGGCTAGCGAATGGGCAGATGGGGAGGTGGGCGGAGCAGACCCGCGAGTATAAATGGCGAGAGGTACCAGCAGCGGTCTCTTTGAAGCCCCGGTCCATCGCCTATAGTTATTCAAACTTCGCCAGATCCCCTCCGTCCAAATCCATGGCGAGAGGTACCAGCAGCGGTCGCGGCCGTGGACGAGGGCGAGGCCGTGGTAGGGGGCACAGCGGCAATGCCATGCCGTCGGTGTCGCACTCACCGTCCTCTGAAGACATGTCCCCGGCGAGAGGTACCATCAGCGGTCGCGGCCGTGGTAGGGGGCGCAGCCGCAATGCCACGCCGTCGGTGTCGCCCTCACCGTCCTCTGAAGACATGTCCCCGGAGCTGCGCGGCTTCGAGTTCTTGGTTATCCTGTACAAGGGCATCGAGAGCCGCCTGAGGTTCCCTAGGGCGTTCGCAGAGAAGCTCCAAGGCATGGTGGCAGCTACCATGCATCTGAAGATGGAGGACTGCGAGAACGGCAGCTGGGCGGTGAAGACGGCCGTGAGTGCCGGGGGGAATTTGTACCTCGGCCAGGGATGGAAGTCATTTGCCCAAGCGTACAAGCTTGAGCAGGGGCACTTTTTGTGCTTCGAGTTCGACGGCGACAACGGGTTCTTCATCAAGATCTTCGACGGTACCTTATGCCGGAGGGACGCACTCGTGTACAGCGACGACGAGCCCGAGTCTTCATCAGCAGCTGCTAGTAGTAGCATTAGCTAGTAGTAGCATATATGTAATCGTTTACTTCATTATCAAGTCCGTATGTAGTAGCACTAGCTGCTAAGTGGTCTCTGCGTTCATATGTAATTTAGAGTACCTGTTAGTAAGTTTACTCTCTCGCTGGTGTAAAATCAATGGAAACGGTTATATAAAATGTCCATTGCCAATGTGGCGCTTATATATACTGCCGGCTCGGTCTCATTATCACTCTCTCACTTGTCTCTCTTCCAACCCTAGCCGCCGCACACTGTGGCTTTCAACTCTCCTCACTCTCTCTAATGGCTTCCTCTGTCGGCGCTTCTAGATCCGGCCATCGCGGCCGCGGCTCTAGCCGCCGCGGCAGCACCGTTCTAGCGGCAGCCCTTCATGAGGGGAAGGTCGATCTGGAGGCGGCCATGCGTCCGCTAATGATGCGGCAGCGCCACCATCTGACGCCCTCCTCCTCCGGTGATGCCCGGCTTCTTCTGAGCCAGGCCGATGTGGAGGAGGTCATTCATGAGGTGGTGGTGCAGCACCTCCGGCGGATCTACCAGCAGAAACTCATCTGGAGGAGGAAGTGGCCAATCTGGAGGAGGAAGTGCCGATCTGGAGGTGGTGGAGGATCTGTAGGTGGTGTCTGATCTGGAGAAGGAGGAGGAGGTGGATGTCGACGAAGGAGGAGGAGGAGGAGGTGATTGCATCGCAGCGCGCTGGTAGCATCTCAGCGCATCTGGCAGAGGCCTACACCTCCTCTCCCGCCGGGTGAAAGGTATAAATCTTTCTGTGACCGGCTGTGATGCCGATGAACTAGGTTCTACGTATGAGCATTTCATCACATAAACAAATTCCTAGTGCAAATTCACACATACATGTTCTGATAATTACAAACACTTATTGTTAAAGCACCAACTGTACAAACTAGTTAAACACCCACATCCAAAGCCTATTGCAATTCACCTAGGACATTCTTGCACCTAGGGCAGAGCATTTCCTGCCATGTTGGACGTAGCCTGTCCTTCAAGGTTAGGATCTTGCGATACAACTCGTAGGTCACGTACCCATCTATTGCTGCGTAGTCGAGGTTAACTTTGTGCAGCGGCATCCACTCCCAAAAATCGTGCTGGTTGGATGGGAACTCCTTCTTCATGTTGGCGTATGATTTGTCGATGAGGTCTGCCGCTAGATCACCCATTCCGTCCCTCTCGTCTCCACCCTTGATTTTGTATACGAGTTGGATGTCCACGTAGTACTCCGGTGGAATGTGGAAGCCGGCAGAAGAAAGCACCTTGCCGTCGTTGGTGATGTCCACGCTTGCGAAGGTGATATTCTTGCGTTCAAAGAATTTGCCCAACTCTGGACATTTCTTCTTGGACTTGCACCAGTGGAACACGAGGACATGCTGGCGCATGGCGAGTTGCAGGACAGACATGTGCCGACGATTACGGGTATTCTCGATGTCAAGGCCGATGAACCGATGCTTCTCCTCTGCTAGCCATTCCTCGTACTTGTCGAGGATCCGCTCCACGGTATGCTCCTCGTTCGTGTACACCACCTCCAGAACGGTGCCGTGGGTACGGACGGTAGTTGTCTCTGTTATTCTGTTGCGGTCGTCCATGGCGGGTGGGGGATTGGGGTGGAACGAGGAAGAAGAGAAGGAAGGAATGCGAACTGTCTGCCACCAAACAGAGCAGTTCGTGGATATTTATCGTCGATCTTAGCAGTTTCTCATAAATGGCAACCGAACAAAGCAGTTGCTGGAAAATAGCCACTGATTTTTTAATATCCAGATGTATTTTGTACATTTCGCTAATAGTTTTTTTCTTTCACGCAGGAGTTTATTTCGGCAACACTGCATAAAAGTACCAATGTATCATTCCGAGAACCAGAAACCTTAAGGCAAGGAAATTTCGTGGATACTGGTCTTGGAGTGGGTACAACGACGACCGAGAGCTCATAGAAGGTGAGCTCCAAGTCAAAGATGGAACGCTGGCTTAATTAAGCCAGCCTCCCATCTTGTTAGGTTAGTTGCTTATAGGTTTAGAGTTCATGATTGTAGTCAAAGTGTAATAGGTGATATTACATTATGCCAATGTGTGATAGATATGATTGTAGTCAAATTGTAAAAAACGGTGATATTATTGTATACCAATGTAATGATGGCATTTGTTCTATGTTATGAATTGAATAACGTTTTAGTGCATTGTGCAATCAGCCTTTCATGTATTATGGCATATAACCGAAATATGAGAAAAGCTCAGTGCAAACGGGTAGATGGAAAACTCTGTATCTGATGTAGGAAAACTAAAGCAATGGAGGTCTGCGCACAACCGTTGCCAAATGGAGACCTCATCGGAAACGGTTTTTGGCCTCCGTTACCGATGAGGGCCCTCACATCAGTATCGGAAGCGGGGAAACGGACCCTTTCTCCGTTGCCGAAGGGGTTTTTGGCCCGTTTCCGATGTGTCGTTCTGTACTAGTGAACAACAGCGTGGACCTGCATTTCCACCTCCGAACCATCAAGAAGAAGATGACAACTTGAGTAACCTTCGCTTTGATATGCCAAAGTTCTATGGAACAAGTGACTCGGAAGCCTATTTTTCATGGGCACTCAAGGTTGACAAGATCTTCCGAGTTCGACGCTACTCCGACAACAAGATGGTTGCCTTAGCTTCAATTGAGTTTGAAGATTATGCTCTATTGTGGTGGGAGCAACTCCAAGATACACGCTTAGACAACCACCAACAACCAATCAACACTTGGGTTGAGATGAAAAAAGCAATGTATAAGCGCTTTGTGCCAAGTCACTACACTAGAGATTTGTACAAGAAATTACAAGAGTTGAAGCAAGGGTTGAAATCGGTTGATGAGTACTATAAGGAGATGGAATTTTCCATGAAGAGAGCCAAGTCAAAGGCATTCTTCGCCAACAACCCTTCATCACCAACGCCTACAACCACTCAAGCTCCTATTCAAGCAAACACAAGAGGTTCTCCAAGAGTCTCTACATCGACACCTCAAGCGCCTCAACCTTTCAACAAAGTGCCTCCTTCAAGCACCACACCTCAAGGATCTTCTTCCGATACAAGACTCTTGAAATGCTATAAGTGTGGAGGACAAGGACACAAATCCTTTGAGTGTACAAACAAGAAAGTCATGATTGTCAATGACATGGTAGAATATGAGTCTATGAGTGAAGAGGAGTACCATGCCTTGAACCAAGTCGCCACAATGCAAAGTGCGCAAAAAGAATCAAATGAGATATATTGTGATGGTGACAACAACCCTTCATTGGTTGTGGCAAGAACCTTGACCACCAATGTCCAAGTTGAAGAAGACCAAAGATGCAACTTGTTTCAAACAAGAGCAGGCATAAATGGAAGATCCATCAAGGTCATAACAGATGGTCGAAGTTGCCACAACTTAGCTAGTAAAGAACTTTGTGACAAGCTCAACTTGAAATTCAAGAAGCACCCACATCCATACCATGTGCAGTGGTTGTGTGATACCGGATCCGTCAAGATTCAACACATGGTGCAAGTGTCCTTCAAGATTGGAGCCTATGAAGATACTGTGGATTGTGATGTTGTGCCAATGATCGTTTGTCACTTACTTCTTGGACGTCCTTGGCAATATGATAAGGGTGCTATGCATGATGGAAGGACCAATTATTATAGCTTCAAGAGCAACGACAAAAACTTCGTCCTTCGTCCCATGACACCAAGTCAAGTCATTGCCAACAATGCCAAGACTATTGCTTGAGCACAACAAGATCGTTCTTCAAGTGAGATGAGTGGTGAGCGAGAGACCCACCATAAAGTGAGTGAGAAACACAAGCCAAATGAGAGTGACACTTCCAAGAGGGTTCCCACAAAATTTACACTATTTGCCACCAAAAGAGAGATGAGGGATTTGAGAGAGGACCCATCCACCCTCCACTATGTCTATTTTGAAGGACTATGAAGATGTGTTCCCTCAAGACGCGCCACCGGGACTACCTCCTCTACGCGGCATTGTGCAACGCGTCGACCTTGTCCCCGGCGCACCGCTTCCAAACCGCGCCCCATACCGCAGCAACCCCGAGGAGACCAATGAGATTGAGCGGCAAATACAAAAACTCCTAGCCATGGGACACATCCGCGAGAGCTTGAGTCCGTGTGCTTTGCCCGTCATCTTGGTGCCCAAGCACGACAACACTCTTTGACTTTGCATGGATTGTCGCCCATCAACGCCATCACGGTGAGGTATCGCCACCCTATCCCTCGACTTGACGATATGCTCGATGAACTATGTGGTTCCGCTATATTCTCCAAAATTGATCTTAAAAGTGAAGGATGTGTGAAGGTGATGAATGGAAGACCGCATTTAAAACAAAGCTTGGTCTTTATGAATGGCTTGTCATGCCATTTGGTCTTTCCAATGCACCTTCTACTTTTATGCGTCTTATGAACCATGTCTTGCGACATTTCATTGGGAAATTTGTTGTGCTATACTTTGACGACATCCTTATATATAGCAAATCTTTGGAAGAGCACACTTCTCATGTTGCTCAAGTTTTGTTGGTTCTTCGCAATGAAAAGCTTTTTGCAAACCTTTCTAAGTGCACATTTGCCACCAACAAGCTTGTTTTCTTGGGTTTTGTTGTTTCTTCGGATGGAGTTGAAGTTGATGATGCCAAGATCAACACAATTAGGACTTGGCCTTTTCCCACATCACTAGAAGAATTGAGACGTTTTCTTGGTTTTGCCGGATTTTACCGCCGATTCATCATGGATTTTTCCACAATTGCTTGCCCTCTCCATGAACTTGCAAAGAAAAATATACCTTTCATTTGGGGCAACGCACATGATTTTGCTTTCAATGAGCTCAAGCGGTTGTTAACCGAAGCACCACTCCTTGCCCTTCCAGATTTCTCTAAGACTTTTGAGATAGAATGTGATGCTAGTGGATTGGGCATTGGAGGAGTCCTTATGCAAAATGGTAGACCCATTGCATACCATAGTGAGAAACTAGATGGATCTCGTTTGAATTATCCCATTTATGACAAAGAATTGTTTGCTTTGGTTCGTGTTTTGGATGTGTGGCAACACTATCTTCGTCCTAAGGAGTTTGTCATACATTCCGATCATGAATCTTTGAAATATTTGAAAAGTTAAACAAATTTGAACAAAAGACATGCTAAGTGGGTTGAGTTTATTGAGTCTTTTACCTTTGTAATCAAATACAAGAAAGGTAAAGACAATGTGGTTGCAGATGCTCTATCCCGCAAGGCCAACCTACTTACACATCTTGACATTAGTGTCTTGGGTTTTGATGAGATTAAGAATTTGTACGCCACCGATGCTTTCTTTGTAGACATATTTGCTCAATATTCGGAGCACAAAGGAATTGGCGATTTCTATTTACACCAAGGTTTCTTGTTTAAGGCTAACAAACTTTGTATTCCTGAATCTTCGCTTCGTTTACTCCTTTTGAAGGAATCACATGGCGGATCATTCATGGGTCACTTTGGACGCGACAAGACCTACGCCATGCTCGCCACCAACTACTATTGGCCAAGAATGAAGCGTGATGTGGAACGCCTAGTTCGACGATGTTCGACATGCCTCAAAGCTAAGTCTACTCTAAACTCTCATGGCTTGTATACTCTTTTACCCATTCCGCATAAGCCATGGTCCGACATAGCTATGGATTTTGTCTTAGGCCTTCCACGCACTAAAACAAACATGGACTCCATATTTGTCGTCATTGATCGATTCTCTAAAACTAGCAGGGTCACCCGCGCATTTTCACGGCTAGATATTGTACGGCGTGTACGCATATTTTTTTTAAAATATTTGTATTAAATTTGAGATCTATGTGTTGTTACGTAGACATTTGTAATAATTTTCTCACCGCAAGTTACTTAATCTCGTATTAAGTGTACTCGACTATGTCTCTCCTATACATTAGACAAAATTAATGTTCATAGAAATATGATTTGCCTCTTCATCCAAGAATATACCTTTTGCCTTTCTTGGTGTACCCTGTTTTTGTTATTGTGATTTATATCAACAAACCCCACTAAATGGAAATGTGCACCTTAAGTCTATTCCTCCCGACCTCACTACTTTCTCATACCAAAATCGTATGAAAGCCATTGTCCCTAGTGCATGCATACAATCTTGGATTCTTTATAGTGTATCACATTTTGGTCGTTCTGAATTATGTTAGTGATACCTACAATAGGCCTAGACTATTTTAATCACAACTGTTTGTTTTCCCGGCTGCCGAATCCAGACATATTATACTCAGAGACATGTTATATTCAAATTTGTCCTCTGTCACTATATACCTCTCATGAATTTTTATTTGCATGACAACCACAATTTGTCCTCTGGTTTCATATATTAATACAGTTGGACTCCTAAGTCATACGACTAATTTGCGTAAAACAACTATTCAGAAAATAGGCTATTCCTTGAATTTTATCTGTGATTCTATGGAACAAAACTAACAAACTTTTGTTTCATTGTCATTTTGATTTTCATACAGGAAATAAGTTTTTCATTTTTTACTATTATGATGAATCTCCAAAGTAGACTTTCCCGAGTTTGTTAAACTAATAAAGTGCTGTAAAATTTGATTATCATCTACGCCGGTATAACTTGCGTCCATCGATCAGTGATGCAAATAATCAGTTTAATCTGTCAAACGTGCGAATTTCACATTGATTATATATGCTAGAAATGTGTCTATCAATGTCAAGGCAATGGTAGTAGCTTCATTATTTTTCCAGCTCCATGACCACCATAATATTTTGTACACACCTTCACACGTGAAGGTATACAGGGTGATAAAGAGCGATTTCCTACAACTAATAGAATTTACCTGGTTCGAACATGCAACAAAAAGCAATTTATCAAACGTGCATAGACATCGAAACCATAACTTAAGTCTTGACATTGTAGTACTTCTAATCTGCACGTCCTGTAATCTGATGTATAAGAAAGTATAACTTCCATGGATAGCTATTTCGTAGAGGGAAACTATCAATAGTTAATCGGTAGGATGTCTTACCGGAGGTATAAAATTTTAACCTGATGCAAGACATAAGGCGCTTGATTAGCAGAGTATAATCTGGGCGTTGGCTTCCCTAGCAGAGAACTGAGGATCAGCAAAAACAAATCTGTCTTGGTTAGATTGCAATCACATGATACCTGCATGCTATCACATGAAGCTAAATTTCTACCAAGAAAGATGAACGAAGATATATTAATCAGGATATTACATTGGAGATACTTTCTGTCTAATTTTCCCTGGTCTAGTTTGCCAAGTAGGAAAAGTAGACATATCAGAGAAAGTGGCGTCCCAATCGATTAGGCAATTCGCTGTTTTTGGTGCCGTTGCTGGCCTGGTTGTTGCCGCCGCCCGCCATGGACAGGAGTTAGAGAAAGTGGAGAGGCCATGCAGTAGGATTGATAGGAAGCACAGGTTAGGTCCGCGTAGGTCGCCATTGTGTCCGCTCCTCCTGCCAGGCCGCTAGGATTGTGCTGCTTCTCCGTTGGCGACGCATCGTCTAGAATATCGTCGGAGCCGTGCAGCTCGCGGTTGTTGCCGCTCCTGCTGGCAGCCCGCTTGGACCGTGTTGCACCTCCATTGCCGCGGCCAAGGATCTCGTCGGAGCCTTGCAGCTCGTAGTTGTTGCCTTTCCCGCCGACAGCCCACTTGGATCATGTTGCACCTCCATTGGCATAGCCTAGGGTTAGAAACCTGTAGAGAGCCGAAAAACATTAGTGTTGGTATCTTGAAGGTCGATTTTTACGACGTGCGCATTGACACGGGCCAGGACTCCATGCGTCAATGGCGAGGCTTGAAACTCTAATTAACTTTGTCAAGAAAGATCCGTATGGAAAAATCAGCTATCAAGCTCGTTTTCCTTTTGCGGACGACAGTCCGCTCGCTTCACGATGTTGATTTTTCTCGTTCATTAGCGCCAGCAAATACTACCGCCGGCATCGCCATTAGAGATGTCCCACCGTCTATCTGGCTACCATGCACTACCGTTGTATTCCTTCTTAATTTCCGAAGGTCCTTGCTGACCTTTTTGATTTGATTGTTCGTGAGAAAACTGCAAGTTAGGATGAGAAGATCTAAACACACATGAAGATTGCAGCCAGCTATTACCTGGGGATTTTGCCAGCAATTACATGGAGAAAACTGCACGTCGTGGAACACTTGCAAGCTATATGGTGTTTTGCCAGATATTCCTGCGAGGTCGGCGCGTGCTGTATGCATCGCCATCATGTTCTCGATTCTTGCAAGCTTCCGATCAGCTGCGCCTGCGCGTCATGGCGTCGTCGCGTTTGTTCGAACTCTCAATCGATGGACGGCTGGTCTCCTTGCAGATAAATCTTCCTACAATGAAAATCGATCAGGCAGTGGTTTCGTATCTTCTTATTTGCAGATCGTACCAGACATGCATTAATCAATCATAGTCCATCTTCTATACGTCTCCTTTCCAGACTATAAAAGATCAATTATTCTCTGTAGTACGTGCCGTGGATGATGGTGACATCCTCTAGCCGTGTGCTGCCTAAACTTTACGTGTGTTGCCTAGTTACGTGATCCGTTTCCTGCCTTACATGTTTTAAATCTCTACCGTCAGTAAATCTTAGTTTTGAGGTGACAAATCTCCACCGTTAATTGTTTGTTGTTTTAATAATATAATAGATGGCACATTTCATCCCCTGCAACAAGACCGACGATGCTTCACATATTGCCACTTTGTTTTTTAGGGAGATCGTCCGTCTTTATGGAGTACCCAAGACCATTGTTTCGGATCGCGACGCCAAGTTTGTGAGCTACTTTTAGAAGACATTGATGGCCAAGATGGGAATCAAGCAACTCTTCTCCACCGCCTACCACCCTCAAACAGATGGTCAAACCGAAGTGGTCAATCGAAGCCTATCTACACTCTTTCGTGTGTTGATCAAGCCAAACTTAAAGAATTGGGAAGAGTGCATCCCACATGCCGAGGTCGCCTACAATCAAGCACTACACCAAGCAACAAAGAGAAGCCCATTCGAGATCGTCTATGGCTTCAACCCCTACACCGCTTTAGACATGCTACCACTACCACTACGTGAACAAGTTAACATGGACTTCGACAAGCGTGTCGATTACATGAAGAAACTACATAAAGACACAAGAACACGCTAGAGAAGCACAATGAAGACCATGCAACAAAGATGAACAAGCACAAGCGCGCCATGATATTTGAAGAAGGAGACCTTGTTTGGCTACACTTGCGAAAAGAACGCTTTCCGGATGCTAGGAAGTCCAAGCTTCACCCTCGAGGAGACGGACCTTTCAAGGTTCTCAAGCGCATCAACAACAATGCCTACACGATCGACATCTCCAACTCCAAGTATTTGGTCCATGACACCTTCAACGTCACCGACCTATCGCCATACCTTGGGACATCAAGTGATGAGGATGACCAAGAGTCGAGGACGACTCTTTCCCAAGGGGGGGGGGGGGGGGGGGGGGAGATGATGTAGCCCAACCTCTGGTCCATACAACAAGCGGTCCAATGACAAGAACTAGAGTCAAAGCTCTACATGAAAAGGTGACCTCACTCCTATCTTTGTGTGATTTATACACACCTTTGAACGGCTTGCTACTTCATTCAGGCACTCTTTGCATACTCTAAATTGGACAAGAATCGAGCCAAGAAGATGAGGAAGAAGGAGAGAAGAGGGGAGAAAAGACCCAGGCGGCGGGAGTACCGCCTAACCCAGCGGTACTACCGCCCGAGCGCTACCGCCACCGTTATCGCCGTCGCTACCGCTAGAACCCCCCTTCGGGCTCACCTTCCGGTACCTGAAGGTACCGCCGCGGGTACCGTTGGAGGTACCGCCGAGGTGGGAGGAATCGATACCAGCCCGCACCGGCGGTACTACCGGCTAACCCAGCGGAACTACCGCCAGTGCGGGGACAGTTCGGGTGGAGGACCCGTGTAACCTCTCCCCACCTACCCCTTTTGGTCAACACTATTTATAGGACCCCCCTTTGCTAGATCTAGGGTTAGCCTGAGATTAGACTTGAGTTGAGCTTTGCTCCTTTTCCACCCATGTTGGTGTTGCCTCTTAGGAGATAAATCAAGGCCTCCCCTTGTGGAGATGAACCAAGGCCTTCCCTTGTGGAGAAGATCCCTCTAGTGGATTTAAGACTCCTCCTTATAGTTGCGATTACTTGCCAATCATTCCTCTTGTGGTGACTTGATTGGACCGGTAGGATTGGCCGGTGAGAGAAACAATTCTAAGAGTAAGGTGTGTTTGGAGAAGGAGAATCGAGAGCTGCCCTCGGGGACTTGTTACCGGTTGACTTTTGCCGAATTATGCTTTGCTAGTTATCTTGTTGGTACCTTTTCCCCTTTTGTGTTCTTGTTGTTCATCGCCGAATCCAACCAAAATCCGTGAAGATCGGGACCAACCCACATCAGGTTCTTTGCATGGTTGGTGCTCCATGGCAAGATTCTGACGGCCGACAATCTAGCAATCCGCGGATGGCCGCATTACCCAATATGCAAGTTGTGCAGAATCCATCCAGAGACGGTTCAACACCTCACACTTGATTGTAGCTTCTCAACCGCAGTTCGCGAGCGCGTCACATGGCATGGGCAGATTGGGGCACCCCAACCGCCAAATGGCAGCGGCCTCAACGCATGGTGGGATACGACAATAGACGGCCTTCCAAAGGCAAAGCGGAGGGAGGCCAGTGGGGCGATCATCTACTCCATCTGGGGAGTGTGGAAGGAGTGAAATAGGCGGGTGTTCACGAATGTCGCAATGGTGCGAGAGGAGATGGCGCAGAGGGCGTATGCGCACACGCAAGACCCTGGAGACGGCTAGTTTATTTTTGTTTTGGTTCTCGGTCTTGTCTCGGTTGAGAGACTTGGCTTCACTCGTACATAAACATTCTTTTTTCTATCTAAAACGGCTGCCATTTCCTCAAAAAAAGTTGTTGGAGTAAGCTGCCCCTCCAATAAAAGTAATGAAAATCAAAATATCTCTTTCATATGTTAGCTAACATTCCTGCTTCTAAATTAATGCAAAGTCACATATGACGACTTGTAAACATGACCAGCTAGGATATTTGAATACAGCGATTTGCTAATTAATCACCCCAGAAAGTACTCCACTGTCTCCAAATATTGGTTCTTGTGGGATCCATGAGGCCAGGCTCTTAAAAATTCGGCCAGTAGCATATAGAAGTATTTTGTGGTGGACGAGTTTAGCATTAATTCTATTTAACGAAATTGATATGAGACATGGCTAAACAAACGAGTTAGGTAGGAAAAAGAAGATATTCTACTATAGCATCTCATGGGGGAACTGGGATACGGATGCGAGAAGGCCAAGTGTACAGCTCAGGTTACATGTAGCCTGTATTTAAAAAAATTGAAAACAATATTTTAAACTTTCAAGAATTTGTCTACTGCAGATTTGCACTTTTGTTATTTTAACACAGTCTAGAATAAATGTATTTCGAGTTTAAAATTTGCACAGTGATAGTATGCATCATTGTCTATATTATGATTTTTTTTTCATATTTTTCTAGAATTTGAAAATATCGTTTTCGATTAAAGAATTACATAAAGGCCGGGCTACAAAACGCCGCACTAGATACGGACGCTCCTACGCAGCCTCACCAACAGAAAGTCAATGTGATGGCGCATGACCATCTCATCTGGTGGATATGCAGAGAACCTCCTTAAAAACAGTAGAGGCGCATTTATTTTCGAAAGTAAAACGAAGGCTTGGATGAAGGCTAATTTTTTTTTAATAATACATTTTTTTAATTAAATTCAAAAAATATTACGCAAAATAACGAAATGGCAAAAATAATACGGCCTCGGCCCAGCTTGGGCCGATAAGGCCCGTCGGCCAGGCTTGGGCCGATTGGGCCTGTCGGCCGCCCTGCTCGTGTCAGCGAAACCTGTCGGCCAGAGCTGGGCCGACAGGAAGCTGTTGGCCCAAGCTGGGCCGACTGGCTCTTGCTTTTTTTTTTCACCTCTCCCTCCTCTTTTTTAGCCACAAATGCAGACAAATTACAGATGAAATCAAACTCCAAATTTAAATCACTGATGCACACATATAAAACATAGTCTACAAACACTGATCCACACATATTACAGATAAAAACATAGTCCAATTTTAAAACATTGATCCACATTATTACAAATAAAAGTACAGTCCAAATTTAAAACATCCTAGTTTCTTCCCCTTCCTCTTGGTCCTCGGCTGCCTCGTCCACGTGGAGCAGCTGCTCTAGTTGCCGGAGCAGCATTCGTAGGTGGGAATTTTGTACAAGCAGTGTCCCTGTGACCAAAATCATTGCACAAGAAACATTGCACTGTCGGGCCTCCGGCTTCAGATTCATCCATACCATTTCTGATACGCTTGCACGGTCGTCTACCTCTACCAGGACGCAGTAGCCTTGGGTCGGGGATGTACTGCCTTTCATTAGGTCAACCGTGTTAAAATTACCCACAGCTCGAAATCCCACCATTTCACCGGTCCAGGTATTAAGAACAGACTCGTTCAAATAATATGGTGAAACGAACGAGATGGCTGATAGTCCGAGTTGCCCACACGCAGCCAATACATGGGAGCAGGGCAGGTGAAGCAATTTTGGTTTATTGCATGTGCAGTCACATGTTGGTCGGGCTTCATTTCCAATTCTCACCTCATGCGTTCTGAGCTGATTTCCGCAACCAAACTTGTCAGAAGGTAAGCGTACCTCGAACCTCCTTTCTTGATTTCCTATGGCCTGCACAGCATGAGTACGAGCTTTTGCCATCTTCCTATCCATGTACTCCGTAATCTTCTCACAAAAAGGTGTGTTTGGGTTGTTAACGATATGCATGTGAGCTTTCTGGCGTCTTTCTCTGAAGTACTTGACTGTGCCCTCAAAAATACCCTCCACAATGGCTGTAAGTGGCAATGCCCTATTTCCTCTAAGAACGAAGTTGTATGTTTCAGCAAGGTTGGTAGTCATAACACCGTACCTGGCTCCATAAGTGTCGTGCAGCAAAGACCACCTCTCAAGAGGCTCGTGCTCTATCCACTGCTGAAAGTTTTTGATCAACCTCCCAGTCTTTCTCCTAACACCAGGCGGATCAAATCCTGGCAAGTCACAAAGCCCAACAGGTACATCCTCAGCTGGTGGAGGTCCGGTTGCTAGCTGTTGCGCCACAAGTTGCACATGTGCTGCTACTGCAACATTTCGTGCAGCTCTCCTCTGCCTAACATGCTGGTTAGTGAAGTCATCAAGCTTACCACGTACGAATGTGTATTTCCAGAATTGGTTCTGCTTGCACAGTTTTTTGAATAGATTCATCAAAGCCTTATCTCGGAACTGTGAGAAAAAATTGGCCCCCAAATGGCGCATGCACCAACGACTCTGCAGGTCTAGCCATGGCGTTTGTTCCGCGGCCACAGGGTTTGTGAGTGCCTTGACGGCGTTCAGTATACCAGCATGGCGGTCATGAAGGATGCACACGTTCGGCTTATCTTTTACTACTGCTATTTTAAGCTGCCTGAAGAACCAAGTCCAACTTTCAGTGTTCTCGCTCTCCACAAAAGCAAATGCAAGTGGCACGATCTGATTGTTGCCATCCTGACCAATGGCAGTCAAGATTGTCCCCTATACTTGCCAGTAAGAAATGTACCATCAACACAGATAACTGGTCGACAGTGAGTGAAAGCTTCTATGCATACACCGAAAGAGAAGAACACACGATGCAGCACCTTTACGTTTGGAAACTCTGCCATCCAAAAGTGTTTGACGTCAACATATGTGCCTGGATTACGGGCCTGCAATGTGTAGAGGAGCCGAACAACTGAGTCATATGAGTCTAGGAACGATCCGAATCTTTTCTCAAGTGCCATCTGCTTAGCCCTCCAAGCTTTGCCATAAGATATTTTGTACTTGAACCTGGTGAACACCTTATGTATAATAGCCTTCGCTTCCATAGCTTTGCCCTGTACTATTTCTGAGTACAGCAACCGAGCTATAAGCGTCGACGAAATGTTACGATGATCTTGAGGAATACTCTCAATTCTACATGTGTGCTGTACTACGTCGCTCACTTTCCAGTTTATGCCGAAGTGAGGACGATAACCGTGCACCCTTCCAGGACACCCTGCTACCTCACATTCCATTGTCAGATATTTTTTACTCGACACCTTGGTTTTGAATGTCTTGCAAGTCGACATTGCCCACTTAATGATTGCATCTTGCAAATGTTGCTTGTCGGTATATAGAGCACCCGCAGAAACCTGGTTCTGATGGTATTCCCAGGCAGAATCATGACCATCGTTCACTGTCATTGACGACGAGAAATCATGACTCCATGACGCAGGATTTGGCACCACATGTTCGTCATCCGACTCGTCGGAATCATACCCATAAGCACTACCACCATCTTCGTCTTCCTCTTCCATCATTTCTTGGAATACATCGTCTGCTGCTGCCTCAGCAGCATCTTCATCTCCCTCTTCCATATGCTCTGTCTGACTATTTTGGCCAGATTCATAACTACCACCTCCAACATCTTCCTCTTCCATCTGCTCTGTCTGACTATTTTGGCCATAGTCATAACCACCACCTCCAACATCTCCCTGATTATAATCATGTCCAGAAAATTGCATCTCCTGACTACTCTGGCCAGGATCGTGCCCTCCCTCGCCTTCAGGCGCAATCACCTCCTTCGCGACAGGTATCAGTAAGGCATGAGGGGTACATCCCCTGCTTGCGCAGCCTTGCAACCATCGCACCATCTGAGAGGTCCGTTCTATCGGCCTCAAATAAAAAAACACCGGGGACCTTGTCTTCGTCCACAGTGCATGCACACCGACGGTGTCTGTTTCAGGAAGCCCTAAACACGCTGCCAACCAATCTTTCAGCTGACTTATAGACCATGTTTGTGGGTCACTCAGTTCCAACTCTGACCATCGAAACTCACCCAAATCAGCTCCATGCTCATTTACTACAACTTCGCCAGGACCGTAGAAAAACAAACATTTCACTAAATTACTCATCTCAACAACCTAAAAATGTGACACCAATTTACTGTTACAACCGGGAACAACTATATACTTAATATTACTAGCAAAATAAACGCATACCCTTGAAGCGTGCCGATTCAATGGACCAGCAACGTCACCACCACCGCCAATGCAACACCGCTGCACCACCACCACGCTGCACCATCCACCACCCTACAGCAACCTCCACCTAAACTCCACCATTGCTCCAACCAAACAACACGAAATCACACAATAATCCAACACATCTGTAGATCTGAGCTGCCTTAACTCTCTAACACTTCTAGGAGGAAGATTTGGTGGCTGGATGGACAGATCGCCGCTGAAACGCAGTAAGGAGCTGCTGGTTTCGAGAGGAAGAAGAAAAGGAGAGAGAGGACGCGAGGAGGAAGATGTGGGCAGGGCTGGTCTTATCCAGCGTCCTGTCGGCCCAGCCCTGGCCGACAGGTCGGTCGGCTGAGTTCTGGCCGATTAGTGCCGCATCACGGCCTGTCGGGCGCAGGCCTGGCCCACCATGCGATCTGGTCGTCTTGAACAAAGCCGATATGGCCCAATCGGCCCAAGCCTGGCCGACGGGCCCTTATCGGCCCAAGCTGGGCCGAGGCCGTATTATTTTTGCATTTCGTTATTTTGCGTAATATTTTTTGAATTTAATTAAAAAAATGTATTATTAATAAAAAATTAGCTGGATGAAGATGGTGGCGACACAAGAGTAGCAAAGATTGGACGTCAAAATTGGTATGAGTATGACCCAGGAGGAGGAGTCCATGGGCCATGGCTATCGTCTCTCCCCAGTTGGTGAGCCGTGTTAAATGAGGAGATATCGACACAGGGGAGGGGAGAGAAGAGGGAAGACTTGGGTAGGATCACACCTTAGGTGAGATCGATTTTTTTGAAAATTCAAAACATGTCGAAAAATTCCGAAAAAATAGACAACACGCATCTATGTTACATATGCAACGTCAAAAATTGGCAGCTCAAAATTCGACTTATACTTAGAGAGGCAAAAAAGAGAAATTTCGGTGTGAATAGTGTCACTCAGATCTGGACACTATTCACAGTGTAGTTTACCATTTTTGTTTCTCTAACTGTAGGTCGAGTTTTGAGCTGCCAATTTTTGACGTTGCATATGTAACATAGATGCGTGTTGTCTATTTTTTTCGGAATTTTTCGACATGTTTTGAATTTTCAAAAAAAGTTGATCCTACGATCTCACCTAAGGGTGAGATCCTACCCAAGTCTCTCAGAAGGAGAAGGGGGTGCACAGCACATCTCGTCAACATCGTCTTACTTATTACTGCATCTCGTCATCGCCGTTTGAAGTTGCAAACCGGTGCACCAGGACCAGGTAGATGGTCGAGTACCCAGAGTTCTATATAAACACGAGCGCGCGCCCTTGGCACACAAACCCACACGTCGCCACAGAGGAATTTAACCAAAGTCCAAGTATATATACGCAGAGCAATAGCAGTGATCTTGTGAGGTTTGCCGTAATGGCGGTGCAGGGGGGCGAGGGCCAGCGAAAGGAGGAGGAGGAGAAGGGGAGGGGCGCCGGGCCGCACCCGCTGCTGCGTGGGTGGAGGCGGGAAGGCAAGTACACGCACGGGATGCACCCCTCGCAGATGGAGGCGCTCCGCGCCATGTGCGGCGCCTTCATCCCCTCGCTGCCAGCCGAGGAGGCCGCCGGCGCAGGCGGCCGCGTCGACCCGCCCGGCGCCAAGGACCGCGAGCGCTTCTACCTCGCCTCCGCCGCCGACGGCACCATCCCCGACGAGGTGATCCAATCTCTTCCTGCTGCTCCAGTACGCACATCACGTGGTCGATCCTGAGCCAATTAGCCTTGCTATAATCTCCGTACTCTTCTCTAGTGTTTACCCAATTAACTACCGCTAGATTGGTCCGCGTGCCCTCGCTGATTGCTCTGCCCGCCATGCCAGCAGTGTGCTCTCACTCTCGCCTCACCTCATGAACAGACAACTTTTTAATTCCTACAACTAGAAAAATTTCAGCAGAAAATAAACAAACAATGTCATTTTTTTTTGCATCACCTGTTTGATTTTGTACTCACGATCACGTGGGAGTGAGGTGGTTGATTATGTGTGTTGTTTTGTCCTTTTCTTTTCCGAACAAGAAAGGTTGCCGAACTGATGGTGACGCGCTGCATACGGGAGGCGGTGTTGCTGGGGTGGGTGGTGCTGTGGATGCTGAGCACGAGAGTGGGCACGCTGCTGCTCTGCGGTCGGCTCAGCCTCTCCGGCGCCGCCGGCCAGTTCCCCTCCGTGCGCCGGTTCGCCGACATGCCGCTGGAGCGTCGGGAGGCTGCGCTGCAGCGGTGGAACAGGTCACGGTGGCTCTTTCCGCTCAGGATCGTCTTCGCCCTCGTCAAGATCCTCTCCCACTACGTCTTCTACGCCATGGTAAGCTTACTTTCGTTTTTACAGCTTCCTGGTATTTTACTATAGTTTGCATGAGTCTGACGTACTGACATGCCATGATGGTCACAGACACACAATAAATTAGCTGGCTATTCCGACCAGTGTCTTGTGATTCAGGAACCTTTATAGGCTTCAGCCAATAAAATCAAACACCTGGCCATGTTTTGTACTCCGTATTTGTTTTAACATAAAGAATATTATACAATAGGGCCATGTGTTCTTATATTTTATCAAAAACGTGTCGAAGAACACACCTTTGCATTAAAAACTGAAACTAATAAATAAAATGTGAGACTGAGGATGGAAATGAACTTATTGCTTTCTTCTTGCGGAAAATAATAATAATGGGCTTATAGCTTTTGCTTTCAAGAACAAAAGAAATGTACTAGCGCAACCGTGAGCCAAAAACCATTCAGTACATGATATGCAAAATGTACCAACACCAAGTTAAGGTTGAAAGTGGAAGTAGTAATAACGGAGGTAGTAGTAAAACTTGCTTGCGTCCAGTACTTGTGCATTCAAAGGTGACACGCCTGGAATTGGAATTAATAGGACAGCTCGGCGAGAGGGGCCTGCCTGCATAAGTAGTTAAGTACATGTACATACTGCATAGAGCTCTAAATTCATGCCCAGAATCATATTTTGATTGTCTAACGGTATTGCAATAGAACCCTGCACGGCTGCACCAGTATTGTTTTTCCTTTTGGCAATGAAAGAACGTTTCTGTTTCCTTAAACTAAGGAGTGGATCTTGCTCTGAAACATGGCCGGAGAGACAGAGACAGACCGTTGTAGGAGTTTTTTTTTTTTTGAACACGGAGCGCCCCCGAAGGGGCAGGAAGCTTCTCATTAAAACCAAGCGGTGGATGTACAATTTGTTACAAAGGACCCCATAAGATAAGTAATCACACATAGGTCCCTAGAAATTGCAGAAAGGACCTCACTAAAATACAACAAAAAGCAATTTGATCCTTCTCTTTGTCCACCACCGAGCCGGAAGTCAGCAACGCCGCCGCCATGGTCGGGAGCGGGGACGAGACCACTTGCTCCAGAGAAGACGGGAGATGCGGCTACCAACTTCAAGAGGGGCCTCACACAGGAGGTTGATTCTATGCCGAAACCCTTCACCGGCGTCTGGATAGGCCATGTTCTGGCCTTGGATGCTGGACGGCCGTCACGCGCCGCCAAGATGCTGCTCCAATAGAACGCTTCCCAACTCCACTGCTGCCTGACTCTGCTGCTCCCCCAATCCACGCCTCCATGATTCGCACCCGCTGCGCCTTCTGAAGGACGGGGAAGACGTGAAGAGCAGCCAAAACCTGCAGCAGACGATTCTTCACTGCCGCCATCAAAGTAAAACGGCCCGCCGTCAAACTCACCGCTCCTGCCACGGACGGGAGGAGGCAGGCGGAGAAGATCAGCGTAGCGAAGAACCCGGAACCCAGGCTTATTGACCCAGCAAGGGTCGAGGCACCACCAAGAGGAACTCCACCTCGGAGCCCCAATCAGCGGCAGATTCTCCCACTCCAGCAGCGTGCCTGCACCACCACCGTCCACCGGGGTAACTGCTGCACATCCTTGTCGGCGAGCCTCTATAGTAGGAGTTGATTAAACACATGCTGTTTCTATCGCTCTTTTCGGAGGACACACTATCCTACGTCCAGTCACCGTCTGGTTAATTAGTTAGACATTGCGTAAGGCACCCTCTTGATAAGGGCAAGATCTTCCTGTCAGCTATCACCATTATGTTTCTCATATATTTAGACGTATCTTCCGTGACAAAAAGAAAACGTAAATCATATTATCTTCTAGTTCTTTTCTGTTTTTTTTTTTTCGAAAAGGAGAACACATCTTCTTTTCTGTGGTGAAAAAAATCATTGCTGAAGGATGGAAATGTCTATGCTTTTCCGATAGCACTGGGCTCCGGTCCTAGTCAATTCAAGATGGTCTACTTCCCATCAGTACAGTACTACGGAAAAGTAGACAATGAAAAAAGTCAGGACTTGGGAGAGAGGCAGGACTCTGCTGGCTTGGCCCAGTATGTGAAAACTGAAAGTCACCACTCACCAGCAGAATATAATGCCTACACGCGAAAGTACTACTCCGTATTGAGGAGTATTTTGAGTAGTATTGAGTATAACAATCAACTCCGTAGCTAATAAAGGCATCTTAGGAATTTCAAAGGATTTTTATAGGATTCTAATTCTTTGGAATTTTTTCTATGGATTGCCTTTTGTTTAAAGGAATGGTTGTTACCAAAATCATATGATTTGGATTCCTATGCCCTCAATTACATAGTAATTTGAACGTCCACTCCAACCTCTTTGTTAGACTCAAATGTGTAGGAATAGGATCGAGACACTTTTCCTCTATTTTTCCTGTGTTTTCCAAACGACAATTCTTTAAGTTTTCCTATGTTTTACAATTCTCTGTTTTGCACTTACAACCTGTGACATTCCTGTATTTTCATATTCATGTGTTTTCAACCCTGCAATCCAAAGAGGCAAACGCCGATGTGGTCGTGTTACTGTTTGCACAAATAGATTACGAGAGCCACAGATAAAACACTTGTCAGGAGTACCATCGATTGGTACGTAAACTGAAACACAGAAGATTTCTGTTCAGTTCTTCAGAGCCATACTGCAGTTTGAATCTAAAAATACACTGCAGTTCGTGGCAGTTATCACGAGTACCTAAGCAGACCTGAACAATACAAACTCCGAAACAATTGCAATTTAAATGCGAATGATCGAACGAAACCTGTATCTGAGGAAGATTGTACCAAGTTCTTTAAACCCATTTGCCCGATGTGCAGGTGAACGAGAACTCAAAGAATCCACACTGGAATGCGATCGGATACAAAGTGGAAGAGTGGCGGGAAGAGCAAGCAGAACCGGCGGCGCCACAGCCTGCGCGGTCGCGGCCACTAGACAACGGCGTTGTGGAAACCAGAGCACTGAACGACACCACCCTGCTCACGTCACTCGCGGACAGGGGGCTTGCCGTGAAGCCTTGCTCGTCGGACGCGCATCACACGGTGCAGTGCGACGCCGTCATCGTGGGATCCGGCTGCGGCGGAGGCGTCGCCGCCGCGATGCTCGCGTCCGCGGGGTACAAGGTGGTCGTAGTTGAGAAGGGCGACTACTTCACCGCGGATGACTACAGCTCTATCGAGGGCCCGTCCATGGAGCGCCTCTTCGAGAAGGGCGGTATCTTCTGTACGTCGAACGTGACAACGTTGATATTCACGGGTACAACCGTCGGCGGAGGCTCGGCGGTGAACTGGTCGGCAAGCATACGCACACCGGAGGAGGTCTTGCAGGAGTGGTCGCGAGAGCAAGGCCTCCCCTTGTTCACGAGCCCGAGTACGCGAAGGCCATGGACGCGGTGTGCGCCCGTCTAGGCGTCACCGACGGGTGCCTGGAGGAAGGGTTCCAGAACAAGGTGGTGCGCCGCGGGTGCGAGGCGCTCGGGTTGCCTGTTGATGCCGTGCCGCGCAACTCGTCCGAGGGACACTACTGCGGGAGCTGCAATTTCGGTTGCCCCACCGGCGACAAGCGCGGCACCGACACGACGTGGCTCGTCGATGCCGTCAAGCAAGGCGCGGTGGTCCTGACCGGGTGCAAGGCGGACCGCTTCATCCTCGAGAGCAACAGGGGCAAGAATGGCCGGAGCAAGAAGTGCGTCGGCCTGATGGCGACGTGCCTGAGCAATGGCATCACCAAGAAGCTGCGCATCGAGGCGAAGGTGTCACTCTCGGCATGCGGAGCGCTCATGACGCCGCCTCTGCTGCGCAACAGCGGGCTAAAGAATCGGCACATCGGCCGGAACCTGCACCTCCACCCAGTATCCATGGCGTGGGGTTACTTCCCAGAGAACAAGCAAGGACCGCCGATCACCGGCAAGTCCTACGAGGGCGGCATCATCACGAGCATGCACCGCGTCAGCGAGCGCACCATCATCGAGACGCCGGCGCTGAGTCCTGGAGGCTTCTCGGCCATGGTGCCCTGGGAGTCAGGCCGCGACATGAAGGAGCGCATGAGCCGGTTCGCGCGCACGTCGCACGCGTTCGCCCTCGTCCGCGACCGCGGCGCGGGGTTCGTGGACTCCGAGGGCCGCCTGCGCTTCACCCCTAGCCGCGACGACACCCGCGAGCTCCGCAACGGCCTACGACGCGTTCTGCGCATACTGGTGGCCGCGGGCGCCGCCGAGGTTGGCACGCACCGGAGCGACGGTCTCCGGCTGCGGTGCAAGGGCGTGCGCGACGAGGACCTGGAGGCGTTCCTGGACGAGGTGACCATCGAGAAGGGCCCCATGCACACCACGACGGACAAGTGGGCGCTCTTCTCCTCGGCGCATCAGATGGGAAGCTGCCGGATGGGCTCGAGCTCAAAGGACGGCGCCGTGGACGGCACTGGCGAGAGCTGGGAGGCAGAGGGCCTGTACGTCTGTGACGGCAGCCTGCTCCCCACCGCCGTTGGCGTCAACCCCATGATCACGATACAGTCCCTCGCTTACTGCCTCTCCAAGGACATCGCCGAGTCCTTGGCGCACGGCATGAAACACTAGTCGATCGAGTATGTCAGTCAGAGGCTAGTCGGCAGCTCTTCGTGTCAGTTGCTCCGGTCTCCACTGTACATATGATTCGTGAATCGTGATACTCGGTTCTGTTTGTTACTCCTCCAGTCCATAAATATAGGTACAATTTTGCTTATTCGGATTTGCTATGGCTCAGCACACTGAAGTTTATATGAATCTCAGTCAGCACACTCAGCACTTCGTTTTTTTTTTATTAAAGATGTACTCCCTCCGCTTCCTAAATATAAGATGTTTAAGCTTTTTTCGGATTCACATGTATATACATGTATATAGACACATTTTAATGTGCATGTTCACTCATTTCAGTGCGCATCTAGTCTTTTTTTTTGCATGGTAATACGATTCTCATTAATAAATAAAAGACGAGATACAAAGTACGTATACATCGATCTTACAGATCTAGAAAGATAGGGTAAACCTATGAGACAAACCAACGCCTATCCATCTTCTTCGGCACCACCGTAGCAGTCACCAAAGAAAAAATAGACAGATCACCTCTTTCCCCGAGCTCGACGCGGCTCCATCGCTGATCATCAGCTTTTCGGACCTCCAAAGTAGTTTGCCGTAGGACAAACCATTGCCGTTGAAAGAATCAGACCGGGGCAGCACGACCCCGGACACGCCATCGAACTTCAGCACTGGCACCCCGCACGACGACGTCGGAGTAGGGAACTAGAACCGTCAGCCTCCAACCACGAACCCACCACAAGGTGCACCATCTTCCAACTGTCACCAGTGCAGACCACTGTCTGCACGTACTCCTGGACGAATCCTCTCTGCTCTACCATGGCGCCGGAGACAACGCCGCAGCAACGGGGACAGAGCAGGAGGAAAAACCCATCTGATGGAGTCGCCGCCGCCGCCGCCTCGCCGACACCATCCATGAACCATACAGCCACCGATCTGAAAAATCGGCAAGCACACAGTGCCACCAACTCCGAGACGCCGCCATGAAGGACAACGCCGGTGTGGGAGTAGAGTTGAGGCAGATTTATTTGCCCGGGCACCGCTCCCACCACCCCAACGGCGCACCATGCCAGAAAACTCCTAACCCTAATTACCATGCAAAAAACGGGGTCCCCCTCCCTCCTGCCGCGGAGCGGCAAGCGGAAGGAGAGGGGCCCAGCTCTTCCGCCGGTGGCCTCCGGCGACGATCGCCTAGGAGCGCCTCAGTGCGCATCTAGTCTAAAACATCTTATATTTAGCAACGGAGGGAGTACCATTTTAGTGTTAAGTTGGGTGTGTTCACGTGGACGTGCATTGGGCCTCACCTGTGTACAAACCTTGTGGGTTGTGGCCTTTGAATTGAGTTGGCAAAGGAGAAAGGTTTCCGCCTTTCCCGTTTTAGTTTTAGGTCTTGGGAGTGCCAAATCAGTATCTAACTAAATTTCAATTATGTATAAGTCAGATTTCCACGTTTGTTGTATAAGCAAACTTCAATCTACTTTTATCCTCTACCATTGTCACTGCTTCCGTTTAAACGGTAACGGTGACTCTGTAACCATGCGGTTAGTTCGCTTGAACGATCACCAAGCTAGACGCGAGAGAATCGTCATAGTTCAGCCAATAATCGTTGCGATCCCTAACAGGGTCCTACCGTACGAGTGGTTGATAAGAGTCGGCTGGATATTGTCTTGCGTATCGCGCTTCAGGCCGGTCTCCTGTGGAAACTTGTGGTGGATCACCCCAGCCTCCATGGGTCTACATGGATATGTTATCTGTAGACGTGAACACGCTTTTTGGCGGAGGACTTACTTTCATCGGATAGCAATGACCGATGTCAAGATCACCAAATATGGAGAGATCGACTACGGCAACATCATCAAGCCTACCTTCGAGGAGCTGTCGTGCGACCGACGTCAAGCCTATGAAACTCTCAAGAAGGAGCACCAGGCAGAACTCGACACATTGCGGAAGTAGTGCCAAGAAGAGTTCGAGATCTTACTGAATATGGGGGAGGAAGACATGGTGCCCCCCTGAATACCTTAAAGAAAGATCGCCAAGGTACCATCACCTCAGTCGGCGACCAGGCTAGCGCCTCTAATAGATGAATCTTCTGCAAGTAGCAAGTTCTTTTCTGATGATCCAATAGCCAAAAATCACTCGGCGGATGAATGCCTCGAATCACTTAGTATATGATTCCTTGGTAGATCATCTAAACTCTAGTAAAATACGGCCGTGTTAGGCTTGCTAACCCTAGTGGTGCCATGGTAAACCTTAGTTCGAGTTCATCTGCTCACCAGTAAGTGGATTTGTATTGTGGTCAGGATGAGAACTCACGGCCGCCTTGCGAAGCCCGACCACAATTAGGAGCATACCATATTCGTCCGCTTCACCGAATCCAATCATGTATCCTTTCAAAACGGTTGTGGCACCAAATCCAAATTCAGCATATGCGCAAGCCGGCTCGATGACAAATACTGTTGTGCCACCACCACAAAGGTCATCGCTGGCTCGAACGATGGCTTGGCTCATATGAGATCCGAGCTACAGAAGATGATGTACGAAAAACTTCCTATAGACCGAAGCCGGCGCACTTATTATATCGGGAGTTGCACCCGGATTTTTTTGATGTTGTACCCTACCCCAAGGGTTTAAACTTTTAATCGGGTTTGAAAGGACAAGGATGTCGCCTAGAGGGGGTGAATAGGCGATTTAAAACTTTTCCGGTTTAGGCTCGATAATTGCGGAATAAAACTAGATGTTTAAATTGACAAGCCAACAACCTAAATAAACTAGGTCACCTATGTGCACCAACAACTTATGCTAAGCAAGACAAGCAACAAGGTGATAGCAATAAGGGATACTTCAAGCACGAAGGCTATCACAATGTAAAGTGCATAAGTAAAGAGCTCTGGTATAGAAATAACTGAGGCACGCGGAGACGACGATGTATTCCCGAGTTCCTCCTTTTTAGGGGAGTACGTCTCGTTGGAGGGGTGTGAGTTTCAAACTCAAACGCCACAAATGGCCTCACCCTATTCTCCGATGAACCTTGCCCAAAAGCTAGGTTCACCTTCCACTATTGATTTCCCTTTTGTGCGGAAATCGAGTCCCTTACAACAATCTTGAGGCACAACCCACAAAATGATTAGGAGCTCCCAAGTCACCACAAAAGGTCTCAATCACCGTCTAGGGTCCAACGACCGAAGAGTAACAAGCTCACGAACTTTCACTTCCACGAATCCTCGTGGAGAGAGCAAACCGATGCAACAAAATGCAATGGCAAGAACACAAGAAGTGCTCAAGTCCTTCACTCCCAAATCCCACCAAAAGCAACTAATGCTTATGGGGGGAGAATAGAAGAACAAAGGAGGAGAAACACCAAGAACTCCAAGATCAAGATCTACTAGGTTCCCCTCACTTAGAGGAGAAATGGATTGGTGGAAATGTGGATCTAGATCTCCTCTCTCTTTTCCCTCAAAGATATGCAAGAATCATGGGAGGAATTGAGAGAGAGGCAAGCTTTCCAAGGTCAACAATGGTCGGAGAAAGACAAGAAAAACGTGCTGGGCAAAGCTGGCTGGCTGGAGGTAGGTGGATGGATTTTTATACCCCTCCCAGAAAAGTAGCGTTGCAGACAGGGGAGTCGGATAATCCGACACAAGTGAGCATCGGATAATCTGACAGTCGATAATCCGATACAGATTGGATCGGATAATCCGACTAGCTCCAGAGAGCCACAAACATGTTTCCTTAAGTCCTTAGCAGAATTCTCGAAAACCTTGGGAATCGGATAATCCGACTCAACCTGGATCGGATATTCTGACAACCTCCAGAGCGAAAACTGCAAACCCAATAACTTTTACGTACGAAATCCAAATGAGGTGAAACCAATTTTGTTGGAAATATTAAGAACCATAAATAGAGTTAAGTTGACACACATGGGGAGGTGTGAAACTTTCCTCGCGGATAAACCGATAATATTTCCAACACGAAAACGCAACAAGTTTTCCCAACAAAAACCGTTTTCGAAGAACTTGGGGTTGTCATGAAGATCACGACAAGCACCAAAACCCAACTAGGCGAAAAACTAAATAAGAACCAAGAAAGATGATATGCCAAGTATGCAAAGGTTTGAGCTCTCCACAAAGATGCGATCAAGTTACTCACTTGAGAGCCCCTCTTGATAGTACGACAACTATCCTATAACACGGTCTCCCACTAACACCATGAGACCGGTAAAATAGAAACCCTATCAAGATCATACCTTTGCCTTGCGCATTCCACTTGAGCTAGATGATGATGATCTTGAACTCTTCAAGTGGACCACCTTTCTTGATTGCGTTTTGCTTGGTGAAGGCTCACAAATCGCTCCCCCATACACCAAGATGCGGGTGCCTCTCTGATGGCTACGTGTTGGTGAATCCCAAGAGGAAGGTTATGATGTAAACAGCAGAAGTTTTCCCTTGAATAATCTACCCAAGGTTATCAATCCAGTAGGACTTGACGATCTATCGGAAGGTTGTTGATGTTGACTCCCCTAGCGCTAGGGAGCTTGCACCAACGTGGAATCTGCACAGACACAAACCAGAACTTTGCCCAACACGAAAGAGAGAGGTTGTCAATCTCTCCGGTCTTGCAGAAACAAAGAGTTAAACGTATGGTGTGGAAAACAGCAGGAAACAGCAAGTAACAGGAAACAGATGATTGCAGCAGGTTGTGTAAACAGTATGAGGAAATTGGACCAGGGTCCACAGTTCACTAGTGGTGTCTCTCTCAGAACAGATAACTAGCATGTTGGGTAAACAAATTACAGCTGGGCAATTGACAAATAGAGAGGGCATAACAATGCAATACATGCCAAGATGTCTACTATGAAATCTAGTTGGGCATTACAACAAAGTACATAGACCGTTATTCCAACCGCATCTATGCCTAAATAATCCACCTTCAAGGCAGCATCCGCATCCTGTTCAGTATTAAGTTGCTAACAACAGATTATTGCATGAAGTAAAGTGTGTAATGTAATCAATACAAGTGCCCTTGGACACTGCACCAATGTTTTATCCCTAGTAGCAACAGCACATCTACCATCTTAGACCTTTCTGTCACTGATCCAGATATCTAGAGACTGAACCCACTATCGAGCATAAATACCCCCTCTTGGAGTCACAAGCATCTACTTGGCCAAAGCATCTACTAGCAACGGAGAGCATGCAAGATCAAGAGCACATAGATAAACAACTTGAATAAACATGGTATCAATATTCATCGGATCCCAGCAAACACAACATCTAGCATTACAATAAGATGATCTTGATCATGTTAGGCAGCTCACAAGATCTAAACATGGAGGCACAAGGTAGAGAGACAACCATCTAGCTACTGCTATGGACCCGTAGTCCAGGGGTGGACTACTCACGCATCACTCCGGAGGCAGGCATGGTGATGTAGAGCCCTCCGGTGATGATCTCCCCTCCGGCAGGGTGCCGGGAAGAGCTTCAGAACTCCTCCGATCTGAGATTGACGATGACGGCCGCGACGGAACTTTTCGCGTCGCGGAGAATATATAGGCGAAGAGGCGGCGTCGGTGGCCGAGGGGGGCCACCACGCCATAGGGGGGCGCGGGCCCACCCTGGGCCGCGCCCTAGTGTGGCGTGGCCCCCTGGTGGGTCTGCTCCGACTCCCCTTTGGACTCCGTGATCTCCTCGTGATATTATTGACGATGTCTTTTGTTTCGTCCAATTCCGAGAATATTTCCTTAATAGATTTTCTGAAACCAAAAACAGCAGAAAACAGGGAACTGGCACTGTGGCATCTTGTTAATAGGTTAGTCCCAGAAAATGCATAAAAATGATATAAAGTGTAACCAAAACATGTAGCAATTGATATAATATCAGCATGGAACATCAAAAATTATAGATACGTTTGAGACGTATCAAGCATCCCCAAGCTTAGTTCCTGCTCGTCCTCGAGTAGGTAAACGATAAAAACAGATAATTTTTGAAGTGACATGCTACCAACACAATCTTTGATCAAATAACAATGTAATGCACATGATCTGAATGAAGTGATCCAAGCCAATGGTCTATAGTTTGCAAGCAAGTAAATAAAGAGTAAACATAAGTGATCACACAAGTGCAAACTTTCATGAATAACACTATAAAACATTTAGAGATATAATAGTCTAACATAATAGTTAGTTCACAGCAGCAATAATTTCAACATGAAAGTGTTTGTATCAACACAAAGGAAGATAATAGCTTCAGCATTTGCTTCAACTTTCAACATGTATATCATATAGATAATGTCAATGCAAAGAATATGATCAACCAAACACAAAGTTATGTAAAAACTGTTATACTGGAGTTGACAATGATGTTTGCTTAAGTAGACAGAAAGAAGTGGGAAAACTGACTCAACATAAAAGTAAAAGAATGGCCCTTCGCAGAGGGAAGCAGGGATTAACATCATGTGCTAGAGCTGTAGTTCCCGAAGGCATATAGAGAGCATAAAATATTGTTTTGTAAGGTAATGGTGTATACAGGTGTCAACAAATCAGCAAATAGGCAATACTCTACTTCACTAGTTGATCAAACTTTACAAGAGCGGCTCCCATGAAGGACGTTATTTCTACCAGCGGGCAGATCATCCCTCTTCTCTTTTGTTTACACACTTGTGAACATTGCTTGACTGACGAATCAGGGGCAAAAAGATGTGAAGAGAATTGTTTGGTTAAAGTTGTAATTAATTGGGACTGGGCACCCCGTTGCCAGCTCTTTTTGCAAAATTATTGGATAAGCGGATGTATATGCCACTAGTCCAGGTGTGTAAAATTTGATCAACCAGGAAATAAAGACCACCTATCTACGTCCTTATGAGCTTTTCAAGTAGTGACACAAAAAGGAAATGTAACAGTTTTGAGTAGTTAGTAGATAGCACATGAAGAAATTTACTTGGAATGGTGAAAACACCACATAATAGGTAGGTATGGTGGACACAGGTGGCATGGATTTGGCTCAAGGTTTTGGATGTACAAGAAGCATTCCCTCTTAGTACAGAGTTTAGGCTAGCAAGGTTATTATAAGCAAACATCATTATCAACTGGAATAGCAAGAGTGTACATAAAACACAAGGTTTGACGAACCATAGACTCCCACTGTCTTCCTTGTTAACACATAGCCTTCATCCAAAAATTATCTAGACTACTATGGACTTCCAATTATGCAACAGATTATTATAGCAGAAAATCCTTATAGTAGTTCTTCATTAATAGCCATTACTTACATGATGCACAAGCTTAAACATTAATTACTTGACAGCTCAAAACAATTGGCAAGCATCAAATTACTCAAGACAACGATCTAAAAAGATTCATGTAAGCATTTTATACCACTACCACATGCATAGCATTTTTCTGGTCCAACCAAACACCAATCAACTTATTTGACAACTCTCCAAACAGATATAAGTGAAGCAAGAGAGTACTTTCTTCAAAAGAAACTGAAAGCTCTAACAAGAGATACATGAAAAACTGAGAGCTAACAGCAATAACAGCAACTAGACAGGAATACTCAACAAGTATAAGTGAAGCACAAGAGTATTCTAATGAAAAAGTGGAGCGTGTCTCTCTCCCAAACATGAATACTAGGATCCAACAAGTATAGCACAGCAAACAAAACAAAACAAACTGAAAACAAAAACACACTGACGCTCCAAGGAAGAGTACACTAGTATGAAGCAATAAAAATATAGCACCATTAGAGATGACCTGATAATTTGTAGATGAAGAAGGGGATGCCTTGGGCATCCCCAAGCTTAGATGCTTGAGTCTTCTTGAAATATGCTGGGGAGGTAAGCCTCCCCAAGCTTAAGCTCTTCACTCTTCTTGATCATGTAATATCATTCTCCTCTATCAACACTTGAAAACTTCCTTCACACCAAAACTTAACAGCTTTTCTCATTAGCAGGTTAGTGCACTAAAAGATAATACTTCAAAGTTCTAGCAAAGACAAAACTCACAAGCCAACTATTTTAAACATTAGCCACTGTTACTAGGCTCAAGTGGGCACTTTTACACGAAAAGAAACCACTTAAAAACTTGTAAAAGAGAGAATGCAAAATAAAAGACAGAATCTGTCAAACCAGAACAGTCTGTAATGACGAATTTTTTCGAGGCACTTACGATGCTCAGATGAAAACTTTTGAAATAATGAAAGTTGCGTAACATCATCAGGAACATGCACAAAAAGTTTCAGCATTTTTCGATTTTTTCTGATTTTCTACTGAATTAAACGGTGACGAACAGCAATCTGTCCCAATGCAGTCCCGAAAATAAAAACCAACTTTGCATTAGTAACTCTCCTTGGCACAACAAAACAGCAAATAAAAGATACAAAGGAGTTGCTACAGAGGTAAACAAGCATCCTTGACTCAAGAAAACAAAAATAAAACAGCAAATAAAAACATGGGTTATCTCCCAGAAGTGCTTTTCTTTAATGCCTTTGAGCTAGGCATGAAGAGATGCATCAAGTATTGTCAAGACCAGAAAATCCAAAACCATAATTTGTCTTGACACTAGTATCATGTGAGTATTTCATCTTCTTCCTAGGGAAGTGTTCCATACCTTTCTTGAGTGGGAATTGAAATTTTATATTCCCCTCTCTCATATCAATAACAGCACCAACAGTTCTCAGAAAAGGTCTTCCCAAAACAATAGGACAAGAAGGATTGCATTCAATATCCAAAACCACAAAATCAACAGGGACAAGATTGTTATTAACCATTATCAAAACATCATCAACTTTTCCTAAAGGTTTCTTCATAGAAGAATCAGCAAAGTGAACATCCAAATGACATTTTTCCAAAGGTGCAAGCTTGAGAATATCATATAAATTTTTAGGCATAACCGAAATACAAGAACCAAGGTCACACAAAGCATTGCATTCAAACTCACTCAGTTTCATTTTAATAACAGGTTCCCAATTATCATCTAACTTCCTAGGGATAGAAGCTTCAAGTTTTAATTTTTCTTCCCTAGCATGCATGAGAGCTTTGATAATATGTTCAGTAAAAGCCATATTTATTTTACTAGCATTAGGACTCTTAGCTAGCTTTTGCAAGAACATGATGACTTCAGTTATGTTACAATTTTCGAAATTGAAGTTGTTGTCATCAAAAACAATGGAGCAATTATCACCAACACCTCTAAAAATTTCAGCACTTTTACTAGGAACAAAAGTAGTGCTATCAGGCAATTTAAACTTTTTGTAGAGGTAGTAGAGACATTTCCAACACTTATTATCTTTTCACTAACAGTAGGGGGCGCATTAGCATGTGAGGCATCATTTGTTTCATTAGTAAAAATAGTGCAAACTCTAACAACACTATTTTGTTCAGCAATTTCAGCTTCTCTTTCTTCTCTCTCCCATCTTTCATGAAGTTCAGCAAGCATCCTAATGTTATTATCAATTTTAATTTGGATAGCATTGAGTGTTTTACTCTCTCTAATATCACTAGGAATAGCTTTTATTTTCAGCATTTCAACATCATGAGCAAGACTATCAACTTTAGCAGCAAGAGTATCAATTTTTCCTAGCTTTTCCTCAACAGTTTTATTAAAAGTAGTTTGTGTGCTAATAAAATCCTTAAGCATGACTTCAAGATCAGAGGGCACACTTCTATTGTTACTGTAGGAATTGCCATAAGAATTACCATAAGAGTTGCTACCATTAGCAGGATATGGCCTATAATTGTTGCTACCAAAATTATTCCTATAGCATTGTTGTTGAAGTTGTTATTTTTAATGAAGTTTACATCAACATTTTTCTCATCATGAGCAACCAAAGAAGCAAGAGGAATATTATTTGGATCCACAACACCATGTCCATTCGAAAGCATAGTCATAATAGCATCAACTTTATCACTCAAGGAGGAAATTTCCTCAACAGAATTTACCTTCTTACCAGTTGGAGCCCTTTCAGTGTGCCATTCAGAATAATTTACCATCATATCATCAAGAAGCTTTGTAGCAGCACCCAAAGTGATGGACATAAAGGTCCCTCCAGCAGCCGAGTCCAATAAATTCCTTGAAGAAAAATTTAGTCCTGCATAAAAGGTTTGGATGATCATCCAAGTAGTCAGTCCATGAGTGGGGCAATTTTTAACCAAAGACTTCATTCTTTCCCAAGCTTGGGCAACATGCTCATTATCAAGTTGCCTAAAGTTCATAATACCACTTCTCAAGGAGATAATTTTAGCAGGAGGATAATATTTTCCAATGAAAGCATCTTTGCATTTAGTCCAGGAATCAATACTATTTCTAGGCAAAGATAGCAACCAATCTTTAGCTCTTCCTCTTAAAGAGAAAGGAAACAATTTCAGCTTAATAATATCACTCTCTACCTCCTTATACTTTTGCATATCACAAAGTTCAACAAAGTTGTTTAAGTGGGCAGCAGCATCATCAGTACTAACACCAGAAAATTGCTCTTTCATAACCAGATTTAACAGTGCAGGCTTAATCTCATAAAATTCTGCTTTAGAAGCAGGTGGAGCAATGGGTGTACAGATAAAATCATTGTTGTTTGTGCTAGTAAAGTCACACAACTTAGTATTTTCAGGATTACTCATTTTAGCAAGACTAAAACAAGCAACAGGGCAACTCGAAATTAAAAACTAGATGCAGGAATTTAATTTTTTTGGGTTTTTGATTTTTAACAGCAAGCAAAACAAAACTAAAACAAGACAAAAAACAAAGTAAAGAGATTGGAACTGAGAGACTCCCCTTTCCAATAGCCTCCAAGTCCCCGGCAACGGCGCCAGAAAACAGCTTGATGGCTACGTGTTGGTGAACCCCAAGAGGAAGGTTATGATGTAGACAGCAGAAGTTTTCCCTTGAAAATCTACCCAAGGTTATCAATCCAGTAGGACTTGACGATCTATCGGAAGGTTGTTGATGTTGACTCCCCCTGGCGCTAGGGAGCTTGCACCAACGTGGAATCTGCACAGACACAAACCAGAACTTTGCCCAACACGAAACAGAGAGGTTGTCAATCTCTCCGGTCTTGCAGAAACAAAGAGTTAAACGTATGGTGTGGAAAACAGCAGGAAAACAGCAAGTAACAGGAAACAGATGATTGCAGCAGGTTGTGTAAACAGTATGAGGAAATTGGACCAGGGTCCACAGTTCACTAGTGGTGTCTCTCTCAGAACAGATAACTAGCATGTTGGGTAAACAAATTACAGCTGGGCAATTGACAAATAGAGAGGGCATAACAATGCAATACATGCCAAGATGTCTACTATGAAATCTAGTTGGGCATTACAACAAAGTACATAGACCGTTATTCCAACCGCATCTATGCCTAAATAATCCACCTTCAAGGCAGCATCCGCATCCTGTTCAGTATTAAGTTGCTAACAACAGATTATTGCATGAAGTAAAGTGTGTAATGTAATCAATACAAGTGCCCTTGGACACTGCACCAATGTTTTATCCCTAGTAGCAACAGCACATCTACCATCTTAGACCTTTCTGTCACTGATCCAGATATCTAGAGACTGAACCCACTATCGAGCATAAATACCCCCTCTTGGAGTCACAAGCATCTACTTGGCCAAAGCATCTACTAGCAACGGAGAGCATGCAAGATCAAGAGCACATAGATAAACAACTTGAATAAACATGGTATCAATATTCATCGGATCCCAGCAAACACAACATCTAGCATTACAATAAGATGATCTTGATCATGTTAGGCAGCTCACAAGATCTAAACATGGAGGCACAAGGTAGAGAGACAACCATCTAGCTACTGCTATGGACCCGTAGTCCAGGGGTGGACTACTCACGCATCACTCCGGAGGCAGGCATGGTGATGTAGAGCCCTCCGGTGATGATCTCCCCTCCGGCAGGGTGCCGGGAAGAGCTTCAGAACTCCTCCGATCTGAGATTGACGATGACGGCCGCGACGGAACTTTTCGTGGAATATGATCGACCGTAATAGGGTTTTCGCGTCGCGGAGAAT
Organism: Poa pratensis; assembly: GCA_947311845.1. Lineage (NCBI taxonomy): Eukaryota > Viridiplantae > Streptophyta > Magnoliopsida > Poales > Poaceae > Poa > Poa pratensis. The sequence goes on from CAMZMU010000064.1 coordinate 49,034,140, forward strand.
ATATAGGCGAAGAGGCGGCGTCGGTGGCCGAGGGGGGCCACCACGCCATAGGGGGGCGCGGGCCCACCCTGGGCCGCGCCCTAGTGTGGCGTGGCCCCCTGGTGGGTCTGCTCCGACTCCCCTTTGGACTCCGTGATCTCCTCGTGATATTATTGACGATGTCTTTTGTTTCGTCCAATTCCGAGAATATTTCCTTAATAGATTTTCTGAAACCAAAAACAGCAGAAAACAGGGAACTGGCACTGTGGCATCTTGTTAATAGGTTAGTCCCAGAAAATGCATAAAAATGATATAAAGTGTAACCAAAACATGTAGCAATTGATATAATATCAGCATGGAACATCAAAAATTATAGATACGTTTGAGACGTATCACTCTCTTAGGAACATCTTCACTTGACCATTATCTCCAAATGGGTTGCAAGCTTCAAGCATGAAATCTTCTAGATGCCCATCTTGAACTTGCACACCTCAATCTTGATGACGATCACCACTTGACGTCATCCTCCATGAGTTATAAGAAATCTTCCTTTTGATGCAAGCCCATGGAGAGATACCTAACCCCAACAAAGTAATGCCACACACACATAATGGGTTAGTTCACAAATCTATATGGACAAATTCTTACCATACCATTGGATCACATGATCCCACATGGTATATCATTTAGCTTTGTGTGTTGATCAACTTGAATCTATTCTTTGCACTTAGTCTTGATCAACCTTGTATCTTTTCATCTTCTTGATCATATCAAATATGTCCATTATAATCAATGATCTTGACGGCATACAACCTTGAATCCAACACATGGAGTTCAAGCAATGCCAATGGACAAACCTACAAGAATAACTCAACACAAACATTAGTCCATAAGGATTGTCATTAATTACCAAAATCATACATGGGGACACCATGCACTTTCAGGGTTGACAACCAAACAAGTTGGAAACATGTTAGTCAATATTGCAACAGTGAACCTATCAAAGTGCCTCTATTTCACTTGTCCTTAACTGGTGCGTTTTCATGTTTTTATGATTTACCTTCCGATCCTATTCATACTTGGTATTATTTGGAGAGGAAATTTTAGGAACACTTTTACAGCGGTGAAAATGAACATAAGTTGTCATATCTTACATCGGTCAGCCAGCGGCAAGATAAGTTGGTGCCAGATTACGTAAAACTCAAACACTTTAGAGACACAAAACCGATGCTATACTTTGATGATTCACCGGATTAATTCTTATTCTACTCGACTAACTCTTAACCGAGTTGTCAGGCCCGGTCCAGAAGGGGCAGGAGGGGCGACCGCCCCGGGCTCCCAAAATTAAGGGGCCTTAAGTCCTAGATTGCTAAATCATGCGCAGTGGTGGAGGAGCCGTCCGGTGGCGCCACTAGAGCCAGGTATTGAGTTCTTTCTCGCGTAAGGTGGAGATGAGGGCGAAGCGTTATGTTCCTAACGTAATGGACTTGAACTTGGGCCTTTTCTCGGCTTGGGACTTTTGATCCAGTTAGCTTATCAAGGGCTTATAAGTGGGTAGACCGTTGCTTGTAGTTAATTAGCACTATGCACGAAGGCTCAATGGAGACACAAGAAAGAAGTTCAGAATTTTAAGATACTAATAATGGTGCACGTGCAAAGCACGTGTAATCTTCTTACGACTTATTCTGCTCATCCTACTTAACAGACATATTTATCATTATGTTTCAATAAACGGTACAAAGCCTTAATGACTTCTCTCTTGAGGATCTATAGAAACCTATCCAAATTAAATGCATATTTGATCCATTAACATCACCCCCGAGTGAAGAATTCACAGAATTTAAAACATCTAGTGAGAATATTATTGAGTTTCACTGTACGCCAGCCCAAGTAAAGAACATCAACGAAGAAGTGAGTTCATTGTCTGCCATCCTGATACGTCTCAAACGTATCTATAATTTCTGATGTTCCATGTTGATATTATACCAATTGTTAAATGTTTTATATACACTTCATAGCATTTTTATGCATTTTCTGGGACTAACCTATTAACAAGATGCCACAGTGCCAGTTCCTGTTTTCTGCTGTTTTTGTATTCCAGAAAAGCTAGTCTGGAAATATTCTCGCAATTGGACGAAACTTGGACAGAACCTCCTATTTTTCCAACACGTACACGGAGTCCAAAGGATAGACGGAGGGGAGCCACGAGGCAGCCACACCATGGGGCCGCGCGGGCCCCCACCTGCCGCGCCGTGGGGTGGTGTGGGCCCCACGGGCGTCTCCAGCCGCCGCCCTTTCGCCTAATTATTCATCCCGACGCGAAAACCCTAAAGACCCGAGCCATTATCCACGAAAAGTTCCAGAGACGCCGCCGCCGTCAACCCTAGCCCGGGAGGGTTCAAAAGCTCTTCCCGGCACTCTGCGGTGAGGGGAATCATCACCGGAGGGCTCTACATCACCATGCCTGCCTCCGGAGTGATGCGTGAGTAGTTCATCCTTGGACTACGGGTCCATAGCAGTAGCTAGACGGTTGTCTCTCCGCTTTATGCTATCATGTTTAGATCTTGTGAGCTGCCTATCATGATCAAGATCATCTTATTGTAATGCTACATGTTGTGTTTGCTGGGATCCGATGAATATTGAATACTATGTCAAGTTGATTATCAATCTATCTTATATGTTATTTATGATCTTGCATGCTTTCCGTTACTAGTAGATGCTTTGGCCAAGTAGATGCTTGTAACTCCAAGAGTGAGTATTTCTGCTAGATAGTGGGTTCATGCCTCCGGTAATCTGGGAGAGTGACAATAACTTCTAAGATTGTGGATGTGCTGTTGCCACTAGGGATAAATAGCCGATGCTTAGCTTAAGGGTGCGCCGTTAGGTCTAATGCATTGTTTACATTATGCACATTGCTTAATGCGATTATCCGTTGCTTGCAACTTAATACCAACGGAGAACTCGGATGACAACCTGAAGGTGGATTATTAGTCATAGACGCTATTGGATAACGGTCTATGTATTTTGTCGTAATGCCCACATGAATATCATAGTAATCATCATGTCATATATATGCATTGTCATGCGCTCAATATTTTTCAATTGCCCAGCTGTAATTTGTTCACCCAGCATGTTAGTTATCTTTTATGGAGAGACACCACTAGTGAACTGTGGACCCCGGTCCATTCTTTTACACTGATAATACAACCAACTGCAAACATTGTTCCGTTTCATTCTCTGCAATTTACTACTGTTTTCCACGCCATATGTTTAATCCTTTGTTTTCAGCAAGCCGGTGAGATTGACAACCTCACTGTTTCGTTGGGGCAAAGTAGTTTGATTGTGTTGTGTGCAGATTCCACGTTGGTGATCGAGTAAACGGCGCCACCAACAACCTTCAGAAGTGATTTCTTGCTCCTACTGGTCGATTGACATGGGTATACATCTCGGGTACCCTACCATGAGGGTACCTGGTGCACGTGATGACTAAGGCCCAATAGCGAAGAGCCTATCCGAAGCCCAAGACCAGAGGCCCAAGAAGATGGAGTACCCTCCAAGATTAGTCATAGGCATAGTAGGTTTAGACTTTCCTTACGTGTAAACTAGGTCGGTTATGAACTCCCGAGACCCAGCCTATTTAAAGGCTGGGAGGGGTGCCGATCTAGGGACCAAGCCATACTCGAACCACCAAAGCTCTAGCGAGATCGACATCTCGCCGGAGCCACCTTGTAACCTCATAATCTCACACGATCAATAACAGACAAGCAGGAAGTAGGGTCTTTACCTCCACCCGAGGGGCCTGAACCTGGGTAAATCTTTGCCTCTGCTTATCAGCCGACGAAACTACCAGTACTACCACGTTCTCTCCCCATAATCTCAACCCTAGGTCCTTAACCATGGGATTTGATGAGTGTACCCTCGTCAATTGGCGCCGTCTGTGGGAAAGAATAGTGCTGGACTCACGGTTCCTTCGGTTCCATCGGAAAACGGCGACTCGCCGATCGGATCTACAAACGGCAACTCGCCGGCTGCATCAACAAACCAGAACTCGCCTACTCGGGCGGCACACGGCAACTCGCCGAATCACTCGAAAAAACGGCAGCACGCCAGCTTCACCTGCAAAAAGCACATCAGATCCTCTGATGGTTTCGAGCCGCACTCGCCAGAATTCCAGGAGACCTTCTCCGATCTCGAGTCAGGTTTGGGTTTGACTGTTGGTTCGTTCAATTTTTTCGTAAACAAGCTTGGTGTGCAGGACTTGACAGATCCACGCCAACTCGCGACTTCCGCACCCGAGGCTCCATCGGTTGCGGCTCCTTCGACTGCGGATCCATCAACCGCGTCCATTCCATCGTCGATCCTACGATCCTGCTCGTCTGCAACAACTATGTCAACTCGAGAGATGAACAAGCTCATGGAGGAACTCCATGGCGAAGAGGCCGAGTCAGCATACCGCACAAACGATCCCGAGCTCGATCTCCCACTCGAGGACAATTTCGACTGCGGGATCTGCCTCAGCGACTTCGACGAGCCCGAAAATCATATCGACAACCACGTCGACTCCGAGATCTGCACCAACAACAACCTCGACTTCGAGATTCATAACAGCTTCTCCAACAGCGAGATGAGCATGTAACATCCCAAAATTATTATCAGGTTTATATTCCAAAAATGAGAGCCAACAAAAACTTTTGTTGTTTATTGTATGTTAATTGCTTTTGTTACTTGAGATGTTGTTCTTGCTGATTGTGTGAGTGTTTGCACTAGTGAACACTAGTAAGAAGAAAGAAAACAAGATATAAAATCAAAGCAAGAAAAATAGAAGTGACAAGTTGTCACATGAAAATCTTTAAGTGACAAACCCAATTAATTCCAAACCAATTTTGCTAGCTTAGTACTGCCTTGTGTTAGCTCCCCTAATTTTGGTAGAATTAATTAAGCAGTATTAATTGTTGACTTTAAGATAAACCCTTCTGGACTAAAACAAACAAATATGTTTATTGGTTGATCCAAATGAGTTAGGACCAATTTTGTTAGCTCACATATAGCCATGTTTAGTTACCCCTAAAAGGGTTTAATTTTTGGAACAATAGAATTTAAATGGTAGCTAAAACTTGATTATTAAGCTACTGGATTCAATCCAATGTGTAGGGAGTTTGGTAACTCCAAATGATCCAATTCAAATTGGGTTGTATTCTACACATCAGTGCTTTCCATAGAATTTTAGTTTGTATTTTTGTGACCAACAGAACTCAAGTTGTGGAATTAAACATGAATAACTAGTTTCTGCCATAATTTGGACTTAATTAAATAATGTTTAATTCAATTTATTTGAAAACCAAATTGTGTGGTTTGTGTGTGCAGTAGCTAATTGTGATGTTTATGATTGTTGTGTTGAGATGATTGCTTGTATAGCTTAGTGATTGTTGCATTGTTTGTTTATTAATTAGACGAGAACGTTGTCGGATATATCGAGGAAGGAGAGTTTGCTGAAGTTGAAGAACAAGAGCAAGATCACTTTGCCAAGCAAGGCAAGCTATTCTCTGAGCTTGCACTACCAACATATGCATCTACTTTCATAACATGTTTTACTCTCAAAGCAAGATTTATAAAACTCATTTCAAAAGTATATGGATATTATTTTGCCACCCTATGTAGTAGTTTATATAAAACTTTAGGATGGGAAAACAATGTTGTTTATTCAAAACTCCTTTGAAATGTCTTGTGAGTTTATGGAATGCCGAGATGTCGGTGTTGTGTTGGAAAAGTGGAAAAGTGGTGATGTTTATGAAAAATGCACAGTGTGTCCTTGTACTTACGTCAACCATCCAATACCCTGTGCGACCACCTCCACCACATATGGGAAAAGGGCGTAGTCATATAATTTGCTCATATTAGTATGGGACTCCTCAACAACGAGGATGACCTCGTTCCATGAGGGGATGGTCATGGCGACCTACCCCCTGACCTGGGTCCTGGCATCTGAGGATGGGGGATTGAAGGGTTCGCTCGCCGGGCAGAACTACGAGTCCTCACACTTAGGTTTCCCGACGGGGAATCTGGACTGGGTGTTGATGGAAAGGATGATAATTTCGTAGCGGTAGGATCCTATACTAGCATGAGCAAAGGACAGGCTATGGTCGGCGGCTTACTTCGCATACACCTGTATGGCGAGACGTGGCGGACACGATGAGCTGCCGGATGGATGTGGGATAAAAGCGTGCTACCTCTGCAGAGGGTTAAAACTATTCGAATAGCCGAGTCCTCGGATATGGACAGCTGGGAGACCCTACTTTGACCATGTGCAAGTTTTTGGAAAAGCTTTTAAGTTTAAAAGAAATTGAAATGGTGATGGGGTTACACAGCTATACCAAATGAAGTGGTAGGAGTTGTGGAATAAATGGACTATGGTGAGCCATGGTCATGAAAAGGAGGAGTTTTTGAGAAACAAAATGAGATGGTGACTTCTTTCAAAGATGGTTATAAAACTCTTCTTACCTTTTTCAATAAAGATATAGAGATGTTTTAAAACAAATAAGAGTGCATACTCATGTTGGGGTAGTTTGCGAGTACATTCAAATGTACTCATATTGGTTTCGTCCCTGGCTATTGTCCTAGCCAGACTACGAGGAGGAGCACTACGCCGAGCAGGAATATGGCGACTTCTACGCCAACTAAGGATCTCCACAAGTCAGCTGCCTGTCGGGTTGTCATCGTTAGAATATGATGTCTACTACGCCGTAGCTTCCGCTGATATATTGGTTTGGCCCATGAAGGCACCTATGTAAGAACTTGGTCTAAATGACCATTTATGTAAGACTTTTATTCGGTACTGTAATGGATGTAAACTTTGGTATCCAATTCGGATTATGTGCAACGACAGACTGATCACGGGATCGTTGTGTTAAGCATAATCGGGTATTTCGGACAGCTAGTCCGGGGTCCCCACAGACTTGGTATCAGAGCCATCCTGACTTTAGGAAACCTTAGTTAGCATGGTCGTTTGTCAAATGTTACAAAAGATGAATTTCTAAAAAGAAAGGAATGAAGTATTTTCGAAAATTGCTTATCTCCAATCCTCTTACTTATGCAAAATTTTACTCTCATTAAATTACATTTTCCTTGTATCCCTAAAATTTTGTACACCTCTCATTAAGTTAAAATTTGACTCACTTGTTGCCCTACTATATTAAAATTTTGATATACTTGTCACCTAACTAACTTAAAATTTTGCTTAAAAACTGTAGATGGCACTCCACTGGACCGAGTTCGTTCAGCTGGAGAAGGACAGCAAGCTGACGTTTGAGAGGGACTTGTTCGAGTTGACCAAGCTGTTAGGTCGCCCCGCTCCAGAGTTTGAGGGAGCTCAGATTGATGTTCACGGTGTCGGAAGGCTGAGCTGGCTCATCAGATCGTCAGTTCGCAGGAACATCAAGTCTCCCATTCCAGGACGCTCATCTTCACCACCAAGGAGGCCACCTGGGTTGATGGTCTCTGTACTGCTACACAGAGGATGCTAGCCCGACTTTGTGAGGAGCACAAGGCGGAGTTAGTAGACTCCCGTTTCCGGTTCTACGGGAGGCGCAACTGTGATGGACACCCTACTCCTTCACCTTACCACCCGATGTTTGGGAGCTACATCATGGACATGGAGATCTTACTTCAGTGCACTCAGGATGATCTGTTGCGCACTAGGATTCAGCTCCACTTCGACCGCGAGTCGCTCGTTGAGCTTCGCGAGAACGAGATGAAGCTGATGGTGGAGAAGGTTGCTCTTCTCAGGAAGAGGGCCCAGCTGAGGAAGACTATCGTGAAGCTCCGCACGAAGGTGGCAGAGCAGGATGGACTGATTGAGGATCTAGAGCACCATACTGACGAGATGGAGGAGGAGGGCGAGGATCTCCGCAAGGAGAACGACGCTTTCCTCAGTGACGATGATGACTTCGTGGAGGAGATGGACTGTGAGGAGGAGGATGATGAGGAGGAGTTAGTTGACGAGGAGGAGGAGCCACTCGAGCCAGTTCTCGAGGACGAGGAGGAGGATCCCGAGGAGCCAGCCTACCAGTCAGATGCTGACGTGTTAGAGCTGGAGGTTCCACCTCAGTAGGCGAGTGACTTGATCACTACCGCAGGATTAGGTTGACCCCCTATAGCTAGTCGAGTAGTAGTAGTGGTTCTTTTGGAAACCAGATGTTATGTATCCTAGATGTAAGGTGATGTTGTAAGCTTGAGGTTGTAAGCTTGATGTTGATGTGAACTCTTTGATGTGTTGTTTGTGAAATATAAGTATGTTTGTCTTGTTTAAATCTGTGTGAACTATTTTCATATAAATCTTAGGATTAATCAACCACTTGAGAGATCATCTTTTCCCTTAGTCGAACTTTTCTTGCCTTGTCTCTTATACCCGGTGTGCTTCAGGATGCCACCCCGTCGCAGCAATGCGGAAGGATCAGGATCAGCACCACCACCACCGGACCCAACCCCCACCCAACTTCTCGCGCTTATCATGGAGGAGCGTGAAAATGCCCGGCAAGAGCGCCAAGCTCATCTCGCTGCCTTACAACAACAACAACAACAACAACAACAACAACAACAACAACAATGGTGGTAACGGCAATGGCGATGGAAACCAGCGATCTACCTTGGGTGATTTTCAGAAGACCAACCCACCCACCTACTCCAAGGGACTTCACCCACTAGAAGCCGATGATTGGCTTCGCACCATCGACAACAATCTGGAAGTTGCTGCTGTGGGAGAGAATGAGAAAGTGCTGTATGCAACCCACTATCTCGCTGGACCTGCAAGAGCTTGGTGGGAGACTACCAAGACTCTCCAGCCAGCTGGTCATGTTATCAACTGGGCTGAGTTCCAGGAGAAGTTCCGCAAGAAGCACATTCCCTATGGACTCATTGAGAGGAAGAAGGATGAGTTCCGTAAGCTGAGGCAGGGAAGTAGAGATGTGGTCGGTTATCTTGAGGAGTTTACCGACTTATCTCGGTATGCTCCTGATGACACCGACAAAGAAGAGAAGAAGATGGAGCGTTTCATGAGTGGACTTCATGATGAACTGCAGTGTGCTCTGGTTATCCATGACTTCCGTGATCTGGAGTCACTTGTGGACAAAGCCATCCACTGGAGACCAAGCGCAAGTCTATGTATGAAGGTCGCAAGAGGAGGATGAATGCTCAGGAAGGTTCGAGCAGCCAGAAACCCGTATCTTTCAGCAGAACCCCAGGCCTGCCTATCGTCCACCCCAAGTTCCACGCCCCAATTTCCCTAACCGCCCGAACAACTTCAACCGCCCCAATGACAATAACCGTCCCAGAGGAAACTTCAACAACTTCAACCCCAATGCCAATGTTGTCTGCTTTGAATGTGGCAACAAAGGTCACTACTCCAGGAATGCCCCAATCCCAAGAAGCCTGTCCACGCCCCAATGCACCTGCACCGAACAATGGTCAAGGCCGCAATGGAAATGGTAATGGCAAGAATGCCGCACCCCGCGGGAATGTTGCTGTTGTCAGAGGCCGTCTGCACCACATCAATGCTGAAGAGGCTGAAGAAGCGCCAGATGTTGTGCTGGGTACGTTTCTTGTCAACTCAGTACCTGCAACTGTTCTGTTTGATTCTGGTGCTACCCATTCGTTTATTACCAAAGAGTTTGTTTCTAAGGGAGGTTTAGTCGGGAGTCTTTTACCCAAACCAATGTTGGTACAAACCCCAGGACTGTTAGCCAAAACCAACCAGATGTGTTCCGAAACCCCCATAGAAATTGGAGGAGGAAGGTTTGCAGCCGACCTAATTATCTTAGGAAACCAAGGCATAGATGTTATTCTTGGAATGGATTGGTTAGCCAAGTACCACGGTCGTATTGACTGTGCCCGAAGAGCTGTTTCTCTCACTTCTGATGATGGAGTTGAAGTGGAGTATGCATCTGAGACCAGCCAGACCAGACCCGGATGCCATGAGAGCATAGCTCGACCCGCCCTAGATGAGATCCGTGTTGTTCATCTGTTCAAGGATGTTTTCCCAGAAGAATTGCCTGGTATGCCGCCAGACAGGGATATTGAGTTCATAATTGAGCTTATCCCAGGAACATCCCCCATATCCCAAAAGCCTTATCGGATGAATCCGGAAGAACTGGTTGAGTTGAAGAAGCAGTTGGCTGATATGCTAAGCAAAGGTCTTGTCCGCCCAAGCGCTTCACCATGGGGATCACCCATTATTTTTGTGGACAAGAGAGACGGTACCACACGCCTGTGTGTGGATTATCGCAAGCTGAATGACGTGACCATTAAAAACAAGTACCCTCTTCCCAAGATCGAGGATCTGTTCGATCAAATGAACGGAGCCCGAGTCTTTTCAAAGATCGATCTTCGGACAGGTTACCATCAGTTGAAGATCCGAGAGACAGATTCCCAAGACCGCCTTCACCACCCGTTACGGTTTGTTTGAATACACCGTCATGTCCTTTGGCCTGACCAATGCCCCAGCCTATTTCATGAATCTCATGAACAAGATTTTCATGGAGTACCTCGACAAGTTCGTGGTAGTTTTCCTTGATGACATCCTTATTTATTCCAAGACCGAAGAGAGCATGCTGAACACCTGCGTCTAGTTTTGGAGACCCTCCAAGAGCACCAGCTGTATGCCAAACTTAGCAAGTGTGAGTTTTGGCTCAGTGAAGTGGCATTTCTTGGACATATTGTATCCGCTGGAGGAATTTCTGTTGACCCTGAGAAGATACAAGCCATTCTTGACTGGTTATCCCCAACCAATGTTTTTGAAATCCGAAGCTTTCTCGGACTTGCCGGTTATTACCGCAAGTTCGTCGAAGGATTTTCCAGTATAGCCAAACCTCTGACCCAACTGTTGAAGAAGGACAAGAAATTTGAATGGACTCAGAAGTGTGAGGATAGTTTCCAAGAACTGAAGAAGAACTAACCTCAGCCCCAATCCTGATCATGCCAGACGTCACCCAGAGTTTCGACGTGTATTGCGATGCATCACGCCTCGGACTTGGTTGCGTTCTGATGCAAGAAGGCAAAGTTGTGTCGTATCTGTCCCGGCAGTTGCGACCGCATGAAGAGAATTACCCAACCCATGACTTGGAGTTAGCTGCTGTGGTCTTTGCTCTTAAGAAGTGGCGTCCCTATCTTGCGGGACATCGCTGCGAGGTCTATACAGATCACAAAAGCTTGAATATATTTTCACCCAGAAAGATCTGAACCTGCGACAGAGGAGATGGATGGAATTAATCAAGGATTATGATATTGGAATCCATTATCACCCTGGAAAGGCTAATGTAGTTGCCGATGCCCTTAGTCGCAAACCTTGCACCCTGAATGCCCTGATCCAAGCCGAACAGCCAGCCTTGTTCAAAGAGTTCCAAGATTTTGGACTAGAGCTTGTTAGCCATGGTTATCTCGCCAATTTAGAGTTAACCCCAACCCTGATGGATCAAATCAAAGAAGCCCAAAAAGGTCATGAAAGCATAGAGGGAATTAGGAAAAGATTTCCCTCGGCAAAGCACCCGGTTTTACCGAAGATGCTGAGGAGTGCTGAAATTCAATGACCGTATCTGTGTGCCCAATGTCACGGAACTTAAGGAGTTAATCCTGAAGGAGGCCCATGAGACCCCTTACTCAATCCACCCCGGCGGAACCAAAATGTACCAAGACCTTCGAGAAGATTTTGGTGGCATGGAATGAAGCGAGAGATTGGTTCATTCGTAGCCAAGTGTGACATCTGCCAGCGAGTTAAGGCTGAACATCAGCGACCCGCTGGATTGCTTCAACCTTTGAAAATTCCCGAGTGGAAGTGGGATGAGATTGGAATGGATTTTATTACCGGACTTCCAAATCCAACCGAGGCCATGATTCAATCTGGGTCATCGTTGATCGACTGACCAAGGTTGCCCATTTCATCCCTGTCAACACCACCTATCGGGGACATCAGTTGGCCGACTTGTATATTTCCAGAATAGTGAGCCTGCATGGTGTGCCTAAGAAGATTGTATCTGATAGAGGCACGCAATTCACCTCAAGGTTCTGGAAATCCCTTCATGAAGCCCTCGGAACCAAGTTAGCATTTAGCACAGCTTATCATCCCCAGACCGATGGCCAAACTGAGCGAGTGAACCAGATATTGGAGGACATGCTTCGCGCATGTGTTCTATCCTATGGTTCCAAGTGGGAAGATTGCCTTCCGTTTGCAGAATTCTCGTACAACAACAGTTATCAGTCCAGTCTGCAAATGGCCCCTTTTGAAGCCCTTTACGGCAAGAAGTGTCGTACACCCCTGAATTGGTCCGATACGGAGAAGGCAAATTGTTTGGACCAGATACCCTCCGTGAAGCTGAAGAGCAAGTTCAGCTTATTCGTGAACGTCTCAAAACTGCCCAATCCCGTCAGAAGAGTTATGCTGACACCAAGCGCCGTGACCTCACTTTCAGTATCGGAGATCATGTTTATCTCCGAGTGACACCCCTTAAAGGAATGCAGCGTTTCCATGTCAAAGGAAAGTTAGCGCCAAGGTATATTGGACCCTTCAAGGTCTTGCTCGTCGAGGAGAAGTATCCTATCAGCTGGAGTTACCCCAGAGTTAGGAGATTATCATGATGTCTTCCACATTTCCTTGCTCCGGAAGTGTCTTGAAGTTCCTGACCAGCCTGATGTTTTCAAAAACATCGACCACCTCTCCATCGACCTGAACCAAGACCTGACTTATCGTGAGAGACCCCTCAAAATTCTCGAAGAAGATGTTCGTGTTACCCGAAGACGTGCGATCAAGTTTTACAAAGTCCAGTGGACTAACCACTCTGAAGAAGAAGCAACTTGGGAACGCGAAGATTATCTTCGAAGCGAATTCCCAGACCTCCTTAACCAGCCTAGCAAATCTCGGGACGAGATTTATTTTAAGGGGGGAAGGATTGTAACATCCCAAAATTATTATCATTTATATTCCAAAAATGAGAGCCAACAAAAACTTTTGTTGTTTATTGTATGTTAATTGCTTTTGTTACTTGAGATGTTGTTCTTGCTGTTGTGTGAGTGTTTGCACTAGTGAACACTAGTAAGAAGAAAGAAAACAAATATAAAATCAAAGCAAGAAAATAAAAGTGACAAGTTGTCACATGAAAATCTTCAAGTGACAAACCCAATTAATTCCAAACCAATTTTGCTAGCTTAGTACTGCCTTGTGTTAGCTCCCCTAATTTGGTAGAATTAATTAAGCAGTATTAATTGTTGACTTTAAGATAAACCCTTCTGGACTAAAACAAACAAATATGTTTATTGGTTGATCCAAATGAGTTAGGACCAATTTTGTTAGCTCACATATAACCATGTTTAGTTACCCTAAAAGGGTTTAATTTTTGGAACAATAGAATTTAAATGGTGGCTAAAACTTGATTATTAAGCTACTGGATTCAATCCAATGTGTAGGGAGTTTGGTAACTCCAAATGATCCAATTCAAATTGGGTTGTATTCTACACATCAGTGGCTTTCCCTAGAATTTTAGTTTGTATTTTTGTGACCAACAGAACTCAAGTTGTGGAATTAAACATGAATAACTAGTTTCTGCCATAATTTGGACTTAATTAAATAATGTTTAATTCAATTTATTTGAAAACCAAATTGTGTGGTTTGTGTGTGCAGTAGCTAATTGTGATGTTTATGATTGTTGTGTTGAGATGATTGCTTGTATAGCTTAGTGATTGATTGCATTGTTTGTTTATTAATTAGACGAGAACGTTGTCGGATATATCGAGGAAGGAGAGTTTGCTGAAGTTGAAGAACAAGAGCAAATCACTTTGCCAAGCAAGGCAAGCTATTCTCTGAGCTTGCACTACCAACATATGCATCTACTTTCATAACATGTTTTACTCTCAAAGCAAGATTTATAAAACTCATTTCAAAAGTATATGGATATTATTTTGCCACCCTATATAGTAGTTTATATAAAACTTTAGGATGTGAAAACAATGTTGTTTATTCAAAACTCCTTTGAAATATCTTGTGAGTTTATGGAATGCCGAGATGTCGGTGTTGTGTTGGAAAAGTGGAAAAGTGGTGATGTTTATGAAAAATGCACAGTGTGTCCTTGTACTTACGTCAACCATCCAATACCCTGTGCGACCACCTCACCACATATGGGAAAAGGGCGTAGTCATATAATTTGCTCATATTAGTATGGGACTCCTCAACAACGAGGATGACCTCGTTCCATGAGGGGATGGTCATGGCGACCTACCCCCTGACCTGGGTCCTGGCATCTGAGAATGGGGGATTGAAGGGTTCGCTCGCCGGGCAGAACTACGAGTCCTCACACTTAGGTTTCCCCGGGGAATCTGGACTGGGTGTTGATGGAAAGGATGATAATTTCGTAGCGGTAGGATCCTATACTAGCATGAGCAAAGGACAGGCTATGGTCGGCGGCTTACTTCGCATACACCTGTATGGCGAGACGTGGCGGACACGATGAGCTGCCGGATGGATGTGGGATAAAAGCGTGCTACCTCTGCAGAGGGTTAAAACTATTCGAATAGCCGAGTCCTCGGATATGGACAGCTGGGAGACCCTACTTTGACCATGTGCAAGTTTTGGAAAAGCTTTTAAGTTTAAAAGAAATTGAAATGGTGATGGGGTTACACAGCTATGCCAAATGAAGTGGTAGGAGTTGTGGGAATAAATGGACTATGGTGAGCCATGGTCATGAAAAGGAGGAGTTTTTGAGAAACAAAATGAGATGGTGACTTCTTTCAAAAGATGGTTATAAAACTCTTCTTACCTTTTTCAATAAAGATAAAGAGATGTTTTAAAACAAATAAGAGTGCATACTCATGTTGGGGTAGTTTGCGAGTACATTCAAATGTACTCATATTGGTTTCGTCCCTGGCTATTGTCCTAGCCAGACTACGAGGAGGAGCACTACGCCGAGCAGGAATATGGCGACTTCTACGCCAACTAAGGATCTCCACAAGTCAGCTGCCTGTCGGGTTGTCATCGTTAGAACCTGATGTCTACTACGCCGTAGCTTCCGCTGATATATCTGGTTTGGCCCATGAAGGCACCTATGTAAGAACTTGGTCTAAATGACCATTTATGTAAGACTTTTTATTCGGTACTGTAATGGATGTAAACTTTGGTATCCAATTCGGATTATGTGCAACGACAGACTGATCACGGGATCGTTGTGTTAAGCATAATCGGGTATTTCGGACAGCTAGTCCGGGGTCCCCACAGACTTGGTATCAGAGCCATCCTGACTTTAGGAAACCTTAGTTAGCATGGTCGTTTGTCAAATGTTACAAAAGATGAGTTTCTAAAAAGAAAGGAATGAAGTATTTTCGAAAGCTGCTTACCTCCAATCCTCTTACTTATGTCAAATTCTACTCTCATTAAAAATTACATTTTCCCTTGTATCCCTAAAATTTTCCCTTGCAAACGTTCAAAACGTCACTACGACGACGACAGACCCGAGTTCATGGCGGCTGGGTTCTCCACATCCCGTAACGAACAAGACAGAAGCGACCGGCGGTCAGAAGATCGACGGGATAGACGAGATGATCGACGAGACAGTCGAGATGATCGTCGGGACAGTCGAGACCGCGGCCAACGCAGTGATAGCTACAAGAGTAAAGACTGGCACAAGTCACGATCCAGCACACAATCCGAGCGATCATTCGAAGAAAAGATGGATGCTGATTGCAGATTCCACCTGTACAAGGGGGAAGACGGAAAACTGCGCTCCAATCACTCGATGAGAAACTGCAGGGAGTTCGATCAAATGTCGACTGATTACATAAATCTCAGAAAGGCAACAGCCGCACACGCACCTGTGCCTGCACCCGTGCCTCAGCAAAACAATGTGCCCGTCCTGATGGCACCACCTCCACCACCACAGCCTGCAGCAGGCGGAAATCTCGCGGGTGTCATACAGCCCATACCTCGGGTGGACGAACCTCAGTACCCTCCGCCCCAAGGGCAGATGTACATGATACAGAAAGGTCGCCCTTCCAACAGGGAGCAAAAACTTCGCACTCGACAAGTAAACATGGCGGTCATGTCACCTCCTGCTGTAACTGAATTTTTGAAGGGTTCTGAAACTGCAATAAGCTTCAGCAGAGAGGACCACCCTCCATCGGTCGTTCGTCCAGGGCACTCTGCTCTGGTACTCGATGCACAAATTGGAGGCTATGCCATGTCCAAGGTCTTCATGGATGGTGGCAGCGGCATAAACATCATCTTCGCAGATACACTCCGCAAAATGAACAGGTCAGTCGAAAACCTGCCAAGATCTTCAAATACCTTTCATGGTATCTTCCCAGGGAAAGCAATAAGCCCAAAAGGCACCATACAACTCGACGTAACGTTCGAGGACAAGAGCCACTTTAGGACATAGTCGATTGAATTTGAAGTTGTCGACTGGAAGTCACAATATCATGCCATACTTGGACGCCCGACGTTTGCTCGATTCATGGCGGTGCCACACTACGCATACCTCCAGCTAAAATGCCTGGACCAAAAGGAGTAATCACAGTCAAGGTGAAATTCCAAAAGTCTGACTCTTGCGACAGAGAGTTTAGCAAAATCTCTGAGATGTTCGGCATGAAAGCAACACTCGCCGATCTAGCGGTCTCCAACGATCGAACACTTATGCCGGAGCACAAGAAGGTGGCAGTCGACAGAGCATTCAACGCCACCAATGACACAAGGTCGCATCAGGTGCACCCGACTGACCCGGCCAAGACAGTCATCGATTAAACCTAGGTTTCATACTGAGGGAAACTGCTGCTACACTGCTTCATACCTTCCTCTTGGGGTCTCCCAACGAACGTGTGATCACGTCATCAATCAAGCTTTTTCTGGCGCCGTTGCCGGGGAGCAAGAGGATTTCTGCAAGGGGAGTTTCACGCTTCCAATCTCTTTACTTTGTTATTGTCTTGCTTAGTTTATTTTTATTTAGTCTTGTTTGCTTTATTTATCAAAAACACAAAAAAATTAGTTACTTTTATTTTCAAGTTGTTATCTTTCTGTTTTGTTTTAATTTTGCTAAAATGAGTACCCCTGAGAACACTAAGTTGTGTGATTTCACTAGCACGAACAACAATGATTTCATTAGTACACCTATTGCTCCACCTGCTTCTAACGCAGAATTCTATGAAATTAAACCTGCACTTTTAAATCTTGTTATGAAAGAGCAATTCTCTGGTGTTAGTACTGATGATGCTGCTGCTCACCTTAATAATTTTGTTGAACTTTGTGAGATGCAAAAGTATAAGGATGTAGATGGTGATATTATTAAACTGAAACTTTTTCCTTTCTCTTTGAGAGGACGTGCTAAAGAATGGTTGCTATCTTTGACTAGAAATAGTATTGATTCATGGACTAAATGCAAAAATGCTTTCATAGGAAAATATTATCCTCCTGCTAAGATTATATCTTTGAGAAGTAGCATTATGAATTTCAAACAATTTGATAATGAGCATGTTGCTCAAGCTTGGGAGAGAATGAAATCATTGGTAAAGAATTGTCCCACCCATGGACTGACTGCTTGGATGATCATCCAAACCTTTTATGCAGGACTAAATTTTTCTTCAAGAAACCTATTGGATTCGGCCTCTGGAGGTACCTTTATGTCCATCACTTTGGGTGCTGCAACAAAGCTTCTTGATGATATGATGATAAATTATTCTGAATGGCACACCGAAAGAGCTCCACAAGGTAAGAAGGTAAATTCTGTTGAAGAAATCTCTTCCTTGAGTGATAAGATTGATACTATTATGTCTATGCTTACAAATGGAAAAATGCATGTTGATCCAAATAATGTTCCTTTAGCTTCTTTGGTTGCTCAAGAAGAGCATGTTGATGTGAACTTCATTAAAAATAATAACTTCAACAACAATGCTTATAGGAATAATTTTGGTAATAACAATTATAAGCCCTATCCTTTAATAGTGGCAATGGTTATGCTAATTCTTATGGTAGATCTGGAATGCCTAGTGAGGAAAGGATGTTAGAAGTTGAAAAGGCTACTAAGAACTTTATGCAAACGCAATATGAGCAAAACCAATTGTTTACTAAAACTATGAATGAACAATCTGCTATGTTGAAGAATATAGGACATCAACTTGAGAACTTAAATAGGGAAATTTCTGGTTTGCAGATTAAGATTTCTAATGCTGAAACTTGCATTTCATCCATGTCTGAAGCACAAGCTTCTTTGATTAATAGAATGGCAGCTAAACCTGAAACTATTGATAACAATACCTTTGCTACTGCCAATGCTATACAAGTTAAAATTGATAATAATGTGAGGATGTTAGCTGATTTACATGCTAGGTGGGCAAGAGAGGATGAAATTGCTAAAAAGAATAGTATTGCTAGAGTTTATACTATTACTACTACTGAAAATGCTAAAACTCAAGTGTTAACAAACCTCCTACTATCAATGGTAAAGTAATTGGTGTTGGCAATGTCTCTACTTCTGTTGCAAAACGTTTAAAATTGCCTGAAAACACTGAAACTGTTCCTGATAAAAGTGCTGAAATTTTTCGAGATGTGGGAGACAATGGTCCATTACTTTTGATAATAATGATTTTGATTTTGATGGTTGCAATATTTCTGAAGTAATTAAGTTCTTGCAAAAGCTAGCTAGAAGTCCTAATGCTAGTGCTATAAACATGGCTTTTACTAAACATATTACTAATGCTCTCATGCAAGTTAGGGAAGAGAAATTAAAACATGAAGCTTCTATCCCTAGGAAGTTAGAAGATGGTTGGGAGCCCATCATTAAAATGAAGGTGAATGATTTTGATTGCAATGCTTTATGTGATCTTGGTGCTAGTATTTCTGTTATGCCTAAGAAACTCTATGATATGCTTGATTTAGCACCTTTGGAACACTGTTATTTGGATGTTCACCTTGCTGATAATACTATAAAGAAACCTTTGGGGAGAGTTGATGATGTTTTTATAATGGTTAACAATAACCTTGTCCCCGTTGATTTTGTTGTTTTGGATATTGAATGCAATGCTTCTTGTCCTATTGTTTTGGGAAGACCTTTTCTTAGAACTGTTGGTGCTATTATTGATATGAGAGAGGGGAATATTAAATATCAATTCCCACTCAAGAAAGGTATGGAACACTTCCCTAGAAAGAAGATGAAGTTACCTTTTGATTCTATTGTTAGAGCAAATTATTCTGTTGATGCTTCATCACTTGGAAACACTTGATTCTTACTTTCTGCGCCTAGCTGAAAGGCGTTAAAGAAAAGCGCTTATGGGAGACAACCCATTATTTTATTTCTGCAATTTTTCTTTTTTTTTGAGTCAAGGAGTTGTTTACTTCTGTAACAATTCCTTTGTATCTTTATTTTATCGCATTGTTGTGCCAAGTATTGCCTCTAATAGGAAGATGATGCTAGATTTGGATTTCTGCGCAGGAACAGATTTCTGCTGTTCACCGTTTTATTCTGTAAAATCACAGAAAAATTATTTAAATCTGCAAATTTTTGTGCGTGATCCTCAGATATGTACGCATCTTTCGTTAGTTTAAAGTTTTTCGATCTGAGCAACGTAAGTGCCTCGAAAAAATTCGTCTTTGCGGACTGTTCTGTTTAGACAGATTCTGTCTTTTATTTTTCGCATTCTCTCTTTTACTAGTGTTGAGTGGAATTCTTTTTTAGGGTGAAGAGCTTCACATAACATCAGTGGCAGTAGTAATGTTAAAAGTAACGGTCATGTTTGTGTCCTTATAGAACATGTGAGTTTTTGATTGTGCACTAACCCTCTAATGAGAATTACTTGAGTTTGGTGTGGCGGAAGTTTTCAAGGGTCAAGAGAGAAGGATGATATAATGTGATCAAGAAGAGTGAAGAGCTTAAGCTTGGGGATGCTCCCATGGATCACCCCAGCATATTTCAAGAAGACTCAAGCGTCTAAGCTTGGGGATGCCCAAGGCATCCCCTTCTTCATCAGCAACTTATCAGGTCATCTCTAGTGAAACTATATTTTAATTCTTTCACATCATATGTGCTTTACTTGGAGCGTCTGTGTGCTTTTATTTTCAGTATTTTATTTTTCTTATGGTCAACTTGATTGGACCCAGCATTCTTGATTGGGAGAGAGACACGCTCCGCTTTTTCATATGAATACTCCTATTCTTCACTTATACTTGTTGAGTATTCTTATCTAGCTATTGCTATGCTTTTAGCTCCTGTTTTGCATGCATCTCTTATTCAGAGCTGTTAGTTCTTTTAAAGAAAGTACTCTCTTGCTTCACTTATAATTGTTTGGAGAGTTTATGTTGAAATAAATTGATTGGTGTTTGGTTGGAACAGAAAATGTTGCATGTGGTAGATGGTATAATGGAAAAAGCTTACATATTCTTGTAGATCACTGTATTGGATAATTTGATACTTGTCAATTGTTTTGAGTTATCAAGTAGTTCATGTTTAAGCTTTTGTATCATGTAGTTAAAACCTATTAATGAAGAACTACCGTAAAGCTCGTTGAAATTTGGTTTGCATGATTGGTATCTCTAAGGTCTAGATATTTTCTAGTAAAAGGGTTTGGTTAACAAGGAAGACAGTGTAGAGTCTTATAATGCTTGCAATATGTTTTCATATAAGTCTTGCTGTGTCGGTTGATATCCTGTGTTTGCTTCAAATAACCTTGCTAGCCTAAACTCTGTACTGAGAGGGAATGCTTCTCGTGCATCCAAAACCTTGAGCCAAAATCCATGCCATCTGTGTCCACCATAACTACCTATATGTGGTATTTCCTTGCCATTCCAAGTAAATTTTTCATGTGCTACCTTTAAACTATTCAAAATTATTACTCCTATTTTGTGTCAATGTTTACCAAGCTCATGAGGACGGGGTGGATGTCTTTATGTCAACTGTCAAACAGACTTTACCACCGGACTAGCGGCATATACATCCGCTTATCCATTAATTTTGCAAAAAGAGCTGGCAAATGGGGTGCCCAGTCCCAATTAATTACAACTTTAACCGCTTAATTCTCTTCACATTTTTGCCCTGATTTATCAGTCAAGCAATGACAAACAGTGAAATATCTGCATGTGTAAACAAAAGAGAAAGAGGGATGATCTGCCTTGCTGGTAGAAATAACGTCCTTCATGGGAGCCGCTCTTAAAAGTCTGGTTGGCAGGGGTCATATTGTACTTTCCATTTTCTGATTCGTTGACAATTAACAAACACCTCTCAAAACTTATTTTTACTCTCTATATGATTTCAAAAACTTAAAAAGCTCTAGCACATGATTTAATCCCTGCTTCCCTCTGCGAAGGGCCTTTCTTTTACTTTTATGTTGAGTCAGTTTTCCTACTTCTTTCTATCTTAGAAGCAAACACTAGTGTCAACTTTGGTGCAACAATTTTTATATGCTTGTATATTGCACTTATTATATTGCTTTGTGTTGACAAATATCCATGAGATATATATGTTGAAAGTTGAAAGCAATTGCTGAAGCTTAAATCTTCCTTTGTGTTGGTTAAATACCTTTTACTTAGAATCTATTGCTTTATGAGTTAACTCTTATGCAAAACTCTTTGATGCTTGTCTCGAAAGTACTATTCATGAAAAGTTTTTGCTTATATGATTCAGTTGTTTGCTCATTATCTACTTGCTAGCAAACTATAGACCATTGACCTGGATCACTTCATTCATAACATGTGCTTTACAATACTATTTGATCAAGATTATGATTGTAGCATGTCACCTCAGAAATTATTTTGTTTTTATCGTTTTACCTACTCGAGGACGAGTAGAACTAAGCTTGGGGATGCTTGATACGTCTCAAACGTATCTATAATTTCTGATGTTCCATGTTGATATTATACCAATTGTTACATGTTTTATATACACTTCATAGCATTTTTATGCATTTTCTGGGACTAACCTATTAACAAGATGCCACAGTGCCAGTTCCTGTTTTCTGCTGTTTTTGTATTCCAGAAAAGCTAGTCTGGAAATATTCTCGGAATTGGACGAAACTTGGACAGAACCTCCTATTTTTCCAACACGTACACGGAGTCCAAGGAGAGACGGAGGGGAGCCACGAGGCAGCCACACCATGGGGCCGCGGGCCCCCCTGCCGCGCCGTGGGGTGGTGTGGGGCCCACGGCGTCTCCAGCCGCCGCCCTTTCGCCTATTTATTCTCCCGACGCGAAAACCCTAAATACCCGAGCCATTATCCACGAAAAGTTCCAGAGACGCCGCCGCCGTCAACCCTAGCTCGGGAGGGTTCAGAAGCTCTTCCCGGCACCCTGCCGGAGAGGGGAATCATCACCGGAGGGCTCTACATCACCATGCCTGCCTCCGGAGTGATGCGTGAGTAGTTCATCCTTGGACTACGGGTCCATGGCAGTAGCTAGATGGTTGTCTCTCCACTTTATGCTATCATGTTTAGATCTTGTGAGCTGCCTATCATGATCAAGATCATCTTATTGTAATGCTACATGTTGTGTTTGCTGGGATCCGATGAATATTGAATACTATGTCAAGTTGATTATCAATCTATCTTATATGTTATTTATGATCTTGCATGCTTTCCGTTACTAGTAGATGCTTTGGCCAAGTAGATGCTTGTAACTCCAAGAGTGAGTATTTATGCTAGATAGTGGGTTCATGCCTCCGGTAATCTGGGAGAGTGACAATAACTTCTAAGATTGTGGATGTGCTGTTGCCACTAGGGATAAAATAACCGATGCTTAGCTTAAGGGTGCGCCGTTAGGTCTAATGCATTTGTTTACATTACGCACATTACTTAATGCGATTATCCGTTGCTTGCAACTTAATACCAACGGGGAACTCGGATGACAACCTGGTGGATTATTAGTCATAGACTGTTGGATAACGGTCTATGTATTTTGTCGTAATGCCCACATGAATATCATAGTAATCATCATGTCATATATATGCATTGTCATGCGCTCAATATTTTGTCAATTGCCCAGCTGTAATTTGTTCACCCAGCATGTTAGTTATCTTTTATGGAGAGACACCACTAGTGAACTGTGGACCCCGGTCCATTCTTTTACACTGATAATACAACCAACTGCAAACATTGTTCCTTTTCATTCTCTGCAATTTACTACTGTTTTCCACACCATACGTTTAATCCTTTGTTTTCAGCAAGCCGGTGAGATTGACAACCTCACTGTTTCGTTGGGGCAAAGTATTTGATTGTGTTGTGTGCAGATTCCACGTTGGTGATCGAGTAAACGGCGCCACCAACAACCTTCAGAAGTGATTTCTTGCTCCTACTGGTCGATTAAACCTTGGTTTCATACTGAGGGAAACTGCTGCTACACTGCTTCATACCTTCCTCTTGGGGTCTCCCAACGAAAGTGTGATCACGTCATCAATCACATCCTAAAGCAAACAAATCACAACATGTACGGCGAGAAAAAAACAAGCTAATTGACATCTTTGGGAGCTAACAATTGTATGAAATTGTGGACTAATGTGTGATAAAAACCTGTGTGGATCTAACACATCTGCATCACCCAGAACAAGTTTGCCAGACTCCTCATTCTCAAGCTTCTATCCTAAAAAGTATAAATAAGTTGGACAACACACTCTGTTTTTTCTCCTAAAATTACTACATTAATTGGGTAGTTCATCGGCGTGTGCACCCTTCTTAAGAGTTCATGAAAATACATTAAAACATAGAGCGGGATCTGAGGAAGAAGCGCAAAAGATACTTATATAACAAGAAAATGTGGATTACCATTAGGTCATGATGTTGAGTTGTTGACACATACACATCTCAATAGAAAGGCACCCCTCCGGTTCCACGAATAATAATGAATTGATAATTGCAAAAGTAAAAAAATAGAATGTAGTTTTGAATGATGATACTTCGATGCACATTGATACACAACCATCAAAGTTCAATTGTCACTCCTTAATAGACATGTGCTTAACCTTGTTGAAAGGATCGGTATGGCCACCTAGAGGGGGGTGAATAGGTGCTACTCAATTTTTAGCTCTTTTTCGAATTTAGGCTTGGCACAAAGGTAAATTCTCTAGATATGCAACTACGGTGAATTTACCTATATGACAAGTTAACACTAGACTAAGCACGATACAAGTAAGAGCTAGCGAGAAAGGAGTAACCAAACGGGAAGCACGCGGAGACAAGGATGTATTCCCGAGTTCCTTCTTTTTAGGTGAGTACGTCTCGTTGGAGGGGTGTGAGTTTCAAACTCAAACGCCAAAAATGGCCTCACCCTATTCTCCGATGAACCTTGCCCAAAAGCTCGGTTCACCTTCCACTATCGGAATCCTTCAAGGCGGAATCCGGAGCCCTTTCAACAAACTTGAGGCTCAACCCACAAAAGGATTGGGGGCTCCCAAGCACCACAACACCTGCTACATAAAAGTAACAAGCAAGTAAGTACAACAAGATGCCTAGGTTTTCTTAGTGGAAACTGTTGGGGAAAGATAACCCGGTAGGCCCAAGGACGGTGAAGCTACGACCCGCCAGGAGGAAAGACTGGCGAGGCCCACCAGATCATCTTGGGCCGGGCTACATTGATGGACCGAGGAGTTTGTCGGTAACCCAGTGTAAACAAGGAAGGTTCTAGAAGACCCGGAGGCGGTATGCGAGACTTGGAGGCCAAGATAGATGAGCTAGACTTTGGTTAGGACTCCGAGTTCGGGCGTGACCCGGCCTTACCTTGTAATCGACCAGGAGACCCGGGTGTCTATATAAACCGGCTCCTGGGACGTAGAACGGGACGAACTTTAGAGAGAGAAAGATAAGACATACAGACAAGCTTATAGCGAGAACCCTTGTAACCTAGACTCGGAACCCGCCGGTGTTGTTATCCGCCGGGTGATCGAGATCGATATGAGAATAGAGAAACACCAGGCTGGAAGTAGGTCTTTATCTCCTATGGAGAGGCTGAACCAGGATACATCCTTTTTCCCTAGTGAGCTAAACAATCTCCCGAACGCTATGATCGTCTTGCCTCCAATCTCAAGTTACCACCCGGTAACACCTGCCATGACAAAACCACGACAGTTGGCGCCCACCGTGGGGCTAGCGTCAAAAAGCGTTATCATCACGGGAGAAGCTCTGCGAGGCATGCAGAACCTGGTCATCGGCCGGGACATCATCAATCTACAAGGAGAGCACGTCGCGGACGATTCCGGGTGGAGCATGGAATCAGATTCATTGGAGACCGGCTCAGTCGTTCCGATCGGGCGGATCAACGTCTTCGTGGGGATGATAGGTACATCGAAACCCGCCCTGCAATTTTCTGACTCTGTATCAGAGGCAGGAACCACCGTTCACTCGGATGGAGAAGAATCAGTTGGGACGACCGAGATCGAGTCAGGGAACGCTACGCAGGGAGCCGGGTCAGAAAAGCAGGCTTGGGCTCCACGTGGCCAGATCAACGATGATACAGAATCAATCTTGGAATTGTTTGAGGATCGCTATGGGTACGAGGTAGAAGATTAAGAATACGAGTCAGAACCGGGTCCGGTGCGCTGGGCTGCGGTCTACACCACTCCAGCAATCAACACAGAGCCAGTCCCAACAACAGCTTTGGTGGTAGTAACCCAGCCGGGTCACGCGGCGCCGGGTTTGGCGATCAGAGAACCAGTTATCCAGGAGCAACCGCAGGTCGGGGTAGATGGATAACGTGCGTCAGTTAGTACCGAGTCAGAAAATACGGCGGCACACAGAAATATGTTTGGATTCTTGGCGAACAGGGCGACGGGTCAAGGAACATCAACTTTGCCTAACCCGCCCCCACCGCGATTCCTTAGTGACTTGCCAAGTGCTCCAGCGGCAACAACAAATCTTGTAACCCAGCAGCGGCAGCAGCGCAAGTCAGGGCAACAGACCCGACTCGCGTCAATTACGAGCAGCAGATGGCATCGTTACAACGGCGTTTTGATCAGCAAGCAGCGCTGCAGCGGCAGTTGGATCAGCAGGAAGAGTTCTTACAGCAAGCGGCGACAGCATTAGAAAATAGATCCAGAGAACAGCAACAGAGACAACAAAGTTTGATTGGCCGTGGTGGTCACATTAACCCGGCTAATCTATTCCACACGCCGCAGGATCAGTTGATTGGAGGAGCACCTGTAGTTCAGGCTACAGGACCGATGGTGGCTAACCTGCCGGCTCCAGCGCAAGCCGGGTCACCAGCTGTACCACCCGGAGGAGCCGGCAGAGATATTGAAGCCATGCCACCACCACAACCCAGATTTCACACGCCAGCGGGTCATTACAGTAACCCGGCAGACAATGTATATGCAGCCACAGTTGCACTAGATCGTATTCCATTGGGCGATTCACCTGCAGAAATAGAAGCAAGACGCGCCATTGATATGTTACGAACGGCCGTAGCCCAGGAAGCAAATTACACACATCGGAAAAGTGTGTTGCATTCAACAACCTTTCACAGCCGTCGTACCAGGAGTCGTCATGGCGAGTCACCAAGGCCAGCCGGGTTAGCAGCCCCAGGGCAGCAGGATCTGGCGGGTCAACAGAATCAAGTACCACAGCAACAACCGAGACAGGTGGCTCCAGCAGCATCAAGGGCTCAGTGTAACATCCCAAATTCATAAACAGAGAAATATTCCAAAAATGAGAGCCAACAAAAACTTTTGTTAAATTATATGTGTTGGTTATGCTTGTTGCTTGTGTATTATACTTCTGACATTATTTTCTTGTTGCTTGTAATATGTTTGCTTGAATTGAAAAGATTATTTACAAACACAAAGAAATTGAAACAAGAAATAAAATCAAAGTGACAAGTGTCACATAGAAATTCTCCAAGTAAGAAATTGTTTTCCTTTACAATAAAATTCAGAGGAGTGATAATGTAAACACTCCCATTTTGTCCTTACTACTTTTCTCTCTCAAATAATATTTTGAATTAGTTTAAAAATTCAAAAGTAAAATTCAATTAGCAATAAAACCAAAATTTAAAAAAATTAAAACCCTATGAAAGAAAATGTTTCAAAACATTTTATTTTGCAAAGCCAATTTTTGTGGAGCTTCTGCACATTATGGGAAGGCCCCACAAATTTTGGCAAATTTTTATAAATTGATTTAGTGCCTCAAATTAAATCAAGAAGTGCTACTGCAATTAACAGAAGGACTAAAAAGTAAATAGATGAAAGAAGAAGGAAAAGAAGAAGCGCACAGGAGCTAGGGGGGTTTGGCAAAAGTGTCATCGCCTACCTCTCCGTCGCCGTGTCGTCGCCGCACGCCGCGCGCCTCGCCGTTTCCCCGGGCCCCCCAGGCCCCCCTCTCGCTCGCAGCCGTCCACGGTCGTCGCTTCTGCGCCCTCTGCACGAACTCGAGCACCCCGTTGCCGAAATCGCCGCCCTATCCCCCATTGCCGCCGCAGCAGCACTTGGACGGCGCCGGTGAAATTGGCCTGCCCCCTTGCTCCTCGACACGCGCTGCTCACTCCTGAAACCTTCTAGAACCTCCCCGGACCCCGCTCGCCCTCGCATTGCCACGCCTCGCCCCTCACGGCTCGAATTCGAGAGGAGTTCCCGCCGGCGAGCCGCGGACGTGCTTGCACCCCGTCCACCGTACGCCGCCTCCTACGCTATAAAACCACCCCTCACCCCTCTGGAAGAAGCACACCACCCCACTCCCTCACTCCCCCTCTCCAACTTCACCGTGAGCCGCCAGAAGGGCGTGCCGGGCCGAAGCTCTGCCGCCGACGAGGTTCGTCGTGGCCGCAGCGCCCCTCTGCTCCATTCTCCCCTCCGACCCCTCTACGCTGTTTCCCGAGCTCACCGCACTCACCCCATCCCTTTTTCCCTTTGATTAGTGCCCAGACGCGGCCGTGGAACCTCGCCGGAGTTGCTGTCCGTGGCCGAGGAAGACGGAGACCTCGCCGCCGACGAACCACTCCACCCCAGCAAGTGCAACTCAGCCAGGAGCCTCCACCTCACCACCGCCATCGATCTGCATCATCGCCGTGCCTTCCCGTGCCCCCTAGGTGAGAGATCCGTCCACCACATCGCCGCCGGCGCGGCAGCGCCGCCAAATCTTAGGCGCCGTCGTCGCGTCGCACGTGGACCGTTGGATCTCGATCCAACGGTTGCGTACCGTTTCGTGTATTAGAGAGAGAGAGAGAGACTGACGAGCGGGCCCCGTTCGTCAGGGTTTTATTAATTTCCCCGCGCGTACTGAGCCGCTGACCAGTGGGTCCCCCATGTCAGCAATTTCAACATTATCCACAACAGTGGATTTTCCTAATTCAAATTCTCTGAAATTTTCAGTACTGGTATGAACTTGTAAATTCAATATCTAGAGATTTAGGAATCCAAATAAATCAAACTCAACTGTTCTGAAAAGATTATGAATTTTTTTAACCAACCCAATTGGTCTCATGTCATTTAATTAAACAGATAAAAAGTATTATTAAAAATACTACAGAAGGTTTAAATTCTAAACTTGTTTGTTTCTGATACTATGTTAGTCCAAATAATTCCAAACCAATTTTTATAGCTTAGTACTGTCATGTATTAGTTTCCCTATTTTTGGTAGAATTAATGGTGCAGTAGTATTTGTTTAGTATTCAGTTGAAGTTTAAACACCCTTCTGCACTCAAACATTTAATTATGTTTAATGGTAAACCCAAATGAATTAGGACCAATTTTGTTAGATCACATTTAGTCATGTTTAGTTACCCCTAAAAGGATTTAATTTTAGGAGCAACATAATTTAATTGGTAGCTAAAACTTGATTATTAAGCTTCTGGATTCAAACAAATATGTAGAGAGTTTGGTAACTCAAATTAATCCAAACTCAATTGTGTTGTCTTCTACACATCAGTAGCTTCCCATAGAATTTTAGTTTGTATTTTTGTGACCAACAGAACTCAAGTTATTGAATTAAACATGTTCCACAAGTTTCTGCCATAATGTTGAACATAAATAAATGATGTTTAATTCAAATATTTTGAAACCAAATTGTATGGTTTGATGTGTGCAGTAGCTATGTGTGATGTTCTTGAAGGTGGCAGGTTCCTAGCACTAAAAGGGGCAAGCCCGGTCATTGCGATCTTTTCCTTGGTCTCGCCAAGAAGTTGCTTGGCGTTCTTCACCAGTTGCTCATCGGTAAGAGAAATCTCAGAGTATCGCATATCATCGGTTGGCTCGCCAGTATATTCATGGAAAAGCCGGGTCCTGATTGAGAGTGGTTGGATAAACCAACCAACCCAACACTTGACGAGGTCAGTTCCAGCCAACCCGTGGGCAAGCACAGCTTTAGACCGGCGAATCAGGCCCTCAACTTCGAGCCGGGCAGGAGCATCAGTAGCCCGGCCATTCATCTTGGCTATGTATTTTAATGGAGAGCTCCGGAAGGCCGGGTAACGAGCCTCATCCTTTGCAGGAGAGGTGTCCTTGTAGTAGAAATATGTGTTTTGCCATCCTTTTGGGTGGCTGGCTAAGAGAAGAGCCGGGAAGTAAGTGCTGGCATCTTTCCTACATTGGATAGAAACCCCCCTCCCCCCCCCCCCCCTGTATGGCCCTAGGGCTTGGTTTTTGCGGTTCTGGGGGTTGCAGTAAAAGATTTCAAGGAATAAAGCTAAACTGGGAGGAACTTGGAGGTAGTCTTCACAAAAGACTACGAAGTTGCTGATGTTCAGAACAGAATTGGGCGCTATGTCTAAAGGAGTGAGGCCATAATATGACATGACCCGACGGAAAAATAGAGAACCCAGCGGACGAAGCCCCCGGGTTACATGATCAAGGAGTACCACAATTTCATTTTCCTTCTGCTTGGGACGGATCTCCTCGCCTGCCGCGCGCCACTGGATCTCGTCCTTGGGTGGGAGCTCGCCGTAGTCTACATATTTTTGGAGAGTGGCTTCTGTCACCGTGGACTTTGTCCAGTTCACCGGTGCCGGAGTTGTGGGCGCGGCGGAGCTAGATGCGCCGTCGGCAGATTTCTTCAATCCCCTCGCCGTAGTCTTTTTCCCCATTGTTGAGAGTTCGAGGAAGCTGAAAAGACCAGGATTCAATGAGAATAGATCTAGGTCAAGAAAGACATGGAGATGCGCAGAAAAGTGGTGCGGCGTACAAACAAATGAGATTTACACCAAAAGAAAGAGCGATTGTACCTAGTTTGAGCAGTTGCGGCTGGATTGGACTTCGGCTGTTCAAGAACTCGCGTCTAGGGTTCTTGAGCTCTCTGTCTCGAGGTTGAAGACGAAGTGGCGGCTGGAGGGGAAAAGTGACTCATTTACCCTGGGTCCCACTATTTATAACCGCAGTCAGAGTTGACCTAGGGGTAAAATGGTAAAAAGAAGAGAGATAAGATAAGATAAGATAAGGAATGTTGACCGACTGAGATTCAGGGGAGAATATTCTCTGACAAGTTTGACCAATGTTCCGAAAATTGTGGAGCCGGGTTATGAAAGAAACTATGGGCAAAAGCTACTCAGTGCAGAAAGAATCAATGTAACCCGGCATATTATTTTGTTAACTAGCTTTAATTTCAGGAGGATAATCTGAACTACAAAGGATGGCGGCTCTTCTCCAAAAGCTATGGCCATAGGTTGAAGAAGCGCGCCAACTTGGAGTTCAAATCATCCTAGGGGCTACTGTTGGGGGGAAAGATAACCCGGTAGGCCCAAGGACGGTGAAGCTACGACCCGCCAGGAGGAAAGACTGGCGAGGCCCACCAGATCATCTTGGACCGGGCTACATTGATGGACCGAGGAGTTTGTCGGTAACCCGGTGTAAACAAGGAAGGTTCTAGAAGACCCGGAGGCGGTATGCGAGACTTGGAGGCCAAGATAGATGAGCTAGACTTTGGTTAGGACTCCGAGTTTGGGCGTGACCCGGCCTTACCTTGTAATCGACCAGGAGACCCGGGTGTCTATATAAACCAGCTCCTGGGACGTAGAACGGGACGAACTTTAGAGAGAGAAAGATAAGACATACAGACAAGCTTATAGCGAGAACCCTTGTAACCTAGACTCGGAACCCGCCGGTGTTGTTATCCGCCGGGTGATCGAGATCGATATGAGAATAGAGAAACACCACGCTGGAAGTAGGTCTTTATCTCCTATGGAGAGGCTGAACCAGGATACATCCTTTTTCCCTAGTGAGCTAAACAATCTCCCGAACTCTATGATCGCCTTGCCTCCAATCTCAAGTTACCACCCGGTAACACCTGCCGTGACAAAACCACGACAGAAACCCTAGGCTCAAATCCCTCAAGTGAATGAGGGGGAAATGAAGAACGCTTTTGTGAAGTAGTAGATCTAGGCCTTCTCCTTCAATCCTCCAAAGATCAACGAGTTTGGGTGGAGGAATTGGGAGATATAGTGATTCTTGAGCTTGCAATAATGGTGAACTTCAATTCTGGGCGAGCTGTCTGTCCCAAGGTAGGTGGAGGAGCATTTATAGCTTCTCCTAAAAAGGGGCCATTGAAGGGGAACTGGGAGGCCGGCCTGCGCGCTGCCTCAGAGTACCCAGAGAAGCCGGCCTGGGGCCCGGCCTAGCCGGCCTGGGGGCCGGCCACCCAGCCGAGCCAGCCGGCCTGGAGCCCGGCCTGGCCGACCTGGGGGCTGCCGAGCCAGCCGGCCTGGAGCCCGGCCTGGCTGGCCTGGGGGCTGGCTTCCCAGGGTTTCACCACCACGGTGATTTCGGACGATTTCTTTCTTCTTTTTGTATTCTTATAAATCTTAATATTTCCTAAAAGCACTTAGCATCCTATTAAAATATCACCAGTGTTGTTATCTAACACACAAAACTCATAGGGGTAAATAAATGTCCTTTCAATCTCCCCCTTTTTGGTGTTAGATGACAACACTAGGATTTGCAAAAAAAAATACCCACAATAGATCATGTTTTTTAACAAAATGAAAGAGGCTCCCCCTAAACGTGTGCATATGATTTGTTTGCCTTGGAATGCAAGAACACACATAAGGAGGGAACCAATTCCAACAGGATATAATCAACATGATATAAGAACAACACAATGAGACATACCCATCAAGGTTGAGATTTGAGATGATGATCATACCTTGTGCTAAGAGATGTCGACAATTATACCAAAGCACAATATCATGTAGACTCAAACATAGATAAATCCATCCGAATATCGAAATCCATAGTCTCATACAATAATTTAACCATCTCATACAATAGTGATAAACAAGTTCCATGAACATCAACCAAATAGAGTTCAACTAAAAAACGATAGCAAAGCAAATAAAAACACAAATGGATGTAATGCATGGATGCAAATCCCCGGATATCTCTCTCCCCCTTTGGCATCAAGACACCAAAAAGGAGAAAGTAAAGTGAAAGCCCATGAGATCACTCGTCTTCATACTCGTCCTCATCATCTTCACCATCATCATCCGCATTGGTGCCACCAAAAGCTTGACCGAAGCTTGATGCACCAAGAGTGTCCGACCAATAGGGAGCAAGAGAGGAAGCATCGTCGCCGAACCAATAGGTGTACTTGGAATTGTAAGTATTCTGCGAGACCTCGGCTGAGCTTGAGCAAGAAGGCAAGGGAAAATCAAGTTTCTTCATAATCTCTCTTTCATTACGGTTATAAGACTTTTGCTTGCGATATGCCTTGAAGTCCTTGGCTTCCTTGTCCGCAAAGAAGCAATTCATTTTCTTGAAAACAGCCATGATGCCGTGCTTCTTCTTAGAGGCCTCAACATGAGCTTCTCCCTCATCACGAGCATCTTCCTCAACATGAGTTTCAGGAGCGACTGATCTAGCACGCTTCTCTTGAGTAGGGATGACCGCATCCGGGGGGCGAGATGGCAAAGCATGCAGAGTAGGCGCAACCAAAGTTGTGACATAGGCATTGAGCGAGGCCGTAGCCAACTTGAGTTCAAAGAGTTTCTGAAGGTACGGACCATAAATTGGAACCTTGGACTCAAGAACCACGGATTGCATCTCCTGCCACATGTAATCAAGAACATCTATTTTCTTCTTCCTCTCCTTGGTGGAAACAATGTGGTGAAGAAGATTGACCATGTACATGCGAGCCATACCCTTTTCCCCAAACTTGACGGCAATAGTGTTCCGGAGGATGAAATAAGTGGCTTTCCAATAAGGAGTCATATAAGAGCTCTTGGGGATCTTTCCAATAGTGCCCGACTCGGAGGGATAGCAATGATGGATCCCGGGAGTGGCTTTCATGAGGTTTTGCATGTGAATACGAACATAAGCCATTGGACAAAGAGGTAGCTCCTCTATGCAAAAGAGAGCACCAAATTCAGCAAGAGAAGCTTCGCATTTGATACCGGCACTCATCCATGTCATAGTCCTCTTTCCTTCCCTGGAGAAATAAACTGTGGCATAGAATTCTTGAAGCAGCTCAGGAGCATAAGGAGTATTCACCGACATGAGATTAGAAATACTATGAAAATCCATAATCTCCATCACCTCCGGCCATAATTCCCTTGCACTATCCACATTGAAGTAAAAAGTGGGAACATGAGAGTTCTTCAAGGGACTAATTAGTTGTTCAAACACTTGATGATGCATCTTGCAATAGAAACGGCTATCACTTGTGCAAGTGGGCTTGCCAAAAGCATATGGATTGAAAATCAAGCGATCATTCTCAAACTCATCACTAGGCACTTTGATCCAAGTTGAACGTACCAGTTCCTCCGGATTGAACGGGGGAGGCCCTTTCTTCTTGGAGATTACCTTGAGTTTCTTGGCCTTGGGGTTGGCGAGGAAGAGGAGTAAGAGGACTCCCGAAGATGTTCCTTGCCCTTGAACCTTTAGAGAGGGGAATCATCTAAGTCTTCAAGGTCATCATAAGCCGAATCATCATCCATCTTGCTCGAGATTCACCGAGAAAAATCCAATCTTGAGAGGGCACCAACAATGGAGGAGAACTCCCCCAATCTTCCACCAATGGAGAAATCACTTGGATGGGAAGGTGGATCTTGAAGGAGGCTTGCAGATCTGGGGGAGGATGAGGTGTGCAGGTGGCTCTAATGGCGGGGGCGATGGAGGAGGAGCTCGGGAGGGGCAGCCATGGTGTTGGAGGACGTGGGGGAGAGGAGGAAGAAGTGGGGGAACCGGCGGTTCGATCCCCTCCCCCCGAAAGAAGTTGCCCCGACAGCCCGGCCGGGCCGGCCTGGAGGCCGGGCAGCGACCCGAGGCAGCCGGCCTGGGAGCCGGCCAGGCCGGCCAGACTGGCTTTTTCCCTTTTTCGCTGAAATTCTTCTCCCCTTTTTCCGAAAATCTTCTCCCCTTTTTCTGAAAATCTTGCTTAAACAAAATTCTTGGAAAACTTGCGGACTTCTTCGCTGAGAACCATCTTCAAGAGTGACCATGGAGCAACGTTGAGTGACACGGGGAGATGCAAACATGATGGTTTATTCACACTTCCAATGGAGATAAAACCAAGAAAACCTAAATAACAACATTGGAAGTGATTCGAAAATGGGTAGAAACAACAAGTATGCAATACAATCTCCAATAAGACCCAACTCTTCAAAAAGAAGAGGGCGGTGGCCTAGGCCACCATGTATGAGTGTGTGGTGTGACACCACGAAGATATATCTCGGGTTCACGGCCACAACTCACCATTTTAAGCTCATAATTCAACAAGTGAACATAGAAAAGCAAAATGAGGTCTTACTATCGGCATAACGGGGGGAGGGATAGTCCAATGGATTAGGACCCACTCCCCCTATGTTCATGCCTACACCTAAACACAATAGATAGTTAAGACATAGGTGTGTATGCAAAATAGTCAAGCCAAGCTCCTTGAATCCACGATATTTAGCTCATTCCTCAAATAGAATCTTGCTTCATCAAGAGGCTTCGTGAAAATATCGGCAAGTTGATCTCTTGTGGGAACATGGCTTAGCTCAATATCACCTCGGGCAACATGATCTCGAATGAAATGATGACGAATCTCAATATGCTTGGTTCTTGAATGTTGCACCGGGTTGTGGGCGATCTCATAGCACTTGTATTGTCACATAAAAGAGGCACTTTGTCACAATTGACACCGTATTCCTTTAAAGTTTGCCTCATCCATAACAATTGGGTGCATGCACTTGCGGCCGCCACATACTCGGCTTCGGCGGTGGAGAGAGATATACAATTTTGCTTCTTGGAAGACCAACTCACCAAGGAACCACCAAGAAATTGGCAAGCCCCGGAAGTTGACTTCCTATCATCTTGATCACCGGCCCAATCCGAGTCCGTGTACCCACAAAGAGAGAAAACCTTGTCCTTAGGGTACCACAAACCAAACTTTGGGGTATGAATCAAATATCGAAGGATTCTTTTGACCGCCACCATGTGGCTTTCTTTAGGAGCGGCTTGGTACCTTGCACACACCCCTACACTCAACACAATATCGGGTCTAGATGCACAAAGATAGAGCAAAGAACCAATCATGGAACGGTATACCTTTTGATCGACATCTATACCCTTTGGGTTAAGTTGTAGATGAACCTTTGTGTCCATTGGTGTGCGCTTCTCCTTG
Source organism: Poa pratensis (assembly GCA_947311845.1). NCBI lineage: Eukaryota > Viridiplantae > Streptophyta > Magnoliopsida > Poales > Poaceae > Poa > Poa pratensis. The sequence continues at coordinate 49,069,630 of CAMZMU010000064.1, forward strand.
ACACCAATCATATCAAACTTCTTGAGCATGTCTTGGATATATTTAGTTTGAGAGATGAAAGTCCCTCCCCTCAATTGCTTGATCTCAAAACCAAGGAAGAACTTCAACTCTCCCATCATGGACATCTCAAACCTATCGGTCATAAGCTTTGAAAATTCATCATTGAAAGCTTTGTTAGTTGAGCCAAAGATAATATCGTCCACATAGACTTGGCATATGAAAAGCTCCCCTTTTACTCTCTTGGTAAAGAGAGTGGGATCGATTTGCCCAACCTCAAATCCACGGTCTACTAGAAGCTCTCTAAGGTGCTCATACCACGCACGTGGAGCTTGTTTAAGTCCATAGAGCGCCTTATCGAGCTTGTAGACATGGTTAGGGAGTTTGGGATCCTCAAAACCCGGTGGTTGCTTAACATATACTAATTCTTTAAGTGGACCATTTAGAAAAGCACTTTTCACATCCATTTGTTGCAAGATAAAATTATGATGAGATGCATATGCAAGGAGGATACGGATGGACTCAAGGCGAGCCACGGGAGCATAGGTCTCTCCAAAATCAATGCCTTCAACTTGAGAGTACCCTTGAGCCACCAATCTTGCCTTGTTCCTCACCACCATGCCATGTTCATCTTGCTTGTTCTTGAATATCCACTTAGTGCCTATAACATTGCGGCACTCCTTTGGCTTCTCAACTAGCTTCCACACCTTGTTGCGCTTGAAGTTATTGAGCTCTTCATGCATTGCATTCAACCAATCCGGATCTTCAATAGCTTCAAAGACTTTCTTTGGTTCCACCATGGATATGTGTGCTTGATGTTCACTAAAGTTTGCACATTGTCTTCTAGTCACAACCTTGCTCTTCAAATCACCAATAATTTTCCAACAAGTGTTGTCTTCTTTCCATGGTCTTGACATTTCTTGCATGACGACGGGTGTCGATGTCCTCACGAGAGCTTGGAGGAATCTCTTGATCATCTTGATCATTTGTGTCCCCGTCTTGACCGGAATGATGACCTTGGTCTTCAATGTGCACACCTTCATCACTAGAAGGAGAAGATGGACCTTGGTCTTGATCATGGCTAGCATCAATAATTGGAGAACTTGGTTCTTGCGTAGCAACTTGATCAACTTGAGGAGGGTCTTGAACTTGTTCTTGGCTTGGTGCATCATTTGCTCCATCGGATGGTGCGGTTTCCACTTGTGATGATGAATGCTCCACATGGGTGGAGCTTGGTCCTTCTTGAGGCGCCTCATGGTGGATCTCGATTGGGCGAAAGAATCCCACGCCCATTCGCCTTATTGCATCTTGAGGTTCCTCATCATCTACATCACGAACATGAAATTGCGCCACTTGGGAGCCGTCATTCTCATCGAACTCCACACTACAAGATTCTACAATGGTCCCGAAGGACTTGTCGTAGATTCTATAAGTGTGGGATTCGGCACCGTAACCAACAAAAGTACCCTCTAAAGCCTTAGACTCAAATTTAGATAAACGATAACCTTTGATCTTATAGAAACACTTACAACCGAACACCCGGTAGTAGGAAATATTGGGCTTGTTGCCGGTAAGCATTTCATATGGAGTGAACTTCTTGCCCGTGCGGAAGTAGAGGCGGTTTGATGAGTGACATGCCGTGGAGATGGCCTCGGCCCACAAGAAAAGTGGGGTCTTGAACTCCGCCAACATAGACCTTGCCATATCCATAAGGGTCCGGTTCTTCCTCTCGGCTACACCATTTTGTTGAGGGGTATACGCAGCGGAATATTGATGACGAATTCCCTCTTCACTAAGAAACTCATTTAGGGTGTAGTTCTTGAACTCGGAGCCATTGTCACTTCTAATGGCCAATATAGGAACATTGTGTTGACGTTGCATTCATTGGAGAAGTCATGACGGCTTGTTGGGTCTCACTCTTCGACTTGAAGAAATAAACCCATGTAAATCTTGAATAGTCATCGACAATCACCAAGCAATACTTCTTCCCACCAAGACTTGGTTGAGGCACGGCACCAAATAGATCAACATGAAGAAGTTCCAATATCCTCGTTGATGAAATGATGGTCTTGTGGGTGGGGAGAATCATGCATCTTTCCTTCAACACAAGCCCTACAAAGACGATCTCTAGAAAAGAAACATTCTCTTTTAGTCCAAGAATGTGGCCACCCTTGTGAAGACTTTGCAAAGTTCTCATATTGACATGGGACAAGCGGCGATGCCACAACCACCCCACGTCGGCCTTTCCGAATAGGCACATTGCTTGAGTGTTGGTAGACTCCGAAAAGTCTACCACAAACAACTCATGTTCAACATACCCAACGAAAGCGACCTTTAGAGTCTTGCTCCACATGAGTACCACAATATCAAGATCAAAATGGACGGCAAAGCCCATCTTGTTAAGTGCACGAACGGACATTAAATTGTAACCAAGGGACTCGACAAGCATGACGTTCACAAGGGTGATATCCCTTGCTACTACCACCTTGCCGAGGCCCGATACCTTAGCTTTAGACTTGTCTCCATATGTGACGGTTGCATGATTATCATTTGGTCTCATCTCCATCATAAGCTCCTTGCTTCCGGTCATATGACTTGTACATCCACTATCAATCACCCATTTCGACCCACCGGAAGCATAGTCCTACAAGAAATCATTGCTTGGTTTTAGGTACCCATCTTGCAATGGGTCCTCTTTTGTTAGCAACAAGGGTCTTAGGAACCCAAATAGAGTAAGCAATGAAACCATCATAAGGACCAACATATTTAGCATAACATCCCCATAATAATCAACATAAAGAATATAGTTGGGGTTAGCATGTCCCGCAAAGTCACTACGAGGAGTGTTGCCCCTTGTGGCATCACCACTCGCAATGGTAGTCTTCTTTGCTTGTGCGGGCTTGGCCTTCTTCTTGTTCTTCTTCTTCTTCTTGGCAACATAACCAAGACCCTCTTTCCCAATGTGTGGCTTTTGCATTTGCAAAAGATCATCAAGAGGCTTGCTTTGGGAAATAGAGGCCTTGGCAAGTTCGACCTTCAACCTAGCATTTTCCTCAATGACATTTGCATGATCACAAGAAGTAGTAGAGGAACTAGGAACATTAGTTTTAGATGATTGAATTTGAAGTTGTTCAAAAGACTTGGTGAGAGTAGAGTGTTCACTCTCCAAGGCCTTGTGAGCCTTGGTGAGCTTCTCTAGCTCCTCGGTTAGTCTATCATGACCAACACCAAATTCAACCTTTTCTTTCTTGTAAAGCTTATATTTTGCAATAGCATGGTCACGTTCTTTAATGATTTGAGAAAAGATTGCATTTTGTGACTCATCAAGATTTTCAAGTTTCTCTTCAAGAGAAACACGAAGCTCATGCTCTTCCTCAAGAGCCACGGTGAGAGAAGCAATATCATTAGCATACTCTCTTTCAAGTCTCTCCTTCTCATCAAGCTCCTCTTGAATCCGCCCATAATCGCTCATGAGAGCTTCAAAGCGTTTCTTGGCTTCACCTTGCAAGTTAGTCATGAAACGATCCAAAGCAACATTTTCTTCCTTTACTCTAAGACTCATAAGATCATCCATTTCATTTATAGTCTTGGAGGGGGAAGGAGATGATACCTCGGTGGCCTTGGCCATGAGACACTTGGCGGATTGGATTGGGACATTCTCATTGGGGATTCGAAAAGGGATGAAGATGTTGATGAAGTAATGGCAATAGCGGCCACTTCACTTGTGGTTTCTTCTTCATCACTCTCACCCCGGACATGTACTCTCTCTTGTCACCAATACCATTCTTGAAGGAGGCTTCTTGTTGGGAAGTTCTTCTTGAAGAAAGGTTTCTTGCTAGGGGACTTGAGGCATTCTTGAGAACAAGCCTTCCTCCATGTTCTTCACGGTTCTCATAGGGACTCGGCAACATAGTGATATCTATCTTGGCAATTGAAGCAAGTCTTCATTTTGGGTTGCCCTCCTTGTAACCACTAGATTTGAACTTTTGCTCCACTTGAGCTTTAGCTTTGGATGGGTTCTTCCAAAAGGTCCTTGCCGCAAGAGCCACATAGTCCCTATGAGCAATCTTGAGTTCTTCGGGGTCCATGGAGGACACATCTTCACAATCTTGATCTTCATTGTTTCAACCACCTTGGCCTTCAAAGCAAGTGCGCTCCTTGTTGCATTCCAATAGCTCGGGCACGAGAGTCTTGTGCAATTTGGCTTGGACTTTGAAAGATTGCATCTCTTGCATGACTTCATTGGAGGTCAATTGTGGATAGTTGTGCCTTCCTTGGAGACTCTTCAAGTCGGCCGGTTCAAAGGGCAAGAGAGCATTCACATACTTCCTTTGATCCAATCATCATTCACATGAGTCCCACCAAGAGCTTTATAGGCATTGGAAAGGTACTTGAGTCTTCGATACATTTGCTCATGGTCTTCTCCATCCTCCATGAAGAACCTTCGGCCTTGTTGCTCATTTCCTCAAACCGGTTTCTCTTCATGCTTTCATTTCCAACGAACACCTCAACAAGACAAGCCCAAGCTTCTTTGGTGGTGGTGCAATGCTCGATGTGAGACATATCATCATCTCCCATGGCATCTCAGATCAAATCAAGAGCGGTGGCATTTAGTTGACAATCAACCGCCTCCCTTCTTGTCTTGTTGGATTCATCCACGGCTTAATATCCTTGCTCAATGATCCTCCAAATCTCGATCTTGGAGGATGAGGGATAGGTAGGCCGGGAGAGTATGGGAAAGGAACGGCACCATATACTCCCGAACCATTAGGTTGTTTAGGTGGGGTGTCAATTTTATCTTGTTCAACCCCCTTCTTCTTCCCACCAACCTCTTCATTCTCGGGTTTGTCAACATCCGAAGAAAGAGCGGTGGGTGGAGGTGAGATATCCTTAGCTTCCATAAGTTTCAAGATCATCTCTTGCAACTTGTCCATTTTAGTTTCCATGGAGGACTTCAAGGTATTGAAGTCCTCCACGGAAACCGAAGTGGACTCGGTGGGAAGCTCATGAATCTCAACTCCATGCTCATCGATGGACATACTTCTCTTAGGCGGTTAAGCCCGAATAAAGAGCCCTTGCTCTGATACCAATTGAAAGGATCGGTATGGCCACCTAGAGGGGGGGGTGAATAGGTGCTACTCAATTTTTAGCTCTTTTTCGAATTTAGGCTTGGCACAAAGGTAAATTCTCTAGATATGCAACTACGGTGAATTTACCTATATGACAAGTTAACAATAGACTAAGCACGATACAAGTAAGAGCTAGCGAGAAAGGAGTAAACAAATGGGAAGCACGCGGAGACAAAGATGTATTCCCGAGTTCCTCCTTTTTAGGGGAGTACGTCTCGTTGGAGGGGTGTGAGTTTCAAACTCAAACGCCACAAATGACCTCACCCTATTCTCCGATGAACCTTGCCCAAAAGCTCGGTTCACCTTCCACTATCGGAATCCTTCAAGGCGGAATCCGGAGCCCTTACAACAAACTTGAGGCTCAACCCACAAAATGATTGGGGCTCCCATGCACCACAACACCTGCTACACAAAAGTAACAAGCAAGTAAGTACAACAAGATGCCTAGGTTTTCCTAGTGGAAACCCTAGGCTCAAATCCCTCAAGTGAATGAGGGGGAAATGAAGAACGCTTTGGTGAAGTAGTAGATCCGGGCCTTCTCCTTCAATCCTCCAAAGATCAACGAGTTTGGATGGAGGAATTGGGAGATCTAGTGATTCTTGAGTTTGCAATAATGGTGGACTTCAATTCTGGGCGAGCTGTCTGTCCCAAGGTAGGTGGAGGAGTATTTATAGCTCCTCCTAAAAAGTGGCCGTTGAAGGGGAACTGGGAGGCCGGCCTGGGAGCCGGCCTCACGCGCTGCCTCAGAGTACCCAGAGAAGCCGGCCTGGGGCCTGGCCTGGGGGCCGGCCACCCATCCGAGCCAGCCGGCCTGGAGCCCGGCCTGGCTGGCATGGGGGCTGGCTGCCCAGCCGAGCCAGCCGGCCTGGAGCCCGGCCTAGCCGGCCTGGGGGCTAGCTTCCCAGAGTTTCACAACCACGGTGATTTCGGACGATTTCTTTCTTCTTTTTGTATTCTTATAAATCTTAATATTTCCTGAAAGCACTTAGCATCCTATTAAAATATCACCAGTGTTGTTATCTAACACACAAAACTCATAGGAGTAAATAAATGTCCTTTCACTTGTGCCAAGAGAATAACCTTTAGGTATGGGAAATGTCGTCTCAGTATGAAGAACAAAAGTTCAGGTTGAGAAAACGACTATGATAATAGGATCTAAAAAGAGAAACAAACCGTTGTACATTTTGTATGGTTTTTGGACCCGGGTTCCCTCATAAACTGGGTCACCTCTTCTATCTATTCGGGCGGTGGATACGACCACCTTGTACCTTAAAAAAAGAAGAGAAACAAACCGAAAAGTGCAAGACTGGATCATCTATAAACAAAATATTGATTTTCTCTTACTTAAAACAAAATCTTCAGAACATAGCAACTGTCAGTCAAGAAACAGGGGACGAATGTGTTGGCACGCTTTAAAAAATAGGATGATGTTCCTCTTAGACTTAATGCGTCATCCCTTAGTCAGTGAGGGAGCGAACATGGTACCTCCAACTGCAGTACAATAACAGGCACGCAGCTGTATCCACGAAGACACACCATGGCTGACCATGCATCAAAGCACACCATGCCCGACCACATCTTCACGTGCACTCCAATAACATGCACTTGAGCAGACTTATCCAAAAACAAGCACCAATTAGAAAATCGGCATGCGGCGCCGGTGAGTGCCTCCGACGGGCGGTGGTGTCACATCCCAAATTTTGGAACTAAGAAAAACTTAGTTTTACCAGACCCAAAATTCAGAGCCAACAAAAACTTTTTGAAATACTTCACTAATGATTGTATTTTCCTTCCTATTGCTCTGTTTGACCTTGTGTGACTTGATGTTTAAGTTGTTTGGCCAATAAATATTAACCTAAAGACCCAATCAAGATACAAATATATTTACCCTTCGTGATCAGGACATGACAAGAAAATATTCCATATATCTTCTCCACTCTTATTTTGGCCAACTCATTTTCAATGATGCTTTGGTTTTATTAACTATCCAAAAGCCTAGGATTCAAGAAAGAAAAGTGTTTCCAAAATTTCGTGTTTATAAACTATGAAGATCTATATGATACCTCCTACCTATTTTCAATCTTGCTAGTTTTCAAGGTATTTACAACACTTATGTTAAAACCCCTAGTTTCACTTCTTTTAGAAATAATGCATGTGGTAAATATTAACCCATATGTTCTCTACTATCTAAGCCTTTTGAAAACTATAAGATTTTGTGTTGTGGATCTCTCAGCATCTTATTGTCATGTGTGGTCACCATACCACTAAAACATATTAAGGGTTTTGGAGAATTGTTGATTGCTTTTGGTTTGTGTTTGATCATCATCTCCCCAACTATTTGAGTGTTCTGATGTGCTTGGGATGTTGAACTGCTTGTTTGATTTTAGCTTGTTGAATGCTTTGACTTGAGTGGCTTGCTGATGTGTATTATTATCTGAACCTAAGCAATGTGAGTTTACACTTGCAAAATTCATCCTAGTTAGTAATTACTTGTGTGGGGAGAGCATAAAATTACTCTTATTATCTTTCTTAGGTTTGAAGCCTATGTTTCCTTATTTATGAACCAAAAGCCTAATTCCAAAGTCTTACAAGAAATGATAAATATTTTTCAAAGTAGAATTTTATTAAGAATCACTTTTGTGATCTATATTCTGTACTCTCTCACCTCACTCAAAACAATAATTATCTTTGGTATTTGTTTTTGACCATTTTCAAAAGAGGCTAGAAATGGTTGTTAATTTATTTTGTGAACAAAAGTGTTTCCCAAAAATTATGTGTTTCCAAAAATATGGGGATCTATATGCTATCTCCTATATACTGCTCAACCTTGATATTTTCAACTCCTATTTTATAAACTCCTATTTTCACTCTTTTGGAAACCATAGAAGTGGGAAATATACTACCCATGTATTTTAGCAACCCCTCTTGAAAAATATCAAACTTATTGAGTCAAGCTTGCTTCAACATTATTATGGTTATGATGATACCTGATTACCATCCCACCACCTATCTGAATATTTGAAATTTTATTGAAAACTTATATTGTTTGCTTGTTTGGTTTATGTTTGTGTTGATTGTTATTTCCTTGTTTTATTGTTGCTTGGGTGAATAGTTATACAAATGTAATTGAACTTAAAGTTGAAAATACACAGATCACAATTTGGAATGTGACTTAAATTTAAAACAAACTCCTCAAATTATTCAACAAATGGAAATTTAGATCATGAGTTAAAGAAATGATCTTAATAAATTATTTTCCCTACCTAACTCTCAATTTCCTTCAAACAAATATTTTCTCTATGAAAATAAAAATTATTTGAAGTTAATATATATTTTTCAAGGAAATTACAAGAGTTCAAAACAATATCTCTCACTTGCTTTTGAAATAATAAAGGAGTATCAAATTGGTTTTACCAAAATAACATATTTAAACCCTATAAACAAATGTGGTTCAAAACATTTTATTTTGAAACACCAATTTTTGTGGAGCTTCTACATGTTATGGGGAGGCTACACAAATATTTTCATAATTTTTGAAATGGTTTTAGTGCCTCAATTAAATCCCTAAAGTGCTACTGGTTTTTAAAAGAAACAGAAACAGAGAAAAAGAACAGACAGGGGGTTTTCCAAAAAATGCCGTCTTCTTCCTGTAGCTCACAGCGCACGGCATGGCGCCAGTGGTCGCCGTGCAGCGCGCCACTGTGGCCACCTCGCCGCTGTGGAGAGGATAAGACCACCACCGAGGCCTCTCCTCTGCTCTCCCTCACCACCTGCTCACTCACCTGCTCCATCTCTCTCTTTTCTTTTCCCCACGAGACCGAGACCCTAGCCATGGCCGCCGAGCTCGCCGCCGTCGATTTAAGCATCCCCGAGCAGATCAAATAGCACCACGAGCTCCGCGCCGTCGCCTTCTACCTCCACGCCGAAGGAATCGAGCCAGGGAGCCCGGAATCGCCGTCACCGTCCGTTCTTCTCCGACCACGGCCGAAGCTTCGCCAAGCCATTGCCGATTCCCTCGACCTTCCCCGTCCTCGCCGAGCACACGCACGCATCAAGGGTGAGCACGCCGTGCTCCTGGACATTTCCGTTCCTCTCCTCTCTCTGTAGATCGACGAGTGCTTGTAGTTCGCCGTCGGCCGCCGCAGGTCGTCGTCGTGCGCGTCGCTCCGGCGACCATTAGTTGGCGGCGCCGCCGCTATAGGTGCCCCGTACTCTGGCGCGTCGAACGCACCCACCCGCGCATCCCCGCGCGTCCCCTGCCACCAAGCCCGTGCGTGTCGCCGTCGGTGGTCACCGCCGTCGCGCGCGCCGGTCGTGGCTTCATCGCGGTCAAACCTGGCCGTGGATCGACCTCCGCGTTGACGTGGACGCCAGCGTGGCCACGGGCCCCACTGGTCAATGACTGTGGGTAGCCCGCGGCTGAGTGAAAAAAACGTTCGGGCATTTTTCTGTAAATTATTAAAACTGACAGAAAATTGGATAAAACTTGTAAAATTCATATCTCCTGAAATACTAGTCCAAAAATTACAAACGAGGTACCAAAATGTTCAGAAAAATAAAGTATGTCTGTTGGCATAACTCACACATCCAACTAATTTAGTTTAGTTGTTGTTTTATTAAAATAATGAAAATGGCAGAATAGAAAAGAGTTTTGGAAAATTCATAACTTTATAAATAATGATCCAAGAATTAAGTTTGACCTATCAAAATGTTCAGCAAGTGATATACTTCATGTTCCACCTTGTTTCTAAACATGGATAATTATTTGTAGTGTTGTTTAAAATAAATTAACAAAAGGGCAGATTGAAAAGGGATTTTATAAATTCAATAACTTTTTATTGGTATATTAGAAAAATGTGGTTGATATATCAAAATGCTCAGAAAAATATGAACTGTCCAGTAACATCATTTGCATGCACAATTGAACAAGATTGCAGTACTGTACCTTTAGAAGTTAGAAAAATTATTAATTTAAAGGTGGAGTTATAATTTTCTCTTGTTGAAATAATTAATTCTGCACCCCATTTAAATTGCTGGTTAGTTTTATAAGTAAGTTCAGTGCATTAAAATTTCATTGCCATCATGTGTTTGTGCATTACACTTGTTATGCATGTGTGGTTAATGATTGTTACTTTCCGATGTTTTTATGCATCGATAGATCAAGCAATCGAGGTTCCACCGCAATACCCCGACGACCCGTATTACCAGTCCGAAGCTTGTTGTTTAAGTAGACTTTCGGTTAATAAAAGTTCCTTGATTAGCTTTGAGTTGTTACAATCGGAGTGTATGTTTGACTAGACGTTAGTTTATTTGGACTGGTAGCAGGACTAGTGCCTCCTAGCTTTGAGTAGCACGTTTAGTTTGGTTGCTTTATAGATTAGTGATCTGCTTGTTGTTGCTAGTTGTTTGCGCAACTTTGTGATCTTGGCTTGTGTATTGAGTGTTGTTTCTTTTGCGACGCTATTAGAGTGACCCTTGGAGAGGATTTCTGAAGAAGGATGGTATTTATCTTTATTGACGTATGAGAAGAAGTACAGGAACATTATGCTGAAACCAGGAAAGCTACTTCTCTGAGCTTGCATCTATATACATCTATTTTGGTTCACATGCTTTACTTATAAAGAGCATAAGTGATTTATGTGGTGTTTGCCACTAAAGCTATGATTTTGAAAACCCTTTTTCCAAAATACAAGTATATTATTTTGACACCCTATATGGAGGTATTAGATGGAAATTCTTTTTCAAACTATAGGATGGGAAAAATATTGTTTACTCAAAACTCCTTTGAAAATACTTGTATGGGTATGGAATGCCGAGATGTCGGTGTTGAAGTGAAGAATGGAGAATGGTGGTGTTTATGAAAAATGCACATCGTGTCCTAGTACTATGACGACCAACCATACCCTGTGCGACCACATTTACCCCCATATGGGACGGGGCTTAGTCATGTAATTTGCTCATATTAGTATGGGATACCTCATCGACGGAGATGACTCCGTTATGCATGAGGGGATGGTTCGGTGACCTACCCCTGACCTGGGTCCTCGCTCAAAATAAAGGAGAAAAATAAGGAGGAGGATAGAAGACGCCACCTTTGGGTCGCCGGGCAAAACTATGAGTCCTCACACTTAGGTTCCGAAGGACTGGACTGAGTGTCGATGGAAAGTGTCATATGGGCAGGGTCTTGTACTAGCATGAGCAAATGAGAGGCTATGATCGGTGACTCAACTTCGCATACACCTTGTATGGCGGGACGTGGCTGACACGATGAGTTGCCGGATGGATGTGGGAAAACCGTGCTACCTCTGCAGAGTGTAAAACTATTCGAATAGCCGAGTCCTCGGTAATGGACAGTTGGAAGGCTGTCCTAAGGCCATGTGCAAGTTTTTGCAAAGTTTTGAGATTTGAAAATAAAATGGAGATGTTTTATCTACGCAACTATGCCAAAGGGTCGGCATGAGGTTGCTGGAAAAGAGGAAGACCATGAAGGGCTATGGTCAAGAAGTGCAAAGTTTTGTGTTTTAAAAGTGGAAAATGTTTTATGCAACTATACCAAAGGGCCGGTATGAAGTTGTTGGGATTAAATGACCATGAAGGGCTATGGTCGGAAAAGGAGGAGTTTTGGGGAAATAAACCTGGTAATGATTTTCGGGAAAAAGTTTTAAAGAGACTTCTTACCCTTTTTAACAAAGATATATTTTCGGGAAAAAGTTTTAAAAGAGACTTCTTACAAAGACAGATTTATGGGAAAAAGTTCTAAAAGCCTTCTTTCCTTTTTCAACAAAGGTATAGAGATGTTTTTCTAAAAATACAAGGCTTATGAAAAGTTATAAAATTCTTCTTTATAGAGGTTTCAAACAAAGTCTTAACAAACAAAAGTCTATCCTTCTCTTTTTCAATAAGGATATAGAGTTTTCAAAGCAAACAAAGTTTTATTTAAACAATAAAAAGAGTAGTGCAGGCTCATTTCGGGGGTAGTTTGCGAGTACAATCAAATGTACTCATATTGGTTTCGTCCCTGGCTATTGTCTTAGCCAGATTTTGAAGAAGAGCAGTGCGAAGAAGAAGACTTCAATGACGTCGATGCGAACTAGGGTGCTTCCCAGTCAGCTGCTGTAGGGTTAAGGCAAATGACTTGGGCTCCACGTTGTTTGGTGATTTCCGCTGCAAGTACATGTTGAAGTTTATGGCTTCAATCAAGTAAGTAAATTCATTCGGTATTTATGGATGTTCTTTTGATACCAGTTTGATTGTGCTCAGCGACACACTGATCATGGGATCGCTGATGTTGTAGGCACAAGGGTATTTCGGACAGCTAGTTCGGGGTTCCCACAGGTGGCGCTTGGAAGTTCTGAATGACGTACGCTTACTTTGACGGTGGATCCCGTCAGCATGAAGGGCGCACATCCCGCGTGGATTTGCTTTCGGACAGAGGATTTGTAGCTTCAATTGTACATGGGACGGATCATAAGTTCAGATAAAAATATAATCCGAAGAGATAGCCATGGCGAGGCATTGGAGCAAATACATCCTGATCCAGAAACAGAGCGGGATGGCAAGGCGTAGGATCGGAGCCGGACGGTGGGAAAACAGCTGGCCTCCTGTCGCAGTGGCTAGTGCGGCGGGTGGACTACGGCCCGCGTGCAGAAGCGGGGCTCTAAACCCTCAGCGTGTGGTCGTGCAAGGCGAGCGTGCGGGCTGCGAGGGCGAGCTGCGAGGTGAGGACAATGACTGCGGCGGAGAGAGGGGCGGGCAGCGCGACGTCTGTAGAGAGTGACAGCGATGCGCGCGGCGTGCGGGATTACGGGACATGGGGTTAGATGATTACCGACGATTTTTTCGCGGCTTCTGTGCAACGGTGATTAGGGGCGTCGGACAATGTTTTACCGCTAATGGCGGGTGGGATGTGAACCCTTCGATGCTGGTTTGATGGCTGTGATTTGTTGGATCTGCCCCCTTCTGGGTCTTTTTATATTGGTATAGATCAGATGCGAGAGTCAAATTTCTGAAAAAATGAGATAGTCAAATATAAAAGGGCACATTGTTTCTCAAAAACGAAAAGTACATACGCTTGCTCGAAGCTCCCTACATGTCAATGTTGGTCACCATGCTTGGCTAGCTATTCTGCTACCATGGACTGGAGACCAATACAGGGAATGCGGCACACAGTCGACTCGATTTACTTTTCTCTCAGCCGCTGATTTCTCCGACCATTGGCAAACACGGACCTACAAGACCATGACTAGGTATGATTTTAATTTTCGGTGAGTCTTCGGTGATGTTGTTCGACTAGTCTAGAACGAGAGCATGAGAAGACGCGTCGCCAGCCCTCACGCGGCCACTCTTAGTGTTTATCGGTAACATTTTATATGTATAATATATAGAAATAAATATTTTGATGCTTCTAAGGCCCTGGATTTTAGTTTCGTCTTGCGAGTCACATGCCATTCTTTTCAAATCAAGTCACCTTAGTGGACCATCTCTCCGAGTCGGAGGGGGGAAATCCCATCTTGTTCAACAACTCACGCAAGTTGTTTCCTGAGTCGGCCCCAAATCTAATTTTAAAATTATCATGTTACAACTAGCGTTTGCTACCGGGATCGGCTAGAAAGACGCGGGCTTCCAGGACAAAACTTTAAGTCAAATGGCTGCTAGGATCCCCTTTCCCGAAAGATAAGGTCCAAAGTCCTATACGCCATTGGCGCAAGTACGTCCAGGCGGACGATGAGTTGGTGGAGGGGTGGAGGACTTTGTCTCGTCCCAAGGGATTGCGTGGGAACCATCATATGTTGGTAGTCCTAGTGCTTTGTGGAACCTCGAAGCACCGGAATGTGGTGGTCTTCGATGGAGCAACAACCTTTGTCACGGAGATCTTGCAGTGGGTACAGACAATGGTGAAGTTTGGTACAATGCAGGTATGCTTCACAATGAAAGAGATATGATTATGTTGGCGACGAGGTAGACACATAGTTTTTCTAGTGTTTTGTACGGTGGATTGTTGCACCCTGTGCCGCTATGACGTTGTATTCGGTGTATCTCACCACTCTTTCTTTTATACTACCTTTGTTCCAAAATATGAAGGTTTTGCTAGGCCATTTTAGCCTAGCAAAATGTTTTATATTTTGAAGCAGAGGTAATATGATACACATGTTATAGGTATTCTAGAAGCCAAAAATCGTTTCAGCACCAGGATGGTTGGCAACAAGGTATTTGTTCCGATTCTCCTTTTTTGGGGAAGAAAAGGACTGATATCTAATTCCGATGGCAACGCATATGAATAGTTGCTTTGTATTGATTATCTTTGAGTGAACTGCCGTGGTTCTTCCAAAACCAAAATAAAAATGAAAATGTGTATGCATGTAACATTTTATTATTCTATAACGTGCACACTCAACTAGAAATAAAATGTTACTCCTATATGACAAGTTAAGAAACTCGGGAAATAATGAATGTTCTCAACATAGCTTATTTAAGTCTCACTGGCCAACGTGAACAAATGAAATATCACATGATCTAATCGTGGAAATCCACTAATGATATACCAACCCTAGCTAATATGTAGTGTTCCAAGAAATATATGGGTTGCCTGTGGGGTACCCCGGACTAGCTGTCCGAAATACCCGATTATGCTTAACACAACGATCCGTGATCAGTCTGTCGTTGCACATAATCCGAATTGGATACCAAAGTTTACATCCATTACAGTACCGAATAAAAAGTCTTACATAAATGGTCATTTAGACCAAGTTCTTACATAGGTGCCTTCAGGGCCAAACCAAAATATCAGCGGAAGCTACGGCGTAGTAGACATCAAATTCTAACGATGACAACCCGACAGGCAGCTGACTTGTGGAGATCCTTAGTTGGCGTAGAAGTCGCCATACTCTTGCTCGGCGTAGTGCTCCTCCTCGTAGTCTGGCTAGGTCAATAGCCAGGGACGAAACCAATATGAGTACATTTGAATGTACTCGCAAACTACCCCAACATGAGTATGCACTAGTTTTATTTTAGTTGACAACTTTTATTTATTTTAAACATCTCTATATCTTTATTGAAAAAGGTAAGAAGAGTTTTATAACTATTTTTAAAAGAAACCAACATCTCATTTGTTCTCCAAAACTCCCCCTGTTTCTGACCATGGCTCACCATGGTCCATCTATTTCAACAACTCATATCACTCCATGTGGTATAGCTGTGTAACACCATCTCCAATTCAGTTTCTTTTTAAACTTAAAAACCTTTCCAAAAACTTGCACATGGTCAAAGTAGGGCCTCCCAACTGTCCATATCCGAGGACTCGGCTATTCGAATAGTTTTACACTCTGCAGAGGTAACACGCTTTTCCCACATCCATCCGGCAACTCATCGTGTCCGCCACGTCTCGCCATACAGGGTGTATGCGAAGTAAGCCGCCGACCATAGCCTGTCCTTTGCTCATGCTAGTATAGGATCCTTCCCATATGACACTTCCAACACACTTAACCCAGCCCTTCGGAATCTAAGTGTGAGGACTCATAGGTTTTGTCCGGCGGTTTATGGTGGAACCTTCAATCCTCCTCCTTATCTTTCATAGAGTTTGAGCGAGGACCCGGGTCAGGGGTAGACCAACACACTATCCCTCATGCATGACGGAGTCATCTCCGTCGATGAGGTATCCAGTACTAATATGAGCAAACTATATGGCTAAGCCTTTTCCCATATGTGGTGGATGTGGTCGCACAGGGTATCGGATGGTTGACGTAAGTACAAGGACACACTGTGCATTTTTCATAAACATCACCATTTTTCCTCTTCTCCATTCCAACACCGACATCTCGGTATTTCATAATCTCCCAAGTAATTTCAAAGGAGTTTTGAACAAAACATAATTGTTTTTCCCATCCTATAATTTGATATAACTATCTTATATTTCTACATAGGTGGCAAAATAATTTCCATATACTTTTGAAATGGGTTTTATAAATCTTGCCTTGAGAATAAAACATGTTATGAAAGTAGATGCATATGTTTGTAGTGCAAGCTCAAAGAATAGCTTGCCTTGCTTGGCAAAGTGATCTTGCTCTTGTTCTTCAATTTCAGCAAACTCTCCTTCCTCGATATATCCGTCAACGTTTTCGTCTAATTAATAAACAAACAATGCAAACAATCACTAAGCTATACAAGCAATCATCTCAACACAACAATCAAGAACATCACACATAGCTACTGCACACATCAAACCATACAATTTGGTTTCAAAATATTTGAATTAAACATCATTTATTTATGTTCAACATTATGGCAGAAACTTGTGGAACATGTTTAATTCAATAACTTGAGTTCTGTTGGTCACAAAAATACAAACTAAAATTCTATGGGAAGCTACTGATGTGTAGAAGATAACACAATTGAGTTTGGATTAATTTGAGTTACCAAACTCTCTACATATTTGTTTGAATCCAGAAGCTTAATAATCAAGTTTTAGCTACCAATTAAGTTATGTTGCTCCTAAAATTAAATCCTTTTAGGGGTAACTAAACATGACTAAATGTGACCTAACAAAATTGGTCCTAATTCATTTGGGTTTACCATTAAACATAATTAAATGTTTGAGTGCAGAAGGGTGTTTAAACTTCAACTGAATACTAAACAAATACTACTGCACCATTAATTCTACCAAAAATAGGGAAACTAATACATGACAGTACTAAGCTATCAAAATTGGTTTGGAATTATTTGGACTAACATAGTATCAGAAACAAACAAGTTTAGAATTTAAACCTTCTGTAGTATTTTTAATAATACTTTTTATCTATTTAATTAAATGACATGAGACCAATTGGGTTGGTTAACAATTTCATAATATTTTCATAACAGTTGAGTTTGATTTATTTGGATTCCTAAATCTCAAGATATTGAATTTACAAATTCATACCAGTACTGAAAATTTCAGAGAATTTGAATTAGGAAAATCCACTGTTGTGGATAATGTTGAAATTGCTGACATGGGGGACCCACTGGTCAGCGGCTCAGTACGCGCGGGGAAATTAATAAAACCCTGACGAACGGGGCCCGCTCGTCAGTCTCTCTCTCTCTCTCTCTAATACACGAAACGGTACGCAACCGTTGGATCGAGATCCAACGGTCCACGTGCGACGCGACGACGGCGACCAAGATTTGGCGGCGCTGCCGCGCCGGCGGCGATGTGGTGGACGGATCTCTCACCTAGGGGGCACGGGAAGGCACGGCGATGATGCAGATCGACGGCGGTGGTGAGGTGGAGGCTCCTGGCTGAGTTGCACTTGCTGGGGTGGAGTGGTTCGTCGGCGGCGAGGTCTCCGTCTTCCTCGGCCACGGACAGCAACTCCGGCGAGGTTCCACGGCCGCGTCTGGGCACTAATCAAAGGGAAAAAGGGATGGGGTGAGTGCGGTGAGCTCGGGAAACAGCGTAGAGGGGTCGGAGGGGAGAATGGAGCAGAGGGGCGCTGCGGCCACGACGAACCTCGTCGGCGGCAGAGCTTCGGCCCGGCACGCCCTTCTGGCGGCTCACGGTGAAGTTGGAGAGGGGGAGTGAGGGAGTGGGGTGGTGTGCTTCTTCTAGACGGGTGAGGGGTGGTTTTATAGCGTAGGAGGCGGCGTACGGTGGACGGGGTGCAAGCACGTCCGCGGCTCGCTGGCGGGAACTCCTCTCGAATTCGAGCCGTGAGGGGCGAGGCGTGGCAATGCGAGGGCGAGCGGGGTCCGGGGAGGTTCTAGAAGGTTTCGGGAGCGAGCAGCGCGTGTCGAGGAGCAAGGGGGCGGGCCAATTTCACCGGCGCCGTCCAAGTGCTGCTGCGGGCCAATTAAACTAATTCAAAATATTATTTGAGAGAGAAAAGTAGTAAGGACAAAATGGGAGTGTTTACATTATCACTCCTCTGAATTTTATTGTAAAGGAAAATAATTTCTTACTTGGAGAATTTCTATGTGACACTTGTCACTTTGATTTTATTTCTTGTTTCAATTTCTTTGTGTTTGTAAATAATCTTTTCAATTCAAGCAAACATATTACAAGCAACAAGAAAATAATGTCACAAGTATAATACACAAGCAACAAGCATAACCAACACATATAATTTAACAAAAGTTTTTGTTGGCTCTCATTTTTGGAATATTCTGTTTATAATTTGGGATGTTACAATCCTTCCCCCCTTAAAATAAATCTCGTCCCGAGATTTGCTAGGCTTAGGTACTAAAGAGGTCTGGGAATTCGCTTCGAAGATAATCTTCGCGTTCCCAAGTTGCTTCTTCTTCAGAGTGGTTAGTCCACTGGACTTTGTAAAACTTGATCGCACGTCTTCGGGTAACACGAACATCTTCTTCGAGAATCTTGAGAGGTCTCTCACGATAAGTCAGGTCTTGGTTCAGGTCGATGGAGAGGTGGTCGATGTTTTTGAAAACATCAGGCTGGTCAGGAACTTCAAGACACTTCCGGAGCAAGGAAATGTGGAAGACATCATGATAATCTCCTAACTCCTGGGGTAACTCCAGCTGATAGGATACTTCTCCTCGACGAGCAATGACCTTGAAGGGTCCAATATACCTTGGCGCTAATTTTCCTTTGACATGGAAACGCTGCATTCCTTTAAGGGGTGTCACTCGGAGATAAACATAATCTCCGACGTTGAAGGTGAGGTCACGGCGCTTGGTGTCAGCGTAACTCTTCTGACGGGATTGGGCAGTTTTGAGGCGTTCACGAATAAGCTGAACTTGCTCTTCAGCTTCACGGAGGGTATCTGGTCCGAACAATTTGCTTTCTCCGGTATCGGACCAATTCAGGGGTGTACGACACTTCTTGCCGTAAAGGGCTTCAAAAGGGGCCATTTGCAGACTAGACTGATAACTGTTGTTGTACGAGAACTCTGCAAACGGAAGACAATCTTCCCACTTGGAACCATAGGATAGAACACATGCGCGAAGCATGTCCTCCAATATCTGGTTCACTCGCTCAGTTTGGCCATCGGTCTGGGGATGATAAGCTGTGCTAAATGCTAACTTGGTTCCGAGGGCTTCATGAAGGGATTTCCAGAATCTTGAGGTGAATTGCGTGCCTCTATCAGATACAATCTTCTTAGGCACACCATGCAGGCTCACTATTCTGGAAATATACAAGTCGGCCAATTGATGTCCCCGATAGGTGGTGTTGACAGGATGAAATGGGCAACCTTGGTCAGTCGATCAACGATGACCCAGATTGAATCATGGCCTCGGTTGGATCTTGGAAGTCCGGTAATAAAATCCATTCCAATCTCATCCCACTTCCACTCGGGAATTTTCAAAGGTTGAAGCAATCCAGCGGGTCGCTGATGTTCAGCCTTAACTCGCTGGCAGATGTCACACTTGGCTACGAATGAACCAATCTCTCGCTTCATTCCATGCCACCAAAATCTTTCTCGAAGGTCTTGGTACATTTTGGTTCCGCCGGGGTGGATTGAATAAGGGGTCTCATGGGCCTCCTTCAGGATTAACTCCTTAAGTTCCGTGACATTGGGCACACAGATACGGTCATTGAATTTCAGCACTCCTTCAGCATCTTCGGTAAAACCGGGTGCTTTGCCGAGGGAAATCTTCTTCCTAATTCCCTCTATGCTTTCATGACCTTTTGGGCTTCTTTGATTTGATCCATCAGGGTTGGGGTTAACTCTAATTGGCGAGATAACCATGGCTAACAAGCTCTAGTCCAAAATCTTGGAACTCTTTGAACAAGGCTGGCTGTTCGGCTTGGATCAGGGCATTCAGGGTGCAAGGTTTGCGACTAAGGGCATCGGCAACTACATTAGCCTTTCCAGGGTGATAATGGATTCCAATATCATAATCCTTGATTAATTCCATCCATCTCCTCTGTCGCAGGTTCAGATCTTTCTGGGTGAAAATATACTTCAAGCTTTTGTGATCTGTATAGACCTCGCAGCGATGTCCCGCAAGATAGGGACGCCACGTTTTGAGGCAAGAACAACAGCAGCTAACTCCAAGTCATGGGTTGGGTAATTCTCTTCATGCGGTCGCAACTGCCGGGACAGGTACGACACAACTTTGCCTTCTTGCATCAGAACGCAACCAAGTCCGAGGCGTGATGCATCGCAATACACGTCGAAACTCTGGGTGACGTCTGGCATGATCAGGATTGGGGCTGAGGTTAGTCTCTTCTTCAGTTCTTGGAAACTATCCTCACACTTCTGAGTCCATTCAAATTTCTTGTCCTTCTTCAACAGTTGGGTCATGGGTTTGGCTATACTGGAAAATCCTTCAACGAACTTGCGGTAATAACCGGCAAGTCCGAGAAAGCTTCGGATTTCAAACACATTGGTTGGGGATAACCAGTCGATAATGGCTTGATCTTCTCGGGTCAACAGAAATTCCTCCGGCAGACACAACATGTCCGAGAAATGCCACTTCACTGAGCCAAAACTCACACTTGCTAAGCTTGGCATACAGCTGGTGCTCTCGGAGGTCTCCAAAACTAGACGCAGGTGTTCAGCATGCTCTTCTTCGGTCTTGGAATAAATAAGGATGTCATCAAGGAAAACTACCACGAACTTGTCGAGGTACTCCATGAAAATCTTGTTCATGAGATTCATGAAATAGGCTGGGGCATTGGTCAGACCAAAAGACATCACGGTGTATTCAAACAACCGTAACGAGTGGTGAAGGCGGTCTTGGGAATGTCTGTCTCTCGGATCTTCAACTGATGGTATCCTGTCCGAAGATCGATCTTGGAAAAGACTCGGGCTCCGTTCATTTGATCGAACAGATCCTCGATCTTGGGAAGAGGATACTTATTTTTAATGGTTACGTCATTCAGCTTGCGATAATCCACACACAGGCGTGTGGTACCGTCTCTCTTGTCCACAAATATAATGGGTGATCCCCAAGGTGAAGCACTTGGGCGAACAAGTCCTTTGCTGAGCATATCTGCCAATTGCTTCTTCAACTCAACCAGCTCTTCCGGATTCATCCGATAAGGTCTTTGGGATATAGGGGCGGTTCCTGGGATAAGCTCAATTATGAACTCAATTTCCCGGTCTGGCGGCATACCAGGCAATTCTTCTGGGAAAACATCCTTGAACAGGTGAACAACACGGATCTCATCTAGGGCAGGTCGAGCTATGCTCTCATGGCAGCCTGGGTGGGATTGACTAGTTTCAGACACATACTCCACTTCTACTTCTTTGTCGGTGGTGATGGATACAGCTCTTCTAGCACAGTCAATTCGACCATGGTACTTGGCTAACCAATTCATACCGAGTATAACATCGATGCCTTGGGTTCCCAGAACAATTAAGTTAACTGGAAACTTTTCTCCTTTGATCTCAAGGGGTACATCGGAGCAAAACATCTTGGTCTCTACGGTGGATTCTGGGATTTGGATGACCATGGGTTTGGGTAAGAGGCTCTCGACTAAACCTCCCTTAGCAACAAATTCTTGGGTAACAAATGAATGGGTAGCACCAGAATCAAACAGAACAGTTGCAGGTACTGAGTTGACAAGGAACGTACCCAGCACAACATCCGGAGCATCCTGAGCTTCTTCAGCATTGATGTGGTGCAGACGACCCTTGGCAACAGCAGCATTTCCGCGGGGTGCGGCATTCTTGCCATTTCCATTACCATTGCGGCCTTGACCATTGTTCGGAGCCGGCGCATTGGGGCGCTGAACATTCCTCTTAGGATTGGGGCATTGTCTGGAGTAGTGACCCTTGTTGCCGCATTCAAAGCAGACAACATTGGCATTGGGGTTGAAGTTGTTGAAGTTTCCTCCGGGACGGTTATTGTCATTGGGGCGGTTGAAGTTGTTTGGGCGGTTAGGGAAATTGGGGCGTGGAGCTTGGGGTGGACGATAGGCAGGCCTGGGTTCTGCTGAAAGATACGAGGTTTCTGGCTGCTCGAACCTTCCTGAGCATTCATCCTCCTCTTGCGACCTTCATACATAGACTTGCGCTTGGTCTCCAGCTGGATGCCTTGTCCACAAGTGACTCCAGATCACGGAAGTCATGGATAACCAGAGCACACTGCAGTTCATCATGGAGTCCACTCATGAAACGCTCCATCTTCTTCTCTTCTTTGTCGGTGTCATCAGGAGCATACCGAGATAAATCGGTAAATCATCCAGATAACCGACCACATCTCTACTTCCCTGCCTCAGTTTGCGGAACTCATCCTTCTTCCTCTCAATAAGTCCGTAAGGAATATGCTTCTTGCGGAACTTCTCCTGGAACTCAGCCCAGTTGATGACATGACCAGCTGGCTGGAGAGTCTTGGTAGTTTCCCACCAAGCTCTTGCAGGTCCAGCGAGATAGTGGGTTGCATACACACTTCTCATTTTCTCCCACAGCAGCAACTTCAAGATTATTGTCGATGGTGCGAAGCCAATCATCGGCTTCTAGTGGGTGAAGTCCCTTGGAGTAGGTGGGTGGGTTGGTCTTCTGAAAATCGCCTAAGGTGGATCGCTGGTTCTCATTGCCATTGCCATTACCACCATTGTTGTTGTTGTTGTTGTTGTTATAGGCGGCTGCGAGTTGTTGCAGGGCAACGAGATGAGCCTGGCGCTCCTGCCGGGCATTCTCACGTTCCTCCATGATAAGCGCGAGAAGTTGGGCGGGGGTTGGGTCCGGTGGTGGTGGTGCTGATCCTGATCCTCCCGTATTGTCGCGACGGGGCGGCATCCTGAAGCACACCGGGTATAAGAGGCAAGGCAAAGAAAAGTTCGACTAAGGGAAAAGACGATCTTCAAGTGGTTGATTAATTTAAGGTTTATATGAAAATATTTCACACAGATTTAAACAAGACAAACATACTTATATATTACCAACATCACATCAAGGAGTTCACATCAACAACAAGCTTACAACATCAAGCTTACAACATCACCTTACATCTAGATACATAACATCTGGTTTCCAAAAGAACCACTACTTCGACTCGACTAGCGATAGGGGTCAACCTAATCCTGCGGTAGTGATCAAGTCACTCGCCTACTGAGGTGGAACCTCCAGCTCTAACACGTCAGCATCTGACTGGTAGGCTGGCTCCTCGGGATCCTCCTCCTCGTCCTCGAGAAGTGCCTCGAGTGGCTCCTCCTCCTCGTCAACTAACTCCTCCTCATCATCCTCCTCCTCACAGTCCATCTCCTCCACGAAGTCATCATCGTCACTGAGGAAAGCGTTGTTCTCCTTGCGGAGATCCTCGCCCTCCTCCTCCATCTCGTCAGTATGGTGCTCTAGATCCTCAATCAGCCCGTCCTGCTCTGCCACCTTCGTGCGGAGCTTCACGATAGTCTTCCTCAGCTGGGCCCTCTTCCTGAGAAGAGCAACCTTCTCCACCATCAGCTTCATCTCGTTCTCGCGAAGCTCAACGAGCGACTCGCGGTCGAAGTGGAGCTGAATCCTAGTGCGCAACAGATCATCCTGAGTGCACTGAAGTAAGATCTCCATGTCCATGATGTAGCTCCCAAACATCGGGTGGTAAGGTGAAGGAGTAGGGTGTCCATCGCAGTTGCGCCTCCCGTAGAACCGGAAACGGGAGTCTACTAACTCCGCCTTGTGCTCCTCACAAAGTCGGGCTAGCATCCTCTGTGTAGCAGTACAGAGACCATCAACCCAGGTGGCCTCCTTGGTGGTGAAGATGAGCGTCCTGGAACTGGGAGACTTGATGTTCCTGCGAACTGACGACCTGATGAGCCAGCTCAGCCTTCCGACACCATGAACATCAATCTGAGCTCCCTCAAACTCTGGAGCGGGGCGACCTAACAGCTTGGTCAACTCGAACAAGTCCCTCTCAAACGTCAACTTGCTGTCCTTCTCCAGCTGAACGAACTCGGTCCAATGGAGTGCCATCTACAGTTTTTAAGCAAAATTTTAAGTTAGTTAGGTGACAAGTATATCAAAATTTTAATATAGTAGGGCAACAAGTGAGTCAAATTTTAAGCTTAATGAGAGGTGTGCAAAATTTTAGGGATACAAGGAAAATGTAATATTTAATGAGTAAAATTTTGCATAAGTAAGAGGATTGGAGATAAGCAGTTTTCGAAAATACTTCATTCCTTTCTTTTTAGAAATTCATCTTTTGTAACATTTGACAAACGACCATGCTAACTAAGGTTTCCTAAAGTCAGGATGGCTCTGATACCAAGTCTGTGGGGACCCCGGACTAGCTGTCCGAAATACCCGATTATGCTTAACACAACGATCCCGTGATCAGTCTGTCGTTGCACATAATCCGAATTGGATACCAAAGTTTACATCCATTACAGTACCGAATAAAAGTCTTACATAAATGGTCATTTAGACCAAGTTCTTACATAGGTGCCTTCATGGGCCAAACCAAAATATCAGCGGAAGCTACGGCGTAGTAGACATCATATTCTAACGATGACAACCCGACAGGCAGCTGACTTGTGGAGATCCTTAGTTGGCGTAGAAGTCGCCATACTCTGCTCGGCGTAGTGCTCCTCCTCGTAGTCTGGCTAGGTCAATAGCCAGGGACGAAACCAATATGAGTACATTTGAATGTACTCGCAAACTACCCCAACATGAGTATGCACTAGTTTTATTTTAGTTGACAACTTTTATTTATTTTAAACATCTCTATATCTTTATTGAAAAAGGTAAGAAGAGTTTTATAACTATTTTAAAGAAACCACCATCTCATTTGTTCTCCAAAACTCCTCCTGTTTCTGACCATGGCTCACCATGGTCCATCTATTTCAACAACTCATACCACTCCATGTGGTATAGCTGTGTAACACCATCTCCAATTCAGTTTCTTTTTAAACTTAAAAACTTTTCCAAAAACTTGCACATGGTCAAAGTAGGGCCTCCCAACTGTCCATATCCGAGGACTCGGCTATTCGAATAGTTTTACACTCTGCAGAGGTAGCACGCTTTTCCCACATCCATCCGGCAACTCATCGTGTCCGCCACGTCTCGCCATACAGGGTGTATGCGAAGTAAGCCGCCGACCATAGCCTGTCCTTTGCTCATGCTAGTATAGGATCCTTCCCATATGACACTTCCAACACACTTAACCCAGCCCTTCGGAATCTAAGTGTGAGGACTCATAGGTTTTGTCCGGCGGTTTATGGTGGAACCTTCAATCCTCCTCCTTATCTTTCATAGAGTTTGAGCGAGGACCCGGGTCAGGGGTAGACCAACACACTATCCCCTCATGCATGACGGAGTCATCTCCGTCGATGAGGTATCCAGTACTAATATGAGCAAACTATATGACTAAGCCTTTTCCCATATGTGGTGGATGTGGTCGCACAGGGTATCGGATGGTTGACGTAAGTACAAGGACACACTGTGCATTTTTCATAAACATCACCATTTTTCCTCTTCTCCATTCCAACACCGACATCTCGGTATTTCATAATCTCACAAGTAATTTCAAAGGAGTTTTGAAAAACATAATTGTTTTTCCCATCCTATAATTTGATATAACTATCTTATATTTCTACATAGGTGGCAAAATAATTTCCATATACTTTTGAAATGGGTTTTATAAATCTTGCTTGAGAGTAAAACATGTTATGAAAGTAGATGCATATGTTTGTAGTGCAAGCTCAGAGAATAGCTTGCCTTGCTTGGCAAAGTGATCTTGCTCTTGTTCTTCAATTTCAGCAAACTCTCCTTCCTCGATATATCCGTCAACGTTTCGTCTAATTAATAAACAAACAATGCAAACAATCACTAAGCTATACAAGCAATCATCTCAACACAACAATCATGAACATCACACATAGCTACTGCACACATCAAACCATACAATTTGGTTTCAAAATATTTGAATTAAACATCATTTATTTATGTTCAACATTATGGCAGAAACTTGTGGAACATGTTTAATTCAATAACTTGAGTTCTGTTGGTCACAAAAATACAAACTAAAATTCTATGGAAAGCTACTGATGTGTAGAAGACAACACAATTTGATTTGGTTCAATTGGAGTTACTAAACTCCCTACACATTTGTTTGAATCCAGAAGCTTAATAATCAAGTTTTGGCTACCATTAAATTATGTTGCTCAAAAATTAAATCCTTTTAGGGGTAACTAAACATGACTAAATGTGACCTAACAAAATTGGTCCTAATTCATTTGGGTTAACCATTAACATATTTAAATGTTTGAGTGCAGAAGGGTGTTTAAACTTCAACTGAATACTAAACAAATACTACTGCACAATTAATTCTACCAAAATTAGGGAAGCTAATACATGGCAGTACTAAGCTAGCAAAATTGGTTTGGAATTATTTGGACTAACAGAGTATCAGAAACAAACAAGTTTAGAATTTAAACCTTCTGTAGTATTTTTAATAATACTTTTTATTATTTAATTAAATGACATGAGACCAATTGGGTTGGTTAAACAATTTCATAATTTTCAGAACAATTGAGTTTGATTTATTTGGATTCCTAAATCTCAAGATATTGAATTTACAAGTTCATACAGTACTGAAATTTCAGAGAATTTGAATTAGGAAAATCCACTGTTGTGGATAATGTTGAAATTGCTGACATGGGGGACCCACTGGTCAGCGGCTCAGTACGCGCGGGGAAATTAATAAAACCCTGACGAACGGGGCCCGCTCGTCAGTCTCTCTCTCTCTCTCTAATACACGAAACGGTACGCAACCGTTGGATCGAGATCCAACGGTCCACGTGCGACGCGACGACGGCGACCAAGATTTGGCGGCGCTGCCGCGCCGGCGGCGATGTGGTGGACGGATCTCTCACCTAGGGGGCACGGGAAGGCACGGCGATGATGCAGATCGACGGCGGTGGTGAGGTGGAGGCTCCTGGCTGAGTTGCACTTGCTGGGGTGGAGTGGTTCGTCGGCGGCGAGGTCTCCGTCTTCCTCGGCCACGGACAGCAACTCCGGCGAGGTTCCACGGCCGCGTCTGGGCACTAATCAAAGGGAAAAAGGGATGGGGTGAGTGCGGTGAGCTCGGGAAACAGCGTAGAGGGGTCGGAGGGGAGAATGGAGCAGAGGGGCGCTGCGGCCACGACGAACCTCGTCGGCGGCAGAGCTTCGGCCCGGCACGCCCTTCTGGCGGCTCACGGTGAAGTTGGAGAGGGGGAGTGAGGGAGTGGGGTGGTGTGCTTCTTCTAGACGGGTGAGGGGTGGTTTTATAGCGTAGGAGGCGGCGTACGGTGGACGGGGTGCAAGCACGTCCGCGGCTCGCTGGCGGGAACTCCTCTCGAATTCGAGCCGTGAGGGCGAGGCGTGGCAATGCGAGGGCGAGCGGGGTCCGGGGAGGTTCTAGAAGGTTTCGGGAGCGAGCAGCGCGTGTCGAGGAGCAAGGGGGCGGGCCAATTTCACCGGCGCCGTCCAAGTGCTGCTGCGGCGGCAATGGGGGACAGGGCGGCGATTTCGGCAACGGGGTGCTCGAGTTCGTGCAGAGGGCGCAGAAGCGACGACCGTGGACGGCTGCGAGCGAGAGGGGGGCCTGGGGGGCCCGGGGAAACGGCGAGGCGCGCGGCGTGCGGTGACAACACGGCGACGGAGAGGTAGGCGATGACACTTTTGCCAAAACCCCCTGGCTCCTGTGCGCTTCTTCTTTTCCTTCTTCTTTCATCTATTTACTTTTTAGTCCTTCTGTTAATTGCAGTAGCACTTCTTGATTTAATTTGAGGCACTAAATCAATTTATAAAAATTTGCCAAAATTTGTGGGGCCTTCCCATAATGTGCAGAAGCTCCACAAAAATTGGCTTTGCAAAATAAAATGTTTTGAAACATTTTCTTTCATAGGGTTTTAATTTTTTTAAATTTTGGTTTTATTGCTAATTGAATTTTTAAACTAATTCAAAATATTATTTGAGAGAGAAAAGTAGTAAGGACAAAATGGGAGTGTTTACATTATCACTCCTCTGAATTTTATTGTAAAGGAAAACAATTTCTTACTTGGAGAATTTCTATGTGACACTTGTCACTTTGATTTTATTTCTTGTTTCAATTTCTTTGTGTTTGTAAATAATCTTTTCAATTCAAGCAAACATATTACAAGCAACAAGAAAATAATGTCACAAGTATAATACACAAGCAACAAGCATAACCAACACATATAATTTAACAAAAGTTTTTGTTGGCTCTCATTTTTGGAATATTTCTCTGTTTATGAATTTGGGATGTTACATTGCCCCCAACAATTCCTTTTTTGGAAATTGAGAAAAAAAATATATACCTGAATTAAACGAGAGTGGAAGTTGCAATACTAGGCGATGCTATTCTTTGCTCGTGCAGTTTTTTGACAGCAAAACAACAAAGACGCCATAAGTAAGAAGACCACCGCAACCACCCCGTAGCCACCGCTGCCCGCGGCACTCCCATGGCGCCTCACCCTTCTCAAATCACGGCCATCCCCTCGAATCCCTCCCACACCCACACGCACTAGATCTCGTCGCCGGCCACACCCCCACCCCCATCGCTAAGTCCATTGCTCGCCTCTCCACTCACTCTAGTCTCGACAGCGTCTTCTCCGTCGCAGCTCCTTATCGTCGTGCCGTCTAGCGCTGTCTCGTGTGGTGGTGGTGGTGGTGGTGGGGGGAGGAGGGACGTGTCGCGAGGGCCACGAGCACACACACACGTAGAAAAGCAGTTTCGTGAAATACTACGAGTACAAACAAGATAAAAGAACCAAACTGCAAATTTTAACGTGTCACAACTCACAACTGTTTAGTCCCCGGAAGAATTTAATTTGCCACCACATTTTGATTTTTGAGCGGCCATGGCGCATGCATTTCCATTGTTGGCACGTGCGGTCGATCGGGGTGCTAGAATAATAATTTATCGAGGGGCCACGAAGAATCCAGCGCCTTCCTCCTCGATCGTTAATTAGCCGGAGGACCGTGCGTTACGTAGCTGCATCAACAGTTAAGTTGGTCACCGGTATTAAATAACGAGATTGACGCCTATCAACCCGCTTTTCTCTGCGTCCCTATACACAGTACCAACGCGCGGATAGAGCGAAAGTGCACGTCGATCGTCACACGGAGGCCGAACCTGAAACACAGCGCGCGCTCACTGCTCGACGCCAATGGCGGCGCCGGAGGGGGAGGAGAAGGCGGCCACGGGGCACCCACTGCTGCGGGTGCTGAGGCGGGACAAGTACACGCACGGGCTGCGCCCTGCACAGATGGAGGCGCTCCGGGCCATGTGCGGCGCGCTCATCCCGTCGCTGCAGCCGGAGGAGGAAGAGGACCTCGACGGCCGCGTCGACACGCCGCCACGCGGCAAGGAGCTTGAGCGGTTCTACCTCGCCTCCGGCGCCGATTCCACTATCCCGGACGAGGTGATCGATCGAGCTCACCCATATATAACTGTGCTCCTCCTAGTACCTTACGTAGGTACGTGGTTCATGCCTTGTTTGGACCAAGATGGACAGTATGCAACCTATCGACAAAGTTCATGAGTTAGAGCGCTGACTTCTTTTGAAGCAACAGGGATTTTCTTAGAATGGTGACTTGACAACGAGAAAGAAGACCGTCGATGAGTTAATTAAGCGCCTGGTTTCCATATTCTCAGGTTGCGGAGCTGGCGTTCACCCGGTGCGTGTGGGAGGGAGTTCTCCTGGTGCATATCACCCTCTGGCTCCTGTGCACCAGGCTCGGCACGCTGGCGCTGTGCGGACGGCTGTGCGTCTCCGGCGAGTTCCCGTACGTTCGCCGCTTCGCCGACATGCCGGTGGACCGGCGGGAGGAGGCGCTCAAGCGGTGGACCGCAGCGCGGTGGCTCATCCCCGTCAAGATCGCCTTCGCCATCGTCAAGAGCATCTGCCTCAACGTCTTCTACACCACGGTGCGCACCTACTACAGTATCTCGCTGATCTTTTGTTGGGGCTGTGCATAATCATGCGCTAGCTAGCGTGCAAAACAAATTATTGAAAGCCAGGTCGATCGATGGATAGCGCGGTCCTGATGACCCGTCTTATCATGGGTCACATCTCACATGCATGTCCGTATTGGCCATGCTTGCATCGGTCGGAACGCACCTTAATCCAGTTAGTCAGTAAATATATCTACTCCTAGGATGATTAGTGATGATGTGCCAGAAGAGAGCACATCCCATCCCACGACCTTGTTCGTGCATATACGGTTTGCACAATGTATATGTTAATTTTCGACTATATAATTGGTCAAACTTACATTCGAGAAACGATCAAGGACAAACAACTGACTATATTAACTTTCGACTATATAATTGGTCAAACTTACATCAATCGGGGACATTCCTGAAACTTAATGATCTTTAAATTGCTCAAATACACAATCATTCCATGCCGATTAAATTTACCCTCTTGACTACAATGATCAATTGAATCTTGCATATTCATGTAGC
Source organism: Poa pratensis (assembly GCA_947311845.1). Lineage (NCBI taxonomy): Eukaryota > Viridiplantae > Streptophyta > Magnoliopsida > Poales > Poaceae > Poa > Poa pratensis. Next base: position 49,100,109 of record CAMZMU010000064.1, read on the forward strand.
TAGACAACTTCATGTATTTTACAGGAAAACAATATCATGTTTGATTCATCTTATACCTTTTCATTTCATAGAACAGAATTCACAAAGAGATTTTCTTTGTAAGGTGTGGAGTGTCCTTCTAGTTTCTGTTAATTACCAAAACCATGGATGGTGGCTACATGTCCTTTCACCCTTACCCTCCTTCTATCCTTACCATCATCGACATTAGGAAGTAACATGGGGGTGCATGACCGAGTAGAGCTTCTTCACCAGAGACGGTGGGTGATTCGTGGCGGTAATTGATTCTCGCGCAGCTCACGTTGAGAGTTGTACCCTATTCGGTGTTTCTGTGTGTAGGTTTGTACTATCGTTAATCTAAAGTGGTGGCATTAATCGCTGCATGAAGTATTCGCTAAACGGATTTAGGGTTGAATGTGCAGTGTCTTCTTAGATCTAGTTTAGGACGGACGAGTTTGCGGCACATGGATAGTGGGTTTCATGGTTGTCACATGTCGATGGTTTGCATTGGCAACCTTTCCTTTCCCATACAAGTGTGGCACGGATTGGGTGTTGGCACCATGACATCGATTAGAGGCCGTGGGTTTGATTGGAAGATTCGAGAACGACGGTGAACATCAGGATTCCATCGAGTACTCCTAAAGATCCCGTAAGTGGTCGTGTTCTTTAGACAACCCATAGTGGGGGTAACATATGTAGTAACATAAATACCACGTAGGCAAAAACTATGATGTGGCATGCAATTAATGAAAAGAGAGGCAAATGGAATAACATAGATAGTTACCGTAACATCACATATCTCAAAACAATATGAGTCTACAATCTAATAAATGCACACTCGCATGACACCACACATATCCCACTATAGATGTATTAACATAGACTAGTAACTTGTGCATGTTACTACTCTATGTTACTCCCCAGTATTAGCAGCCTTAGGCTGTCCACAGTGGGAGTAACTAAGGTGGTAAACATAGATGCCACCGAACCAAAAAGATGATGTGGTGGCTAATTAATGAGGAGAGAGATAAGTGGAGTAACATAGCTAGTTACTAGCACATAGCGCTTCCCAAGACAAGATGAGTTTACAAACTAATAAATGAGATCATCTATGTTACTCTCTTGATGTTATTTTGCACTATGTGGTAGTAACATAGACTAGCAACATATGCATGCATGTTACTAGTTTTAGACTAGCCATAGTGGAGACTATCATGGTTTGGTATCATGCATATGATACTAGTGTATGATACTACCATATAATGCATAGTATCATATAGTAGTACCATAGTCACATCTATTTTAATCGTTTATAGAATCCCGATACAAATATGTTTATAAGATTTATTTGTTATTAAAATATCTAATTTTATGTGCTATGATACCGTTACATAAATAGATACCACTATCATCTATTTCTTCATTAATTGTTGTGCCCTATCTGATCTTTGCCAACATGAAATGTATGATACACTACAACAGGACCCCCCCCCCCCCCCTCCACACACATTTAGCAATGCATCAATGCGTTTCCGAATGTCCATATAAGTGTTTGTAACGTCTACACCAACGGATCAAGGGTCTACAACAACACATATACATGCGCTCGTAAACGATATGAACAAGCGTTGTAAGATAGCAACATATAGCCTAACAACACTTCATATGCGTTAGTGGTTACCGTGCATGAATGGATTTTGAATGACTGAACAACTCATCATAAGGGCCTCTTTGGATTGTAGGATTTTTGTAGAAATTTTGGAGGGTTTGAATCCTATGAATTTTTTTTCCTATGGAAGCCCTTTGGATCATAGGATCGGGGCCACCAAATTCCTATGGAATCCATTCTATGGCCCCAATTCCATAGGATTCTCAACATGAGCTCAAACCTCATTTTAATTTTCCTTCGCGAAGTCCAACGCAGTTTCACTATATCTCTCTCTACTCTCTCTCATCAATCCTCCAAAATTCCTGTGCACCATCCAGAGGCATATGCTGCAAAAGTTCTGCGTTTCAAAATCCAGTGGGAATCCACTTCACATGACATCTCAATCCTACTTTTTTCCTATTCCTGTGTTTTTAAAATCCTACAATCCATATAAGCCCTAAAAGTTTAGAAGAACTGCTTGATAGTTGTAATTTATATATTGCTAGCAACAATTATTTGTTTGATGCTGAGAGTCACAAAGGAGTTGCAATATAGTAAATCTAAAGACATCATATATGATCCGTTTCATACAATATATGTATTTCTGAAAATGGCATCCTAAAACATTCGTATAACTATCTTGTTGTAGCACTATTCTTTAACTCGCTCTCAGCATCTCAACCATTTATCATCCATTTATGTTGGGAGTCTACAACAACAAAACAAATTGAGATAAGTAGTAATGTACAATTAGTGAGAAAACTTAATAAAATAGTACAATTTAATATAGCTGAAATATGCAAAGGTTGAAGGCCATGAGATAATTAATTTTCCAACATGAATTCTTTGAACATGGAAGGAAGTTGATGCTTACCATATATAAAGAGCGAGGTAAAAGCAACCACAAGAACCTGACAACTTTTTCAGCCATATATACATTATCTCCGTATTACAACAGATTCATGGAAGTCCTCTTCTTCCTATTAATCTTCCAAGGTTACACGAAGTAACTTACTGCCTTCGATATTTTTACTAAACCTGTGGTTGCTCACAGAGGAAAAGATTAAAATGATATAGCAGGTACAATAAAATATGCAGCGTAGTAATTGCCTAACCATATTCTTTGAGTAAACATGTTATAGTTCATAGGGTAAAATTTTTTAAAGACCACAACAGATAGAATAAATATTTAGTGTAGTAATTGGCTAAGCATTTCCATGATATGCTGACTCGATGTGCATAAATCTCCAGAGAATACAAAAAAATAATATTCAGAAGTAGCTGAAGTTAAATAAACAAAACGCAGATGAAACTAAGGGTGTGTTCGTTTTTTGGACGAAGTGGAATGGAATGGAACCATTTCATTCCATTCCATTCCATTCCATTTCATTCCATTCCATCAAAATAGAATCATCCCATTCCTATGTTCGGTCGCTCCTCGAGCTGGCCGAGGCCGCCGCCGCGCGCCTCGAGCTGGCCGAGGCCGCCTTGCTCCGCCCGCTGCTGGCCAGAGAGAGGAGAGGGTTAGGGAGAGGTGAGAGAGAGGAGAGCGTTAATCGCACGCGTTCCACCTCGTCCGGCCGATTCGGCCGGACGGGTGCGTTCCGCATCTACACGGAATATTCCGTTCTGAGGAATCACTTCGTTCCATCCTTTTGTCTAACCAAACACGAGAACGGGTTCCAGGTGAGGAACCGTTCCATTCCATTCCACCTTGTTCTGGAACCGAACACACCCTAAATTCAGATATATCTGTACACTTCAGCATTTATGCGAGTACATGTGAGATTCCTAGACTGATATATTCGAGACCATAACAAGGGAGTGGGGAGTTAGGGCGTGTTTAATTTCGTGCATGCGTTTTAGCCCATTTGGCTCCGTGGCTCCGCAGGGCCTGGCCCAGGAAAAACGCGGCCTCAGCCACGTTATGCAACCCGTTTGGTTGCCCGCAAAGAGACAACCAGGCCCATTTCCCCGGGAGCAAGTTTTGAAGCACCGGTGTTTGGTGTACATCTATGTTTCATGTAGTCTCATATCTTCTCTTATGGTGTGTTGGGGATATACCAACTGGGGGTATCTCTAACATGGATCAATCCGGTTAATCCCGGGTGGCCCAAGGGTGGTTACGGCTTGATGCCTACCGGACGGCCCAGTTAGCTGAAGTACTAGGCAGAAGCGTGCCGGCTAAAGGAAGGTCCAAGACTGAAGCCTACGAAGCCACCAAGCCCATGATATAGGCAGTAACTTAGTCGGTTAGGTCTAGGACTTGTATTCTTGCCGAACACGGCGTCACCTTGTAAACCGTAGGTCTAGCCGCCTATATAAGTCGGACCAGGGAAGCATTTAAGGCATACTCAATACGATCATTGTAACCTATACTACGGGTATTGCCTTATAGTGAGTTATTATAGCAGCACGTAGGGCTCCTCCACTGCCGTGGAGCCTGAAGCTGGGTAAACTGCCGTGTACAATCTCAACTCGGACGACTCCATCTTTCATCCCCTCGGCTCTCCATCGGCTAGAGGGCCCCCGTCTCCTATCTACGATGTCGATACGACGACATGGTGAGTTTACCTCACACTACCTCAACACTGGTGATGAATACGACGATGGAACGGCACGGCGGTGGACGTTGCGGTGGAGGTTAAAACGCACTTACACCAAGCACTATAGCTGCTATTGCGTCGGTGAAGCTCACGGCGGCGAGCGGGGGAGATACAGGTTAGAACAACGTATGCTAGGCGCAGTATAAATGTACATATGTGAAGTACAAACTATACTCGTATATGACCTCTGAAACCAACACGAAAGTTGTGCAAAACGTCGAGATGAATATGCTCGTCAACCGATATTTCAAACGGTTACCCGAGCGCGACGAATTTGACAAAATTCGTCTAAAAAGTTCTGAATATTGGTTTAAAATTGAGAAGTTACAGTCGACGAAGCTCAAAACCGAGCACGGGAATGAAACCTACTCGTCGACACACATAGTTTTCATGTATACTTTATTTTGATTTGAGCTATATTTGTAAAGGCACTAAGTGGAGAAGTTTAAGGAGGTGAGCAGAAGGAACTAACATACCCAGCAGATCCCTTCCACGTCGGTTTGTTGGTTGCTAGGAAGGTGGATCTGGAAAAACGGCCAAATCGACCGTTCCTATCAGGTTTGGCTGAACACTGTTTTGAGGTTCGTGCTATGCAACAACATGTGCTGGTCGAGGCAACCAAACGAGCAAAATTTACATCCTAGAGCCTAGCCCAACACATCCTTAGAGATCACGCCTTATCTCTCCGCTCGCACGAGAAGTGGGGGAGGTTTTTTTTCAGCCGATGAAGGTGGACGAGTTCTTCCCTAGAAGCGCATGCCCATACCGTTGCAAGATATGCATAGATATTGGGGGTTCATGGTATACTGATACTACCTATGATACCCCTATTTATGGCTAGTCTTAATTATTCCCCACTGTGGCCAGTCTTAGGTCTTCTCAGTTCTATAGTATGGAGTGAGATTACATATAGTGGAAATAATATAGGTAGTAACATGAATGACATCTAAGAAAAAAGATGATGTGCACAAGGTGCAATCACATTTATTGCTTGTTAATTAGGCCCGAATTGAACTACTCTTTCCGATTCTATCGGGTGGGAGCACTATTTGCTCCCGCATGTGGTGTGAACCGAGTCAAAAAACATTGCATGAAAGCATGGCTCCTCTCTTAATTGCGCCAATCGCATATTGCCGTGGCCCGTGGGCACAGAGATTTGCGAATTGTGTCCAGAGTACTGGGATGTAGTGGGTACTCCCTCCGTCTAGGATTATTAGTCACTTCTCCAATTTCTCTGTGACCAAGGCAGCGTGCTATTGGGTGAGGTATAGGAAATAAATTCGCTTTAGGTGCCTAATTTTGTGCTAAATTGATGCATGTATTAAATGTGGAATCAAAACGATTGGATGGGCAATTAAATTTTCGTGGGCCTGTCAGCCTTTTCCAAAGCAAAACGCCATATTAATTGCTAAATATGCCCTATGGAAGGAGAAAACCTGTTTTTGGAGAAGTGACTAATAATCCTAGATGGAGGGAGTAGTTCACATCACACAGCGCTTTCAAGATAAAATGAGTCTCCAAACTGATAAATAAGACCATCTATATTACTACCTTCGATCCAAAAAAAAGCGTCGTACGTTATCAAAGTTTTAAATAGCGGGCTAAGCTATTTAGCGGCAACCTGCGAAAAAAGCTAAATCGCCACTATAGCGCTATTTAGCGGTTTTTGTACCTTTTAGCGCGCTAATGCACTTAGCGGCACAATGCAGAAAACGCTATAGCGCCGCTATAGCGAAGTTATAGCCCGCTATTTAAAACTTTGTACGTTATACTTACGAGTTGTACTAGCTACGTTGTTTTGTCCGGACAATTTTAACGGATCCGAGAAAGTACTATATTTATATTATTTTGCACTATGCGGGTAGTATCGCCTAAGGCCATGAAGGACCAATCCGATTGATCAAGCGGCCATCTTGTTGGATAAAAATATCTCTCATTGTTTCCAAGTCCAACCGTGTACACACCTCCATCAACAGGTCTCGATATTCCACGTGTTGTAGCGGTGGCCATAAACGGATTAAATTTGTACACCGATAGATGACCTGCATAGAAGGAAAATTATTATCATTAAAAATCTTGTCAAGATGTCGTCCTAGACACTTGAAAATCTCAAAAATTTATACTTAGCAACCGCGGTAATTTCTTAGCTGTTCGAACGACAAAATTCCAGTCGACTACGCATTCGATGTCTGCAAATTAACTTTTTTTCTCGAGAAAACAGTTATAAGAAATTCTTGAAAAAGGGTCACTACTTCTCAGCTAATTTTCATCAAACTGTTGTCTCCGTCTCTAAATTGCAGATGACCGAAAACTCTGAGAAACCATGCTGGAAAGCAATAGGTTACAGCGTGCCAGACGTGGAAGAGCAACGAAAGAAAAAACGAACAGAGGCGACAACGCAGCGTCCTCTGGACAACGGCGTCGTGCAGACCAGGGAGCTGGACGACGCAGCCCTGCTCCGGTCACTCGCGGACAAGGGCCTCGCGATAAAACCGGCCGCATCGGGCTCGCACCACACGGTGGAATGCGATGTCGTCATCGTCGGTTCAGGCTGCGGCGGTGGCGTGGCCGCCGCGGTGCTCGCGTCCGCGGGACACAAGGTGGTTGTCGTTGAGAAGGGAGACTATTTCAGCCCCGACGATTACAGCTCACTCGAGGGCCCATCCATGGAGCGCCTCTACGAGCAAGGGGGCATCTTCTGCACCACCAACGTGACCACCGTCTTGTACGCCGGCACCACCGTCGGCGGCGGCTCGGCGGTGAACTGGTCGGCCAGCATCCGCACGCCACGGGAGATCCTGCAGGAGTGGTCGCGTGAGCACGGGCTTCCGGTGTTCGCGGGCGCCGGGTACTCGCGGGCCATGGACATGGTTTGCGCCCGTCTAGGCGTCACTGACGCATGCCGGGAGGAAGGGTTCCAGAACAAGGTGGTGCGCCGCGGGTGCAAGGCGCTCGGGCTGCCCGTTGACGCCGTGCCGCGGAACTCGTCGGAGAGACACCACTGCGGGAGCTGCTTCCTCGGGTGCCCGACGGGTGACAAGCGCGGGACGGACACCACGTGGCTCGTCGACGCCGTCCAGCACGGCGCGGTGATCCTGGCCGGGTACAAGGCCGAGCGCTTCATACTCGAGGGCAGCAGCGGCAACAACGGCCGGAGCAAGAAGTGCGTCGGCCTGGTGGCGACATGCCTGAGCAACGGCATCACCAAGAAGCTGCGCATCAAGGCCAAGGTGTCCATCTCGGCGTGCGGAGCGCTCATGACGCCTCCGCTGCTGCGCAGCAGTGGGCTCAAGAATCGGCACGTCGGCCGGAACCTGCACCTCCACCCGGTGTCCATGGCCTGGGGGTACTTCCCGGACACGAACCAGATCACGGGCAAGTGCTACGAGGGCGGCATCATCACGAGCATGCACCGCGTCAGCGAGCGCACCATCATCGAGACGCCGGCGCTTGGGCCGGGCGCGTTCGCCTCGCTGGTGCCGTGGGAGTCTGGGCGCGACATGAAGGAGCGGATGCGGCGGTACGCGCGCACCGCGCACGCGTTCGCGCTGGTCCGCGACCGCGCCGCGGGGACCGTGGACGGCGAGGGCCGCGTGCACTTCACCCCGAGCCGCGACGACACCGAGGAGCTGCGCAGCGGCCTGCGCCGCGCGCTGCGCATCCTGGTGGCCGCCGGCGCGGCGGAGGTGGGCACGCACCGCAGCGACGGGCTGCGGCTGCGGTGCAAGGGCGTGCAGGAGAAGGAGCTGGAGGCGTTCCTGGACGAGGTGACCGTCCCGAGGGGCCCGATGCAGCCGGGCACGGACACATGGGCGCTCCTCTGCTCGGCGCACCAGATGGGCAGCTGCCGGATGGGCGCCAGCCCCAAGGACGGCGCCGTCGACGGCAGCGGCGAGAGCTGGGAGGCAGAGGGCCTGTACGTCTGCGACGGCAGCCTCCTCCCCACCGCCGTCGGTGTCAACCCGATGATCACCATACAGTCGCTCGCGTACTGCCTCTCCGTGGACATCGCCGAGTCCTTGGCGCAGGGCAAGAAACATTAGTACGCACTCGTTGTATCATGTATGTATGTGTGCTGCTCGTTTTATTAATAATGTGTAATGGTAATGTCTGTACAACTATACTGTCCACAGACCACAGCAACAGATGTATGTTTGTGATTGTTATACTGTTCAATTGCTTTGTTCTCTTTTTGAGAAACATTCCTACTGACCAAATGTACACAACCAGTTCTTCATTGTTTCGCATGTACAGCAAGGCATTAAACTCAAGGCGATACAATTGGTATGATCAAACACACAGTTGCACATGTATGATCATCTGGAAACATAATATCGAAAGTGTAAGGGACAACACGGTACATTTGTTGGTAATACAGTACTACAAAACGGCTCTCCTTGCCAGAAAGAAAACTGACAGGATATATTTATGTTGCCGCCTTGCCGGGCAGCTGGGGGGGCTAACAGAGTTATTTATTGGATATAAACGCATACCAACCAAGGAAAAAAATAGCATGCTATCAAAAATAGCGTGGCCCTCCTCCAGAACCTATACAAGATATAGCGTGATATAGCGAAGTTACATACAAAATAGCGTGATGAAAAAGTTGTAAGAAATAGCCCAAATATTAAGGATTTCAGCGCTAATTTTTTTTCCAGAAACAATACATGCATAACCAGGTAACCATATTCAAATGTCAAGGCCAAATCCATGGCACGAATAAAATATGAGGCTTAAAACCATGAAAAAGTAATAAACTAAAAGATAAATATTTTAAACTTTAATTAGAATCATTGACATCATCTTCAGAATAACTAGAAGAACCACCAGATTGCCCGCCAGCATCACCACCTAACGTTATTTCCAGACTTTTTGTTAGCGTAGCTATAACGTTACCACGTTTAGTGTGGTTTCGAGCGTATAAGACGAAAATAGCGCCGTAGCGTCAACTTTAGGCTAAATATAGCGTAGCCTCTCCAAATACACTATATCGTGCTATTAACCGGGAAATAGCGTGCTATTATTTTCGTTGATACCAACACAATAGGCATATGCTCAGTTCAGCTAGTGAAACAGAATCAGCATTGCCGTTGAAGATAGGCTACCACCAATATTAACTTGGTGGTGGTGGGGACTGCCGTCACGAGTTTCTCGCGGCACGATAATCTAACATAGACATAGTTGCATTCAGTTGATCCATGACCACATCAGTTCTACGACAGAAAGCTGCTCATGAGACACCAAGTTTATAAGCAGCCGTTACGGCCATCGATTTGGTCCCTGCAATTTCCATGATAGGAATAGTAAGCAAAATTGATTTCAGGGCATTATTGCAGAGACCATAAGTGGAAAAACAGGTGCAATCGGTATTAAGGTAGCAGTGGATCACGGAGCTAGAACACAAGATTCTGGATGCACAATACTTATCACCGCATTAAATAACAAGGTTCAAGCAGAGGTGGTGTTCAAGCTAACACAATACTATAATAAAGATCTAGGTACTGAGGGGATTACTAGCAACATAAAACAACAAGAGTACCATTTACAGAAAAGAGTGGTTTAAATGTAGAGTAGAGCGATAAATTGTGTCTAGTTAACGGCTGGCCAGAGATCTAACAAGATGGGAACCAAACAAAGAGAAATGTGTCAGGAGTCTGATTTACCTTCTTATGAACACCATTCCCTTGCATTCTGGAACATGCGCATCCAAGGACTGGGTCCACTCTTCTCAACCTGCCACTCCTTGGGATACCATGGATATTGCCACATCATAAAGGAACGCTCAGGGTGTGGCATCAGAGCAAGATGCCTTCCATTTGGAGAGCAAAGAGCCGCAATACCAAGCGGAGAACCATTGGGGTTGAAGGGATAGAGCTCCGTGACGTTATTAGCATCATCGCAGTATCGCAGAGGGGCCAGATCAGACTTAACAACATCAGATAAGACATTTTCATCTGGGAAGAAAGCTCTTCCTTCGCCATGAGCACTCCAAATGCCTAAAGTAGAGCCTTCCATACCTTTCAACATTATAGAAGGAGACTCCCCTATGGACACACTGATAAACCGACATTCAAAACGGCCAGATTCATTGTGAGTGAACCTTGGTTGGGTCATGTCTCCCCCTGCACCGAGGGAGCCTCCAATATCTGGTCCTGGCACCCAACCAAGAAGAGCCATGAGCTGACACCCATTGCACACTCCAAGGCTGAACGTGTCTGGCCTATTGTAGAAGTCCTGAAACTGCTGTATAAGGGGCTGGTTGAACCTGATAGACGCAGCCCAACCTTTTGCTGAGTCTAGAACGTCTGCATAGCTAAAACCACCAACAAATGCAATCCCACGGAATTCCGTTAGAGACGCCTTCTGATTCAAGAGATCCGACATTGTGACATCCCACGGTTCAAAACCAGCAGCATGGAATGCAGCAGACATTTCCCTATCACTGTTGCTCCCTTCTTCCCGAATGATGGCAACCTTTGGTTTTGAGGATAAAGTCAAAAGTTTCTTGTCCGTAAATTTGGGAGTGAAAGACAGATGCCATGAAGGTGATGATCGACTTTTTAGGCCTTCTTTCTCAAGCTTGACACATGACTTCAGACGCTGTAGCTCCTCAAGCTGGAAACTTGTTTCCTCCCATAAATCTCTGAGGTCGGACGTTCTTTCCTTCAAACGCATTTCACCATCAACAAGCAGCTCTATTTCTGGCGCTGCAGTTACTTCTCCTATCACATTAGCAGAAACCCCTGCTGCTTGAAGCTTTTGCTTGACAACATGAAGGTCTTCTGTGTGCACTTCTATAACAAGACCAAGCTCCTCGGCGAAGAGTGCTTGAAGAAGGTCATTATCTTTTAATTCTATTTTGAGGTTGACACCACAGTTGCCAGCAAATGCCATCTCAAAAATTGTAACAATAAGCCCACCATCGCTAACGTCATGACCGGCAGAAATCAGTCGTTCACTGAGCAACTCTTGAACAGCCTCAAAGACTTTCTTCAAGTAAGGGACATCTTCTATATCTGGGCAGTCATTCCCAATTTGGTCAAACGCTTGTGCGAGAGCAGAACAACCGAGTCGTCGTTTCCCTTTAGCCAGGTCAATGTGTAACAGAACTCCATTATTCCCAAGCTTTAAATCTGGCGTAACCGTCAGGGTTATATCAGGACAAGTCACATAAGCACTGATGACAAGATTTCCAGGAGCCTTTACTAGCTCACCATTACATTGAGCTGCCATAGAAAGACTATCCTTTCCTCCATCGATTGCAATACCAAGTTCAATCATGCAGTCAGCCATTGCAACAGCAGCATCATACATATCGGCTCCCTCTCCATCAAGCTTTGCAGCATACATCCAATTACCACTTGCCTTGACATCAGCAAGAGATGTAACCTTAGCCCAAACCAGATTGGTCAATGCCTCCCCAACAGCAAGCCTTGCCATGGCCTCAGGATTAAGCAAACCCTTTATTGGTTGTTCGCCAATGGCACATGCGCCACCTGTTAGATCTGTATATGTCTGTGCAATTACAGCGACATCAGCAAGTGGAAGTTGGAGAGGGCCAACTGTCTGCTGTTGTGCAACAAGACCCGTCACACACCTGTCAACCTTTGTGGTCAAGAAACGCTTTGAACATACAGAAGGAAGCTTCAATACTCGCTTAAGAATATCCATTAGTGTGAGCTCAGGTGCAATATGTAAGGGCTCACTCAATCGAGAAACTCGCTTGAATTCAAAGGTTTTCTGAGGCATATCTCCTAAAACTTTTTCAAGTTCAAGATCAACAACAGGCAGTGGAGGAGGAAGGCCATTCAACTTCGCATGCTCCACAGCAGCACTGTCAATCAAAATAATCTTTCCACTACCATCAATTTCCCCAAGGACGGCCATTGAAACTCTTTCTCTCTCACAAAGTGACTGCAACAGGCTTCTGCTCTCAGGCTTCACCAATAACGCATCTTGTTCCTGATATTCAGCACCCCAGATCTCCAAACAGACAATGTGTGATCACCAACTATAACTGAGCGGATATCGATTTCAGCACCCTTAGGATAGATTATTTCTTTCACAACATTGCAGTTTCCTCCAGCTCCCTGATCATGAATGCTGATGATTGGGTTATTCTCTCCCATTTCTACACATGCCCTGATCACGCGGTATAGTTTTTGTGACATCTCTGCATCTCCACGCTGCACTGCATTGAAATCAAGCTCTGCATCGTTCTGTCCACTAACCATACTTGAGGCAGCACCACCACCCATACCAATTCTGTAGGCTGGACCACCAATCTTCACAACAAGCATGCCAATTTCTGGATCCCCTTTCGATATGTGTGCATGGTCAATTTGCCCGATTGCTCCACTGAACATTATTGGCTTCAGCCATTCACGGCGCTCCCCATTTGGTAACCTGGAACCGAAATTCCTTGTAAATCCCTGAATTAAAGGCTCGCCAAACTTGTTACCATAATCTGAAGCACCGTCACTAGCATCAATAAGAATCTGCAATGGAGGAGCTAAGTTTGATGGGTATGAAAACGATGAATCCTCCCAGGGTGCATATGATTCTTCCATTTGAAGATTTCCAACACAATAACCAGCAGTTGAAGCAACGATGTATGAACCCTTTCCAGTGGCATGTGTGTCTCTTATACGGCCACCTGCACCTGTTTCAGCTCCTGGGTAGGGCGCCACAGCACATGGAAAGTTATGGGTTTCTGCTGTGAACAGAATGCCAAGTTCGCGCATCATTAAAGATAACGGTGAAGTGGAGCCTGGTAGTGCTGGACATAGGTGATTTACCGGGTACCCTTTTATTGCACTAGAGTTATCCTTGAATCCAATGATAGAGTTATTAGGGTTAGCTTTCAAGGGACTCTTTACTAACTGAAACAAAGTTCTCGCCATGGTCTCTCCATCTATCTCAAGCTTTCCATTAAAAAACCAATGTCTGCTGTGCTCACTATTGGATTGTGCTATGTCAAAAAGTTCCACAGTAGTTGGATTGCGCTTGATGTCATCTCTGAACAGGTGTGTGTAGTACTTGATATCTTGTTCATCAAAAGCCAGCCCCATTTTAAGGTTTATTTCCTCGAGTGCTTGCCTTCCCCTTTCCATGACTGGTATAACACTGACAGGTTCTGGAACTATATCTGACCGAAATGATGTGAGCCTGCTAGGATAAACGCACTCTGTCATTCTGTCATGAATCAAAGCAGCGAAGCTGCTGAGTTGGCTTTCATCAAGTGGTGCACTACCAGGCTGAAGGCACAAAAGATATCTTCTAGATCTCTCCAAGCGAGTTACTTCCGTTAATGATAAAGCTTTACAAATTGATACAGCATTGCTCGAGAAAGCTGTTGAAAATGTCATCCGGGGACCGACCTCAACGAGAAAAGAATAAGGGTTCCCAGAAACTTTCTCCTCCAGAAAGCTCCCTGTTTGTAAGTTATCAGGTTCATAAGTTTCAGCTAAGAGCCACTGGAGTGTTGCGAGCTTCTCAGAACTTAGTGCATTCTCCAACTCAACATTGAAGCATTGCTCAGTCTTTATGTCAATGATATTAGAAGAAACCTTTGCCTGCACTTTCCTGAGTAACTCCTTGGTCTCACTCTCCTGAAGAAATGGTGTGCGGTAAAAGTGAATAATCCTTGAAACTAATTCCAAGTCATCAATAGATTCCTCTATCAATTGACTATTAACACCCCTGGATACTGCGGCACTTTGAGCAGGCACTGATCGGAGGTTTGGAACAGTAACTCTTCGATTAGGTGACCAGCACAGATGACGTAGATCCAAGCAATGTCGAACGATTCGTGACCTTCTCAAGGAAGGGCCTCTTGCACAGATAAAATTAACCCTTTGTTTTCCCTGGGGAGAACATACATGATAATGATTATATAGAAAATAGAAGCATGATTAGGTGTTCAACTGGGTGCATACCATATTAGCAGGAAAGCTCTGAAGACGAAGCATATTGTTTCCTATCATTTCAGCAGGAGATGCCATATTAACGCAAGTCTAAGATACTCCAAGAACCTGTGAAGCACAGAACAGGAAATTAGGCATTGAGCATAAGTCATGTTTAATCTGCAAGCCTGCAAGTTATATAACTGTAACTCAGTCCATTTCATTTGCTAGTGTTGAATTCAGGATTATATTTTTAGTGCACACGCATACCCATTGCAAGACCAAGATTGGTATATTTGTTCACTGTTCCACGATATTATGAATAAAAATACAGAGTGGTCATGAGTACGGTCACATATATTTCTCGGGACATGAAACTCCCTTCAGTTGTGTATACATAAACGATTCAAAGAAACAACTAGCTCATTTAAGCCAAAGTGTTCATGAAATTTCAGTATTTCAGCAATCACATGTTCATTAATTCCTTGTTTGCGTGAATCAGAAAGCACATATCTCTTATATAAAAAATGATATGGACTAGAATTAAACAAGGTCTACCAAATGCAAGATATTTCAACTGTAGCAAAATGAACGGTTCAATCCAGATTCGGGAATACGACCGTGCACACTAAAACATAAGTAGAACCAAAGTTTGTCAATACTTGCAACGGCCAAAACAGCACTTAGATGCCCCCGATGTGCTACAACCAGCACGGACGAAAGCATATTCGATCGAAATTAGCAACCCCGGAAGTAACACGCCATAGATAAATTAAAAGATAGCACCTGGGTAACGAGAATTAAATCTAGCACATCGGACATGAACAACGGCAAAAAGCTAAAGACGAGAGGTAAGGGCATGAACAAACGAAGCGAGCATGAGTATGTAGATGCAGGTATGCAAATACGCAAGCTACAGAGCGGACATTGAGCTGTGAGTGCAGACTCCAGACTGTGCAGTGATATATACCGGCGAGGACGGCGCGCGTGGGGCGGCACCGGTGAGCCGACGGTGGAGCTGCGGGACGATCGTAAAGGAGTCGAATACGGGAGGCACGAGCGGACGACGCGAGGGGCCGGTGAGCTCGGGGTGCGGTGGAAGAAGCGGCGGCCGGCGCGCACCAGCGGGCGAGGCGGCGCAGAGGAAGGACAGGGACAGCAGTATCGGAACGAGCGGCGGCTAAATAGGGATTCTCCCCTGCCTTCTGTTTCCTTTTTCACTTGGGCCGTTGTCTTTCAAGGAGGGGCCATCTTTGTGCCATCGCAATAGAGTTGGACCTCTTCGTCATTGGGCCGGTTGCAGCCAGGCTTGCACTTGCCAATTTTTGTGAAATGGTTGTGTAGCTTGCCATCTCTAGAGTGGATCAACTCTAGATCAAAAGGTAAGCTATCCATAAGGAAAAAAGGTCCTAATATTGTGGAGGGGCTCATAGGAAAAAGGTGAGCTTTCGTAGCATTTGGGAGTCCTTCGTGGTAGTCTGCACCTCTCCAACAGTGAGTAGCTTCTGTGTCAAAAAAAAATCAGTGAATAGCTTCTTTCGTGGAAGTGAACATCAGCATACAACTTCTTCTCCGTGTGCCTCGTTTAATTACATACTTGAGTTTATTTTCTTGGTAAAGAGAGTTCAAACCTGTGAACACCAACTGATAGGGCGATTCGAAATTGAAGTTAGATATAGTATCGTATTTTAGCACTTATATCTCTTATACTCATCTTGTTTAGTTCAACTTGGTGTACCTAGTGGAGCGTAGCATATATAGCTTTTGTGCTTGAAAACTAAAAATCCGCATTCTTTCAAGCCAAAATTCTAATTGTTTTTAGCCCCCTCTGGGCGACATGTCGATCTTTAACACGGGTTAGCCCGAGGCGCCACCGTCATGTGCTCGTGTCGCGCTCTCTCGTGGCATGGTTACTCCATCGACATCTTATCCCACGACATTAGGATGGCCTGGCCGCGACACTCCCGCTCAGCACTATCGATGGGTCTCCGTCCAGACCATCCACTCCCTCATAGTCCCCTTGCGGGGTAGCATCTCTCCTCCGCACCGTCAATACGTTTCGATTGCACCTCCTTGTGATTGGACGATGACGACAGGATAAACTTCGATGCACCGCTGCCGCTCAAGCTACAGGGCCATGCTACAATGTCCAGTGCATTCGTCGTCGCGCCCATGACGGTTCATGAGCTTTCATTTGTGGTCGGATGTTGGGCGCATACCCTTCCTCGAGCCTGTGGCAGTGGCCTTTCCGGCTTCGTCGCCCACCACCGAAGCTCCCGCTCGCTTATTGCAGATTGCGCCGCCCTTGATGGATGCTTTTTCTTCATGGAGTAAAAACATAAACATGTTGTTTCGTTCGCTGCTTAGGTTGTGGCTAGTGAAATGACTCGTGTTTGGTTGTGTGCAAGGAGAGCGTTGTGGTAACCTCTTATTCGAGTGGTGAGGTTGCCAGCAAAAGTAGCAACAACACTTAAAACAAGCAGTAGACAATGGCATGCAAGTTGTACAACCGGATTAAACAAGTCATAATTGTACCACATAATACTTACCAAGGAACACATATTATGGCAGACATAATAGTACCACACGTAGCACTAATTACTAACGATCACATGCATTACTAAAGTTAACCCCACAGACATGATCCCCGAAACACCAACAACATATAAATCATCACTCGTCGATCATGGAGTCTCTAGGGTGCGACCACGGAGGAGTCTCGCGACGGTGTCCAGCCCCTTCGGCAAGAACAGCGATCCCCGTCGACGGCTTTCCCTCAGTCTTGTGGCACCGCGGCATGCGGCTTCTCCGTGTGATGGGGCAGCGGGATGCGGCGTTGAGCGAAACAGGCTCGGCGACGGCCGGGTCATCCTCGTGGCGCAGCTCTAGGCACCTTGCGTCATGGGTATGGGCCTCCATCCTTCGGTTGCGGGCTCCTTGCGGCTGAGCGGTTCGCGGTTGGAGCGCCAGGTGGACAAGTTGGTCCGGATCAAGGAGGGACAATGGGACTGCTGGAAGGATCTGGTGGCGATCAGAGCCATCGACAGCTGCGCCCGCGGGTGTCATAGCCTTGTTCAAGGCGACGGCGGCACACTTCGCGATCCTACCCAAGTCGCTACGTGGGAAACCCCTATATCTGTTCTGGGTCGGATGTTGGCGGCGCCTACTGTCGTTCTCCCCCTTGGGGGCAACGTGTGGGAGTTGGACCTCACACGTGGGACTAGTGGCAGATGGTGGTGTTCAAGAAGGTGGAGTGACGTGGCATCTTTCGCGCCGGCAACAGTGGGGTTCGGCGGTATGGGCCAACGGGATCTAATCGACGGACGCATGTTTATAGACGAGCGTAGGGCGTTGTTGTTATTTGGCGCCGTGGCGACATCGAATAGTAAGGTCAATGCGTTGTTTCATGTCTTGATGTTTCTTCTATCTAAAATATTAGAAAGAATGTACTCTTGTATTCAAATCTAATTTGCATAGATAAAATAAATCCAAATTTCAGCAGTAGATGAATAATTGCAAATTTTTGTGGACAAATTTATTGTGAGCAAATAGCATCGCTTGACTTATTCAATTAAGTTCTTGAAGATAGGCTCGTGGATAGATGGCGGCGGCGACTTCTGAAGCGTGTGCATGCAATGTGCGTTAATGGTTTGCTGGAGCGGTACTCCGGTTTTAAAAGATGTGTGCAGAACGACCCTGATCATGGCCACCCCATTATTAACCTTGTAAGCGTAGGTGTAGCGACACTTGTCGTCAATATGGTGGCTTCGGATTGATTGATGTTTTACCCTGTAAGATTTTATTTAATAATTTAATAAAAACGACTGTGCGATACAGTGACCGGGTTCAACCTGCTATTCGAAAAAAATGTGGCCGATGTCGGCATCAGTGGTACTGTGTACGCGCTTTGAAAAATGAATTATCATGGACGTTAGGACATACAGTACATTAGCTAATTTTGAGGCTACGACTAGACTCAGCTGTCGACGATGTGGCCTTTGTTTGTTCTTTGTTTCTTAAGAATTTCTTTCCGTCTTTTTAAGAAGAAGGAAAGTATCTTGGGTAGGTGCTCTGTCCTCTGGTATTTCTGGCCATATTGCCGTAGAGCAGGGTTTTAAAAGTTTGGAATACATTTGGTCCTCTCTGAAATTTTTATAACAATTTCATAATTTTTTTCAGACAAATTCCATTATTCTCATGGATTCACAAATAAGTACAACATCTCTTTTCAGTCTTTCGTGTGATGAATACTGATGTTTCCGCTCACATATCATGTACTCGAGCCCTGGCGCTCCCGTAATTAAATCTGCTACCTTAAGATTTACAAATGTTTGCAATTTGTGCAGAAAGTTTTGAATTAGACACTAGTAACAAAATCTAACTTGAGGATGATCCTGCTCCCAAACTCTGAACTGGCTGAGCTTAATGAGCTCGGAAGGAGAGAGATTCGTTGCTTAGTCGATCGATGCACCACACGAGTGATGAACAGGTCACCGTCCAACAAGTTACCTTTGTGGCTTTGTCTTTCCGTTGCGTAGTGGTCAATCCACCCTTCTTTAGCGAACCGACTTACTAAAGTTTGCGGATTCCGAACTGTCAACCTTTTTGTTGACATCCGGAACTGTGCACCGGCTATTTTATCCGTCATTCCAACCTGCGATCCGACACGTGTTTCCTGTACTTGCTCGGGCAACCGACTCTCTGTGCCGATAAATGTGACGCACTCGAGCGCGGAATGGGAGCCGTGTCAGCTATGCTATGGCTTTCAAGTCCACTAACCCATGGACCTGCGACGACGAGAGACATGCCAAGAAGGCGCGGCACAGCGACACGACCTCGCCGACGAGATGCCTCCGGCCGGCGAGCCGCCGTGTGCACGCCCCCGCTCCCGTCGTCGACCCGCGCCGAGAGGCCGCCACGATCGCGTACATCAAGGCACACGCGGCCCGCAAGGACAAACTGCTCGTCTCCTCGGAGCGGCCGCACGTCCGCCTCCGCGCCGACGCCATGCGCTCCCTCACCGTGCCCCTGTCTCAGGACGGCCCGGAGCGGAAGATCTCAGCGGTCGTCCTGGACGCGTCCATCGAGCTTCTCCGCCGCCGCGGCCGCCAGGGCGGCGCCGGGCACATCACCAGGAACGGCCGCCGCGTTCTCCTGCTGGGAGTCGAGGAGCAGGACTGGCTGGAGTACCTGGGCTCCCTGCCACGGACGGCCGAGCACCGCGCGAAGCAGGACGCCGCCGACATGGCCGCCACGGCCGGCAGGTACCTCGAGAACGACATGGTGTTCTTCCTGGTGAACCACAGGGAGCACTTCTTCGCCGCCGCGCTGGACTTCCGCAAAGGCGAGTACCAGGTGCTGGACTCCGGGAACTATGCGCGGTACAACGGCGCGCGGTTCTACGAGGAGGCCATGTCCAAGTTACGGGACGGCGTGGGGCGGTGCATGGAGGAGGCTGGCTGGGCGCACGTCGCTGGATGGAAGCTGCGGCGGGAGGTGGGCCTCCCGGAGCAGACTGACGAGTCGTCGTGCGGCTTGTTCGCGCTCAAGTGGATGGAGCTGTGGGACGGAGAAGAGCTGGCGCGGAGTTTCACCATGGGGGACGTGCACGCGTTCCGGACGAAGCTGGCCGAGGATCTCGTCTTCTCCGAGATGAACGAGATGCATGACGTGAAAGAGGAGATTGAGTGGAAAATGATGCAAATGCGTTTTCAGTAATCAACTTTTATGGGTGTAAAATGCATCATGTACGTAAGTATATATCGTGCAACACATACGCCCTGGGTAGGAGTAGGAGTCCGTAAATACAGAGCTCAAATATTGTAAGTGAGTATATGTAACAGTGAATGCATTATCTTTTTTTAAGATAATTGAAGATGAGTTAAGGTGAAATGGTAAAAACTCATCAGTACTTCTACACGGATTTTCCCCCTGTGCCTCCCATGTCGCTCTCGGGCGACACCGGAGGCGCAAACCCTAGCCGCCATCAGAGCCCAACCCCGCGCCCCACCTCCTCTCTGTCGCCGGCGGCGGCCTCCGGCCGTGGTCGGTGGCGGCGGGGCCCCCTTTCTTCTTCAGTTTTTGGCAGGGTCGAGGGTCGAGCGTTGGTGTCTCTTCGTCCCCGCGCTTGCTCCGGCCAGCCTGTCTTCCCCGGCTCCCAGTCGGTTGGGCTCTGCCCCGATGACCTCGCGTCGCTGCGTCATAGCTCTGGCGTGCGCCATCCCCGTGTGGAGAGAAGGATCTCCCACTGGCGGTGCTCCATATCTGGATGCCGATGTCTAGCCTTGGACTCCCTTTCTTAGATTTTTTAGCTTCTCCGCAAAAAAAAAAAAAAAAAAGATTTTTTAGCTTGGTGTGGGTGTTCTCTTTAGGTGTTTGGGTCTTGTTTTTATCTGATTAGCGTGCTTTGTAAGATGGCAACCCAACAGTGTTCTTCGGTTGTAATACTTGTACTCCTTGCCGGTTGAGGGCTTAATTTTTTAATTCAAAGTTGGGCTCTTCGAGCCTTTTATCTAAAAAGTACTACTACACGTACAGGAGGAAAAGTTAAACGTAATTGAACCGCTTGCGTCGCTCCCTAGGGCGACGCTAGGCCCAACTGTAGCGCTACCAAGGCCCGATCTCGGCATCTCGCTTCAGCCCCTGCCGGCGACGTTGGCCGCGGTGGCGGCTGGCCCTGTGCCGAAGCCCGAAGGCGTCTGGGCAGGTGGATCGCGGCGATGCCCCCAGAGGTGGATGTGATGGTGCTTGTGGGGACATCGTGCTCGGCAGTCAGGGTGGCGACTTCCGACTGTGCGGCAGTGGTTGTCGACTCCATGGCCATGTAGTGTGAGCGGGGTACGACAAGCTTCTCTTCTTTGGTGATGGTTGGTGGCGGCAGGCCACGGATATGGCTCCCGTCCAGATCCGTCATCGGTGCGGCTTGTGCCCGTTCGGCGGCACAGTTGGAGGTTGGCGCCGAATTTATCTGCGTGAATTGGCGATGATCGAGACGGCTGCGAGTTGGAGAGGCGTGGCTGCCGTTGAAAACTGAGCTCCGACTTCGGTCACGGCGGGCGATGTAGGCGTATATGCGCCTCGTTACCCTAATAAAGGTGTTGGATGTATGCCCAAAAGGCAACGTATTTATACATCTGATTCATTAATTATGTTTTATGTTTACTATGCTATAACTGCTATGGTTCCTAAATACGTGCTTCAGGAGAAAGCACATACGCACGTGTAGAAAACATGAACAGTAAATGTACCCTAGTCTCTTTTCTATGGACTAATTTGTTGAATGCTAGATTACTGTGCTTTCCTGGTCATGGACATTGTATATGTCAGCATCAATGAGTGGCATATTGTTGGAGAACAATATGGCTGGGTAGACCCAAGTTTTGGTATGCTAACAGACTTCGTTTGTTTTGTCCTTAGCTTTATCTCAAAAAGATTATTATACGACATGTCCTTGAACCATGAGGTTATTAGGGTTGTGCATGCTAGAAGAATTACTTTGGTGTGTCAATCATCACGACTGTAACAGGGTGATCAAAACGGCAGTCACCAGGTAGTTACGAAGGTATGCATATATCTTAATGTTCTAAGATGGGATATTGCTCCTCTGTCACAAGATACGCCCTGGGCCCACTCGGCATGAGAGGTATCCAATATGTTCTGCAGACAATGCATGGTGAAGTTACACCGTGTGGGATATCGTAATACAGGAACGAGTAAATGGAACTTTGAAAGGGCATGGCGCCCCCATGTGTGGTTTTGGTAATCAATGACAATCCCTATGGACTAATGGTTGCATTGAGTTGTACTTGTAGTGTTTGTCCATAGACCATGCTTGAAAGTTGTTTGCACCCTTGCATGTGTTTGGTTTTGTACCTTGCTAGTGTTTGTATATGTTGTGCTCTCTACTTACTTATCTTAAGTAATCAAGTATGTGTATGTTGGTTTGCACACCATGTACGTGTGATGTTGAGCCTTTATATCAACTTGCTTATATCTTAATTGGTTCTTTTGAGAGATTAATGGACTATCCCATTTTTGGGAAGTGATAGCTCTTTGGCTCTTCACAATCCTAAAAATGCGTGTACATGAGGAATACCACATAGTGTTGATATATCAATAGTATCTAGTCTCTATGTGGTATGTCATGCTCATGAGAAATTCAAATTCTATAATGTCCATTAGTTATCTCTTGTTGGATTATATTTTGTCTCTTGTTACTATAAAATGGATTATCACATTATGGGGGACTAATAAGATTTGTGCATATTACAATCCTAGAAAATGTGAACATGTGAGGTATTGCCATTTAGAATTGATATTGTCAATTATCTTGTTCCTATGTGGCATGTTGCTCAAACAATTTCCAATTTGGTTATATGATTTTGTTCTCTTATATTTGGATCTTGTTTGTGAAGGAAGTTCTTGATACGATTTTCCTTTAATATATTCACATATATCTCTTTGGGAAACCGATTGCTTCAAGCTACTCTTTGTAGTTGCTTTGCATGATCGCGTGAATATTTGAAGCTATCAAGAACATTTATCTACATAAGCATCGTGCTTAAATCTTATCCTTCACCATGTGCTTATTGGTTGTGAAGATGATCTTGAATATCAATCCAATACACCACTAAGAAATTTCTACATATACTCCTTTTCCATGACAATTGATAGTCATAATTGTGGTCAAATTTGTAGATCATCTTCATATTGGCTCTTGATTCTATTGCCTTATTTCTTGCCAAAAATTAATTTGTTTTGACTCCCATTGTCTTCCTTACCTCTTGTGGATCATTTTGATTTACTCAAACTTTCCTAGTGTTTTATTTGGTGTAGGAGAGGCATTGATCCCATTCTTGTGCATCTTGCATTCAAAGGCTACTTATAGATACTGCACTATTCTTGGGTGAGCTATTCTATATTGAGTACAACTTATATTTTCATTAGTATTGGATCTTATTGCTTTTTCTTGATATATGACTAGTGTTTGAATAGATATTTGAGGAGCGATGATTCCATGTGTGTGCATTGTGTATTCAAATACAAGATCATAAATAATGCACTTTTGTTGGGAGAGCTATCATGTATCCTTTTAAACACTATTTATTTTTTATTGGTAGTTGATTCTTTCCATTGGCCTTTGATCCCGATGACATGTCTCATGGAATACAAACCTTTTCGGCTTGGTACTTTGGGCCATCATGAAAAGTGTAGAGGGATGGTTTATTTGTTAGAACCTCGCTCTTTTTTGAGAGTTAATCTCAATTGGTATCTATCTTTGGGAATTTGATATCTAATCCCTTTATTTATTGATTAATTGGTATCTTATTTTCATTTTGATATCTTTGTCCAATTGGTATCTTATCAATCATGTTTTGGTTTGATTTAGTTTCAATTTTTGATTTGGATCCTTGATATAATTTGGAACTTCTTTAATTTCTTGATATTTGTCCGAATTGTATCTCCGTTTGGCTATTGAAGATCTTAGGCATGCATATCTACTACATTCTTATTTTGTGGCATGCTTTCTTTCCTTGTGCCAATATATAGGGGAAACTCCACGGAATCCTAATTTGGCTAAGATGTGCATGAAATTCAATTTCATATCTATATGCACATATTTGGGTGGAGTTCCTCCTATGTATTGTAGTTCTACTAACTACTTCGGACCCAATTAGTTTGGGACCATTTTGTACTTAAATATGTTTTAGGTTCTTGGAGATGCATTGGATGCTTGTCTCACTTATAATGAAGGTGCCTCACCACATGGTTATTGGAGCCAAGCGAGGATGGTTGATGAAATTTTATCTACTACATCAACCCAATGTCATCTCGGTAACAAGTATTCACCCTCATGCATACTTTTCTAGCATCCAACCTTGTGTAGGTTGCATCATGGCATGAAACTTATTTATATCCCTTTATTGTTGTTCGTGCAAATTTTTAAAAAGAAACTTCTTTATTGCAAATGGGAATAAGTTGAGATGATTGCATATCAAGGGGATGATATAAAATCATTTTCATGATTCACCTATCCCATATATGTCAATCTAACAATTACATTGTATATCCTTTTCTCAAAATACTCTCATGTGCAATATTGATGAATTTGCAAATTCTATTTGATTCTTATGATACTTGTTGCTTTGTCAAAGCATTCCAACTATCTCTTTTCCCTTAGTGATATTAGTGATGCCTTTGTTGTGGTTGTATTTGAAGTTCATTATTATGCAATATGAAAATCTTGAGCTATGGGCTATGATCCTACACAACTATCATATGTGTATAATATATGACTTTATTTTGGATATCATGTTCTTTCCTTTAGTAACTAATTCTATGTGTACATGTTTCTTTGTGGATATATATCTTCATGATTGTTGAACACTTAGAAACTTATATACATGAGAGAAATTACATCTTTACTCGATATCCTAATTCTTCCGTGTCATCCTTTTTTTTGGTGTGACTCCGAAAAGAATTTAGTTTATGAGTGCATATCCTGTTTTTATCACATCTTGGTGCTCTCATCTTGGTGAATATCCTTGAACACTTGCTTGTCTTTACAAGCCAATAATCTTCACCATGGGATATGTCAGAAGCTTTGTTTTTCATTTGCATCTTATTGAGCTTGTGAATTCATTTGATTTTGTGTTTTAGAGAATATCGGAGGAGCGAGGATTCCATGTTTGTACACCTTGTATTCAAATACAATAATTCTAAATTTTGTACAAATATTGGGGAGCTCCTCTATTTCCTTTAAAACACTCTTTTCCTCAAATCATAATATCTTGTGTTTATTTGGCTAGTTGGATCTTTTTGATTGCTTACTTTTTATTTGGAGAATTGTAAAAAGTTTTCCATATCATTCTTTTGCAATCTTTGGATCCTCAATATAGTTTGTGCTCTCTCCAACTATTCGTCATTGGATATGTGTATTTGATTTCACTCATATTTTGAGAAATGCACACGTTATGGGGGAGCTCATACTATATTGACCTTCTAAGATTTTTCACCCATTTTGGAAATGGATGCCAATGGGGGAGAAGTTTTATAGGGTTTAAGGATTTTGGTGTTATGCTTTTGTTTGGGGTCATAAGCATTTACCTTTCATGCTCATGCATCCATGCTTGTTGATTTGCATGGTTGCTTAATTCATTATATAAACCCTTGTAAAAGAGATTGTCATCAATTACCAAAATGGGGGAGATTGAAAGGGCATGGCGCCCCCATGTGTGGTTTTGGTAATTAATGACAATCCCTATGGACTAATGGTTGCATTGAGTTGTACTTGTAGTGTTTGTCCACAGACCATGCTTGAACTCCATATGTTGGATTCAAGGTTGATGCCATGAATATATTGATATAATGAAGTATTTGGCATCAAGATCATCGAGGTGTATGGATATATACTTGATATGATCAAGAAGAAGAGTATGTGATGACCAAGTTGGTATTCGAGAAGTTATCCGATGATTGGTCATATGTGAGTTGAGCATATCGCAAGTATGTCTTGAATAAAAGGATTATGTGATCATTCATGGTTATCTTCAAGACATCATCTATTGAAAAGAGAAGAAAAGATACAAGGTTGATCAACGTCAAGTGGTGTTCGTCATCAAGCTTGTGTTGTGCAAGTTCAAGAGAAGTATCTCGAAGATATCATATGCTTGAAGCTTGCCACCCATTTGGAGAAAATGGTCATGTGAAGATATGCCTATAAGAGGCTCTCCCATAGTGGTGTATGGGGAGAAATATGTGGATCTTCACCAAGCGAAGCGCAATCAAGAAAGGTGGTCCACTTGAGAAGATCAAGATCGCCATCATCTAGTCAAGTGGAATGCGCAAGGCAAAGGTATGATCTTGATAGGGTTTCTATTTTACCGGTCTCATGTTGTTAGTCGGGAGACCGGGTTATTGGATAGACACCGTACTATCAAGAGGGGCTCTCGATTGAGCTTTAGCGTATCAGTTGGTGAGAGCTCAAACCTTTGCATACTTGGCATATCATCTTTCTTGATTCTTCTCCTTGTTGGGTTTTTGGTGCTTGTTGTGATCTTCATGACAAGCCCAAGTTCTCCGAAAACGGATTTCGTATGGAAAACTTGTTGCGTTTTCGGGTTGGAAATATTATCGGTTTATCCGTGAGGAAAGTTCCACACCTTCCCATGTGTGTCAACTTAACTCTTTTATGGTTCTTAATATTTCACCTGTTGTCGTTACCTTTCCAACAAAATTTGTTTTTACCTGTTTTGGAGTTCGAACAAGAAAGTTATTACACTTCAGGTTTTGCTGTTTCTGTCTGTTTTGCTCAAGCAAGGGAATCGGATTATCCGGTACCAGATGACTCGGATTATCCGATTCTCAAGGATTGCTCGAATTCGGCTAAGGACCTTAAAGCAACCAGTTTTGTGGCGTACTGAAGTTTTCCGGAATATCCGATTCTGGTTGATTCGGATTATCCGATCGTCAATGATTGCTCGAATTCGGCTAAGGACTTCTTGCAGCCAGCTTTGTGGCGCATTGGAGATTGTCGGAATATCCGATATATGTCGCATCGGATTATCCGACTCAGTCGGATTATCCGATCCTGACTTATATCGGAATATCCGACTACCCTATCTGCAACGGCTCTTTTTCTGGGAGGGGTATAAATACCCCTCCACCTACCTCTAGCCAGCCAACTCTTGCAGCTCGTGTTTTCCCCCATTGTTAACCTTCTTGAGCTTTGCTATCTCTCTATTCCTCCATGATTCTTGCTTCTAATTAGTGGGAAAAGAGAGAGGGGATCTAGATCTACTATTCCACCAATCAATCTCTCCTCTAAGTGACGGGAAGCTTTTTGGATCTAGATCTTGGAGGGATTTGGTGTTCCTCTTTGTTCTTTCTCTCTTCTCCCCCCAATAGCATTAGTTGCTTTGGTGGGATTTGAGATTGAAGGATTTTGAGCACTTCTTGTGTTCTTGCCCATTGCATCAGTTGCATCAGTTTGAGTTCTCCACGGTGATACGTGGAAATCGAAGTTGAGAAGCTTGTTACTCTTGGACACTTGGGGTGCCCTAGAGCTTGTCCTCTTGGGTATTTGGAGTGCCCTAGATGGTCCTTGTTGATCTCGGAGTTTTGGTGGCTCGCGGGATAGTTGGGAGACTCCAATTAAGTTGTGGAGTCGCGCCCCAACCTTGTGATTCTTGTGACTTTGGGAGCCGCGGGAATTTAGTGAGAGCTTCCAATTAAGTTGTGGAGTGTGCCTCATCCTTGTACGGGTTCGGTGACCACCCTCAAGTGTCCTATAGTGGTTCGTGGCACTCCGCATTGGTGGAGGGACGAAGGAGATTATGGTGTGCCATTTGACGGCTATTCGGGGATCACTTTGTGACTCTGCACCGCTCCAACGGAGACTAGCTTCCATTGGGAAGTGAACGTCGGGATAAATCATCGTCTCCAAGTGCCTCGGTATTTCTATACCCGAGCTTCTTACTTATGCTATTTACTTTGTGATAGCCATCGAGCTTGAAGTAATATATCTTGCTATCACATATTTGCTTATCTTGTTTAGCATAAATTGTTGGTGCACATAGGTAAACCTAGCTTGTTTAGGTTTCGTGCTTGATAAATTAAATGCTAGTTTTATTCCGCATTTATTCAAGCCTAAACCGGAAAGAATTTTAATCACCTATTCACCCCCCACCCCCCTCTAGGCGACATCGTGTCCTTTCAAACTTGCCAGTTAACGAGATAGACGAAGATGTAATGAATCAGTGATAGATTCATGGTAAAATCAACGGATCTATATCTCGGGTAAAGTTTTGGTATCGCGAGTAGTGGAAATGATGTATTAGTAATCGACAGGTTCAACAGAGTGTCTTCGTATAACAGTAGCAGTTATTCAGGTCGTCCTCGGGCCTGACCCTGGCTGGTGATTAGATGAGTACATCTAACTATAGCTACACGTTATCGAACCTGTAGGGTGGACACGCTTAAACTAGGATTGGTTAGTTGTGTATATTGG
This sequence comes from Poa pratensis, assembly GCA_947311845.1. Classification (NCBI taxonomy): domain Eukaryota; kingdom Viridiplantae; phylum Streptophyta; class Magnoliopsida; order Poales; family Poaceae; genus Poa; species Poa pratensis. Next base: position 49,128,273 of record CAMZMU010000064.1, read on the forward strand.
TTGCTCTAGAACATAGTGAGAAAGTATCACCGGAATGGTCTCTGCGTGGTAGATATATTAATATCAGAGAGATTGCATTAGCAGACATTAGATGTCTCAGAGTGATAGAAGTTACTATCGCTGTCGGATTATTCCGAGGGTTTATAGAAGGTAATATTTATCCGGAGAGTTTGGTCGACGGATACTGGGTGTCCCATATCATATAAATATGTTTATATGATAAGTAATTAATTCCGGAAATATTTTGTGAAAGGAAATATTCAATTGGGAATTAATTAGACAAAGAGATTAATTAACTAAATATTAATTTAATTAATTAATAAATAAATAATAGAAAATATTAAATAAAGAAATAAAAATATGGATCTGGGACATCACAATTTGCAATCCGTTTATCGCATAATCCAGCAGCCCAAATATTTTTTTTAAACGAGAATCAGCAAAGCCCGTCATAGAACTATTTACATGGGCTTGCCCAAAATAGAGGCCACAATCATTGGGCCCATAATTCAGCCCAACAGAACACGAGAGGCAATAAATAATTTAGAATCAATGTTACCATTCGGAACATAATTTACATCTTTATATATAATACATCAGTACATATGTACAACCTATACTGTATCTCAAAATGGCATACAATCACAATTCAACATGCATCATCGCAACATCAGGATTGCAACTCCTCTGAAATAACGTTGCTAGCCGCAGTCTGCTTGTCCATCATATCACAACTCTCTTGGTAAGCCCTTAACTCCTTGGTCATCTCAGCAATTTCAGATGAGTTGGAGTTGAAAACGTCCATTATTTCTGCAGGTTCCCATCTTCACCGTCTGCATTTCTGCAGCCAGGATGGACACTGTGGTTCGAGAGGGTTGATGCTGGACCCCCACATTCTGAAGAAACCTAGGCTTAATTGTTCTATCAAGGAGGACGTCATATACAACCTGGGCCTCGGTCTTGTGTCCCCATCAGCTGTAGGTGTACGGAGCTCCGATTCCATCTAATTCTTGGTTTGCAACGAAGATACATTCTTATCAGATGCAGCAAGATAGAAGCTTCACGTGAGCAAGGAATATTTTAAAGCTGACTTACAATAATGGCGACTCCCCTAGGCGACTCGCATGGCGACTCTAGGGCGATCTAGGGTTTCCACCACCTCCCACCGCCGGCCTGCACTCCGCGGCCGTCGCCCCCCCCCCCCCCCTTCCCTCTCAGCCATGTCTCAGTCCTTCCTCCAGGCCCCGGGCTGCTGGAGATGGAGGGCCCTTTTCTCCCACGATCTCACGAAGACCATCGACAACATCTTCGAAGGTTTCGTCTGGCTGGATCCGAAGGCCAAGCACGTCCGCCTCATTGATGCGCATGTGTACGTCGTTGATGCGCGCCCACTCAAGGTACGCGAATTCATTCGCCCTGGATCTGAGATCACTTTCCCATGCCACCGCGTTAAGGTTCAGCGTAGAATTTCTCTTGTGGATGGGATCTTAATGGATCGTGGAAACCTTGTAATCCTCCCTCGTGATCAAGGGCCAGTGCCTATGCTAGATAAAACCACCTTTGATCCTGCCAACATGCTTGTGCATGCATCCCGAGTTCTGGATCTGGATTTCTCTCGGGGTCAGGCTTTTGCCAAAGAGGTCTGGAATCTCTTCCGTGATACAGTACACCCGACTGAATTTTCTGAACATTTCACTTTGGTGGTATCTTTTGGACGTGCTTCCTTTCGTTTGGATGAGGACACAGTCAGTCTGGCCCTTGAGGCTGTTCTTGGAGGGTTTTGTGGTAGCATACATGTCACTCATCTGCGTGATCGGGTCTTCTCTTTTCGGGTTTCATCTAAGGCAGTGGGTTTTCATGTTCTTGAGCTGAATCGGTTCGATTGCTTCCAGTTTAAATGCTTTTTTCATCTGTGGGGTTTTGGTGGCCCAAATTGGCAGAAAGAGTTCAAGCTTTGGAATTCTGAAACTGAGAATGATTGGACAACAGTGCGATCTCGCAAGCTGTGCAAAAAGGCTATGTGATAACCCACAAGTATAGGGGATCGCGTGTAGCCTTTTCGATAAGTAAGAGTGTCGAACCCAACGAGGAGCTAAAGGTAGGATAAGTATTCTCTCAAGTTCTATCAACCACTGATACAACTCTACGCACACTAAACGTTTGCATTATCTAGAAAATAAAACTACGGTAGCAATACGGGTATGAGAGGTAGTTTTGCAAGATAATAAATACAAGAAAGTAAATGTTAGTGCTGCAGCAATAAAATACACTAAGTAACCATATACTAACAGTACCATGAGTGTGGAAAAGTGGTGGTAATTGTGGTGGCTTTGTCCAAGATTAATTAGTGAAGGTACTTGGTTCATTGTCTTCGATGCAGTTTTCTATGTGGGAGAGGCTAAATATACATGCACTCCACTACTTGGGATTACAAGTACTATATGATTGGATTGTTAGAAAGCATCCGCAAATACTAACAATGCATTAAGGTTTCCCCAACCATAGCCTTAAGTTCAAGGTCCTCTTACTCCCATACGTGCAACTAATCGGTTCGCGTTCTCAGGTTTCTGTCACTCCGGCAGAACTTCCCCCGCTTCGTTACAAATACTACCAACCCTAGGGTGTTTGATCCATGCGCGCACAAATATAATGGACACCAAAGGACAGCACCATATAGACATACAACTCTAATGAACCTCATGCATTCAATTAAGCAATCAAAAGACAAATAAACTACGGAAACATGATGTAAATCATAGGATAAATATTATAGCATCAAACACCATGTTTACATAGGACGGTACAGAGGTTTGTGGGAGGATGAACCACTGAATACAAGGAGGAGATGGTGATGGAGATGGCGGTGAAGACGGCGGAGAGGGGCAGCGCGGCGGCGCCGGCGGTGCGGGGAACTCCTTTCCCCGCCGCCGGCAAGCTTGGGGAGCGCCGCCCCTTAGCCTCCCTCCTTCATGGCTTCTTGGGAGCCCTCCCCCATGGAGATGGGATCCATGGGGGAGGCAAAAACGTGGCTTTTGGTGGCTGAAATTCGTGGGTGGAGGAGTCCTCCACGAATTAGGTTTCCTCCCTTTATATATCTTCTCGGATTTCCGTCACCCCTTTTAGGGTTCCACCAAAACGGGCCTACAGGCCGCGTCCGAACTCCGATTGGGCTGATCTCGGGCTTAAAATCTTCGTATGGAAAATTGTGACAACTTTCGTAACAGCCAGGTCTCCATTGACGTCATCTTCGAGGGTCAAACTGGCAAACTTCGTAAAAAGTTCTCAGACAGATTTCAGGAAAGTCCCAATTCGACTCCAACAAGGTTTCCTCTTGTATTCTTGATAATTTCTACACATCAAAGAGTAAAACAAGAACATTGTGCACTTTTGCAACTATTAGTAGGTTAGTCCAAATAAATAATAAACTTAATATAAAACAAGTGCTAAAAGCATAAAAATGGCATGAAACAATCAAAAATTATAGATACGTTTTGGACGTATCAACATCCCCAAGCTTAATTCCTGCTCGTCCTCGAGTAGGTAAATGATAACAAAATAATTTTTGATTGTAAATGCTATGATCAGGTCTTTAACAATTGCATGATGTATGGATAATAAAACTTAGCAATCATGTTTCCTAATGAAAAGTATCAACGAACTAAGAGCTTATAACATGAAATTTATAAACATCAACAAGATTGTAATGACCATAATAAAGCATGATAGAGTGGTATCTCGCTTGCCCTTAATTGTGGAGCAAAACATAAATGCCAAGGCACCTCTGAAGTTCAAGTGAAGACTAGATATAGAGATATCAAAGATAAAAGCATCATGGTTATACCTCAATTAATCGTATTCTGGGACAAGCACATTACACTAAGAACGACAGCTATGCTCTCGAAGAAGTGCTCAAAGAAAGGATGGTGACTCAACATAAAAATAAAAGATTGGCCCTTCGCAGAGGGAAGCAGGGATTAACACGTGCTAGAGCTTTTTGTTTTAAAAACAGAGGTAAAAATGTTTTGAGAGGTGTTTGTTAATTGTCAACGAATGGTAGCGGGTGAGAACAGTATTCTACCTGTCAAACGGACTTTTAAGAGCGGCTCCCATGAAGGACGTTATTTCTACCAGCAAGGCAGATCATCCCTCTTTCTCTTTGGTTTACACACATTCAGGTATTTCACTGTTTGTCATTGCTTACTGATGAATCAGGGCAAAAGTGTGAAGAGAATTAATTGGTTAAAGTTGTAATTAATTGGGACTGGGCACCCCGTTGCCAGCTCTTTTTGCAAGTTATTGGATAAGCGGATGTATATGCCACTAGTCCAGGTGTAAAAGTCCATTTGACAAATAGAATAAAGAATAACCACACTAATTCCTCATGAGCTAGTAAACATTGACACAAAAAGAGAAATATTTTGAAGGTTTTAAAGGTAGCACATGCAAATTTACTTGGAATGGCTTGAAATACCATGCATAGGAATTTTTTGGTGGACTCTTTGGGATAACTTGGTTTTAAGGATTTGGATGCACGAGCAGCATTCCCGCTCAGTACAAGTGAAGGCTAGCAATAGACTGGGAAGCGACAACCACGAGAGCGATAACGGTCATAATCATGCTTGCGACAAAATAAAATTAACGGAGGCATAAAAACGATACTAAAACTCTGAGGCAAAATAGATCATCAAGGCTTAATTGACTTTTATTTTTCAGTCATAACATGTGTGAGCATGTGCCAAGTCGATTCAAGTGAATTATTCAGAGGAGGATACCACAATACCATACCATCTTATGAACAGGACAATGCATGTTGATATCAAAATAACATAATATGCACTATTAGCTAGTTGAGACTAACCATAAGAAAACATAAACTACTAAACAGTATTATTCACACATCATTTTTAAGTTTCAACAAGTAATCCATTAACCAAGTAAACATTGAAAACAGAGGATAAATAAAATATGTGACGATCCACTTATTAATGTAACTGGTGTTTGATGCTAAGATAAATAGATAATAAAATACAGCCGCTTCAAGTTTAGTTAAGTTCCTATGTTGCTCAAAAAACAAAGTTTAAAGGTTTGCAAACCGTGGGGTTATTGATGAAGAGGGATGCGGGGACATCCCCAAGCTTATGACTTTGGTAATTCTTCAATATTCCATAGTTTGGTGTTCCTTCATTCTCTGTGAAAAAACTTCAACACAAAAACTTTCCCATTCTTTTCTGCGGTTAGACATTAGTACAATAGATAATATTTCCCAAGTGCTACTATTAAACCAAATAAAATTTTGTTTTTAAGTTACAGAAAGGTTGCTTAAATGGCCAACTTATAAATGAAAGGTAAGAACCATTAAAAATCAAATGAAAACGAAAAGAGGCCACTCTTGCAACAAAAGTCAGAATCTGTCCAGAAAAACAGCAGCTGGAAAACGCAATTTTTAGGTGCACTTAAACATGCCCGAAATTTTAGCCAATTTTTGTACATGCAGAGGATTAGGTGCTACAACATCAGTAATTTTTTCGTGATTTTTAGAGCTTCCAGTAAAATATGAAAAATCGCGCAATAAGCAGTAGATACCGAAAACAGAAAATCACTTTTTACATATGTATCAACTAAGCTAAATGGATAAAACTTGGTACTTTATTTTTGATAAACTAAGAAACCAGAGGCTAAGCAAGACCTAAACATGCTAGCTACAGCAAGGAAAACTCTAAATAAAAATCAAAAGTAAAACCCAAATAAAATTAAAATAAAGAACCAAACAAAGAAGCAAAACAAAAGAAAATATTTTTGTTATTTTGAATTTATAAGTGAAAGTAAAGAAGCAATCGAAACCAAATAAGGAGCCTAATAAAACTAAAGAAGGTAAAACCAAGACATATAAAAGCAATTATAATACAAGTTAAGACAATACATATCATGTGGACGGGTAATATAGAGTATGAACGAGACAACCTCATGTTAGTTGATGAATAGGGGGATGACTCGGGCATCCCCAAGCTTAGATGATTGTATCTTCTTGAATATGTTCTTGGGATGCACCTACACATCCCCAAGCTTGAGCTCTTGCGTCTTCTTATTCATCTCATATCACCATATTGATTAGATCTTATAAGCTACATCCACATAAAACTTCACAAAACTCATTAGTAGGGTTAGTACTCATTAAATAAAATCCACTCATGTTCAAGCATTGACAAGTTTTATAATTTTTACTCAACATTAGCCACTGTATATACTAAGGTGTTCATGATTTCCGTTGTCCGTCGAAAAACTAATGAAACTAACAACACCAAGTACAATATTGAATAAACAAAGAAATCTGTCAAAACTGAACAGTCCGTAAAGATGGCATTCAACGAGATAGTTAAGTAGCTCAAATCGAAAAACTTTAGTCTAATGAAAGAAAGATAATAATCTCAGGTTTATGCACAAAAATTTTCAAGTCAAAATACTATTCTGAGATTTATCACGATTTTATTTACAGAGAAGCACAAAATCTGTCTAAACAGAACAGTCAGTAAAGATCGAATTTTTCGACCTATCTACGTACCTTAAATCAGAAAAAGTTAGTCTAATGAAAGAAAGCTAATAAGCATCACTTTGCACTCAAGAAATTTCAGATCAAGATCACGTTCTGGTGATTTTAAACATTTAATACGGTGGAGCACAGAAAATCTGTTTCTGGACAGCAAAGTAAAACTATCAACTTTCAATTAACTAAAGACTATAATTAGCATTTTATTTTTATGTACAGAGGTATATACACAATATTTACAATATTTACATGTTTTTAATGAAAAGCTTCCATGGAAAGATTTGTTTTGGTTTCATAGGCATGAACACAAGTGTTCAAGGTCGACCCCCATTTAACCATTACTCATCTTTCCAATCACTTTTCTTTTTGAAAACGTTTTTAGATAACAACTACACCTAATTTTTTTTGTAATTCGCATTCCCTATCCATAGTAAGATAAAGAACAACTTAATACTGAAAATAAAAACTACTTAGAGATAAAGCACACAAGAACATTAACCTACGCTATGGCTCCCCGGCAACGGCGCCAGAAAAGGTCTTGATAACCCACAAGTATAGGGGATCGCGTGTAGCCTTTTCGATAAGTAAGAGTGTCGAACCCAACGAGGAGCTAAAGGTAGGATAAGTATTCTCTCAAGTTCTATCAACCACTGATACAACTCTACGCACACTAAACGTTTGCATTATCTAGAAATAAAACTACGGTAGCAATACGGGTATGAGAGGTAGTTTTGCAAGATAATAAATACAAGAAAGTAAATGTTAGTGCTGCAGCAATAAAATACACTAAGTAACCATATACTAACAGTACCATGAGTGTGGAAAAGTGGTGGTAATTGTGGTGGCTTTGTCCAAGATTAATTAGTGAAGGTACTTGGTTCATTGTCTTCGATGCAGTTTTCTATGTGGGAGAGGCTAAATATACATGCACTCCACTACTTGGGATTACAAGTACTATATGATTGGATTGTTAGAAAGCATCCGCAAATACTAACAATGCATTAAGGTTTCCCCAACCATAGCCTTAAGTTCAAGGTCCTCTTACTCCCATACGTGCAACTAATCGGTTCGCGTTCTCAGGTTTCTGTCACTCCGGCAGAACTTCCCCCGCTTCGTTACAAATACTACCAACCCTAGGGTGTTTGATCCATGCGCGCACAAATATAATGGACACCAAAGGACAGCACCATATAGACATACAACTCTAATGAACCTCATGCATTCAATTAAGCAATCAAAAGACAAATAAACTACGGAAACATGATGTAAATCATAGGATAAATATTATAGCATCAAACACCATGTTTACATAGGACGGTACAGAGGTTTGTGGGAGGATGAACCACTGAATACAAGGAGGAGATGGTGATGGAGATGGCGGTGAAGACGGCGGAGGGGCAGCGCGGCGGCGCAGGGCGGCGGCGGCGCCGGCGGTGCGGGGAACTCCTTTCCCCGCCGCCGGCAAGCTTGGGGAGCGCCGCCCCTTAGCCTCCCTCCTTCATGGCTTCTTGGGAGCCCTCCCCCATGGAGATGGGATCCATGGGGGAGGCAAAAACGTGGCTTTTGGTGGCTGAAATTCGTGGGTGGAGGAGTCCTCCACGAATTAGGTTTCCTCCCTTTATATATCTTCTCGGATTTCCGTCACCCCTTTTAGGGTTCCACCAAAACGGGCCTACAGGCCGCGTCCGAACTCCGATTGGGCTGATCTCGGGCTTAAAATCTTCGTATGGAAAATTGTGACAACTTTCGTAACAGCCAGGTCTCCATTTGACGTCATCTTCGAGGGTCAAACTGGCAAACTTCGTAAAAAGTTCTCAGACAGATTTCAGGAAAGTCCCAATTCGACTCCAACAAGGTTTCCTCTTGTATTCTTGATAATTTCTACACATCAAAGAGTAAAACAAGAACATTGTGCACTTTTGCAACTATTAGTAGGTTAGTCCAAATAAATAATAAACTTAATATAAAACAAGTGCTAAAAGCATAAAAATGGCATGAAACAATCAAAAATTATAGATACGTTTTGGACGTATCACTATGTTAAAAAGGTTTTCCGTCAGTTTGCCCCTAGGAGAGTTGTGGTTAAAACACCCTCTCAGAGAGTTGTGGTTCATGAACCCTCTCGGCTCAGATCAGTCATTCTTGCCCCCTCCATTGCCTTGCAGGAATCGCCTGTCGCCCCCATTCAGTTTGGTTCTTTTAACAGTGGCAACCGCAGTCCCCCAACACTGCATATTTCTTCAGTTAACGAAGGTTTGCAGAATACAGATAAGGAAACCGCAATTTCTGAGGCGGAATTGGCGGGTGGTGCTGTTTCAAACACTAATGGGCCATCCGTGATCGTGCCTTCGGAAGAGGAAGCAAATGAGGCCTTTGCAAAGTTGATTGACTCCATGGCGGCCCAAGTTTGGAAATGTTCGCGCTGCCTCAGTGCCAAGCATAGCACGGCTGATTGTACGGGCCGAATCCGCTGCTGGGCTTGTTCTCAATTGGGCCATATTCGGAAAAACTGCACAGGGGCAAAAGCGTTTTCACTGGGTAGCGAAGACGCCAGGCCCTGTCTTGTCGGCCGTGACCGTCGAGGACTCTGCTAATTCTCTTGCTTCCCCTGTTATTAACCCCAAACCCTCGTCTCCCGCAACACTTCCAATCCCCTGCGAGGCGATAGCGGAGGAAGCGGCGACATCGGTGACATCGGCGACAATGGCGAACTTCCCTGTCGACCCTGCGCGGTTCACACCGACGGGGATGTTCGTTGATCAGCCGTGGGGAGATGATGAGCGGCCGGCGAGGATGTACGTCACGGCCACTGCTGCACCGATTCGGCGGAACGAGTCCTGGGCCATCATCCAGCCTGAGCCCAGACCTCCAGGAGCAGAAATCAACGATCTTCTAGAAGAAATCGTCGACTACATCTGGCAGCACCACCATTGGGAGGTATTGAACTTCTCTGAAAGCGCAGTTGGGATTGGGGTTATCCGTATGCCAGACCAGATTACTCGTGATTTGCTAGTCAACACCAATGCTGTCCCCTTTGGCAATGGTCGTGTTCTGTCTTTTGCTCGTCACGATGAAGGAGATAACTTTAGAGCCACCACTTACACTCGCCTGGGTTGGATTATGCTGCTTAACCTGCCCTTTGATTATCGCAATGATGAATTTATGCGTGAGACAGTTAGCCAATTTGGCAAATTTAGGAACTGGCACAGAGAAGACCCTTCGCCTGTTCGTACTCTGATCAGATGTTATTATGGTGGTGCCCGGGACATTCCTCGCTCCATTGTGGTGCGTGAAACTCAGAGGTTTGGTGGTGTGGTGGTCTCTTGGACAGTTCCTGTCTATATCCTGAACAGTGAGCCGGCAGATGTGCTCCCAGGTGATGAATCCCACCTCCAGAGGATGGCAATCCACACCTTGTCCATGACATAGCCCCTGGGAACCATGAAGCTAATTGGGTTCCCCCTAATGTGGATGATGGAGCTCCTGTTTGGGGACAATGGCATGAGGAAGCTGCTGTGACAATGTTGGCCAGGAAAACTGGGAGCAGCATGTGCCCCCAGTCCCCCCACAGCAGCAAGAAAATGAACACCAGGCTCAGTCCTCTATCACCATACAACTGTCAGATGGTTCTGTTGATTCTGTGCAATTTGTGCAAGCTGCAGGGCCAGTACATTTTGTTAATGTGCAGCCGAATGGTGTTGCAGCTCAAGCTGATCCAGAGGAGCCAGAGGCACCAGATGCAGCCCAAGAGCAAGCTGCACAAGTTGATCCAGTGGTTCCTGCAGGCCAACTCCTAGCATTGGAGCAGGAAGACAATGCGGCACCTGAGGCACCTGATGCACAGATCATTGCTGTTGAACATGATGAGAATGTTGCCCTGAACACATGGAGGTGGACAACCAACTGGCCCTAGTACCTTTCATCCCAGCAAATATCCCTGATGTACAGCAAGAGGAGCATGAATTCAAACTGCTACTGCCTAACCCCATCACTGCCTGGATGGAGTACTATGCAAAACATCAGTTCTCCATCATGTTTGCAAACCAGGAGAGAAATCCTGCTCTGCCTTGGAAAGATGCTGTCCTGGGAGGGGAAACACATCTATCTGAGCCTAGCTCTGTGGCCCAGGTGGATTCAGTGGAGAAGATGAACAAGAAAAGGGGTAGAGCCCCTAAAGGATCTGCTATGGTGATCACAGAAGTCAGGCACTCCACCAGAAGTGCAGTCAAGAAGATGGGGTTCAAGCTGATGCCAATGCAGGACAAGCCAGAACAGAGGAAGAAGCCAAGATCAGCTAAACCTAGAGAGCAAGAGGGAAGCTCTGCTGGTACCTCTGCAGCAGTTGAGACGCCAATTTCAGTCCTCCAGAAGGTGGGAAAGCTGCTTGAAATTCCAGATGCAGAGTTGACAGAGGAGAGGCTTAATGCTGCTCCCTCCAAGCCCACAAGCCCAATCCCTTCCGATGATTAATAAGGCCCATTGCAGTACTGGGTTCTGGGGCGTGGGATGGATGATTTTGAAAGCTACCTGTTATCTAAATCTTTTGTGGCCCTTTGTTATATGGGCTGGTCTTTTGTTGCCTCCTCTTGGGCTTTTATGTTTCCTGTTCTATCAGACTTGGTCACAGTTATGTTATTTGTGTGCTGTCCAATTATGTTGGACAACTGCCTTGCAACTTATTATATGGGTTTTAATGGATAGTACAACTAATGCTTTCCTTGCCTGGTTGATCTTTGATTGGAATGTCAGAGGTCTTAATGATAAAGAAAAGAGAACCCATGTGTATGCTAAAATTGATGAAAGCAATGCTGCCATTGTCTGCTTACAGGAAACTAAGTGTGAAAAATTTGATCATTCCTTCATCAGAAGTTTTTGCCCTAAGAGATTTGATCAATTTGTTTTCTCCCCTTCTGTGGGTGCTTCTGGGGGATTAATTATTCTATGAAATAGTGCAATCTTTAAAGGAGAACTTCTGGAAATTCACAGATCTGCAATAAGGATGAAATTTACTTCCACACATAATTCTGAATCCTGGAACTTGGTAAATGTCTATGGCCCATGTGCTGGTGTGGAAAGAGATAATTTTGTCACTTGGCTCTATAATCTTTCTATCCCTAGTAATGATATCTGGATGATTTTGGGGGATTTTAATTTCATCAGATCTGTGGAAAATAGAAACAAGCCTGGAGCTAATATGAATGACATTTTTCTTTTTAATGACATCATTAGCCACCTGGGGCTTCAGGAAATTCCTGTAAAAGGAAGGACATATACCTGGTCAAATATGCAGGAACAGCCTCTGCTAGAACAGCTAGATTGGTTCTTCACTTCATGTGCTTGGACTCTAAAGTACCCAAATACAACAGTTTCCCCTATGGCCAGGCCTACCTCTGATCATGTCCCCCTTCTGGTCAGAATATCCACAGTGATACCAAAAGCAAAGATTTTTTGTTTTGAAAATCATTGGACAAAACAACCAGGTTTTCTGGAGCTTGTCAGTAAGGTTTGGAATCAGCCAGTGAGGGCAAAAAGCAGTGTGGGTATCATATCTGCTAAACTGAAACTGCTCAGGCCAGTTCTGAAGAAATGGGGCAAATCCCTCTCACACATCAAAACACTTATTGAGAAGTGTAATATGGTCATTTTATTTTTTGATCAGCTGGAAGATGACAGAGGTCTGAGTAATCCTGAATTTAACTTCAGGAATATTGTGAAAGTGCATCATAAAAATTGCTTGGCATACAATCTGATTACTGGAAACAAAGATGCACTGTGAGAGGGTACAACTAAGTGGAGAAAACACCAAATATTTCCATGCCATAGCAACTGAGAGGTACAGACAGAATACAATTTCTTCTATTATGGACCAGGATGGCTCCATTATGACTGAGCATGACGAAAAGGCTTTTGCCTTCTGGCAGTGTTACAAGAACAGGATGGGAGTGTCTAATACAACTGTAACCCCCTTTTGCCTGGAGAATATTATCTCACCAGTGGATGGCCTTCATAATCTGGGAAACCCCTTTTCCCCTGATGAAATTGAGAATGTTGTGAAATTCTTGAAGTCTGATAAAGCTCCTGGACCTGATGGGTTTACTGGACTTTTTATTAAACACTGCTGGCCGATTATAAAAGGAGACTTCTACAAAATGTGTGCAGATTTCTCTAATGGGCATGCCTCTCTACAGAACATTAATGGCTCCTTTATCACACTGGTACCAAAGAAGCAATCTCCTGAATCTGTCAATGACTTTAGGCCCATTTCACTGACAAACACCTGCCTCAAGTTTCTGACAAAAATAATAGCAAATAGAGTGCAGGACATTATCACTAAATGTATTCATGAGAACCAGTACGGGTTCATCAAGAGCAGAACAATCCAGGACTGCCTAGCTAGGTGCTTTGAGTACATCCATCAGTGTAAGCAATCCAAGAGGAAAATTGTCTTGTTCAAAATTGATTTTGAGAAGGCCTTTGATACTATTGAACATGATGCTATACTGAAAATTCTAAAATGTAAAGGATTTCCTCCCATGATCATCCAGTGGGTTAAGGAGATTTTATCCTCACGAATCTCTTCTGTGCTGTTAAATGGGTTGCCTGGTAGACAATTTCAATGTAAAAGAGGAGTGAGACAGGGAGATCCTTTATCACCTCTTCTTTATGTTCTGGGAGGAGATCTGCTGCAGAGCATTGTCAATTTGGCTTTAGCTGAGGGCCTTCTGCAGCTCCCAATTCCAGTAGGAGATAAATACCCAATTGTACAATATGCCGATGACACTCTGATTATCTTGCCTGCTGACCCGGAACAGTTAAAAGTTTTCAAGAAGTTGCTTGATCAATATGCTGGGTTCACTGGCCTAAAAGTGAATTATCATAAATCCTCTATGATCCCTATTAATTTGGATGCAGAGGAAGCTGCTGGCCTTGCAGAGATTATGGGTTGCCAAGTTGCTGCAATGCCTTTTACATATCTGGGTCTACCCATGGGAACTACTAGACCCACAATCAGAGACCTGGCCCCTCTAGTGGATAGAATTGAAAGAAGATTGTCTGCTACTGTGTCTTTTCTTTCATATGGAGACAGCCTAGTGCTGGTCAATTCTGTGCTTTCCTCCCTGCCCACATATTTTATGCTGATTCTGGTGATACCTAAGGGGATTATTGAAATAATCGACAGAGCTAGGAGAAGATGTTTATGGAGAAAAGACAAGAACAAAGAAAGAGTTAATTCCTTGGCAGCTTGGGACATGGTTTGTAGACCAAAGGAGAAAGGAGGGCTGGGAATTATAAACCTACATGTCCAAAATCGAGCTCTGCTTCTGAAACATCTTGATAAGTTCTATAACAATGCTGATTTGCCATGGGTCAAACTCATCAGGGATTCATACTATTTCGAGACTGTACCACATGCTGTTGTTCTCAGTGGATCTTTCTGGTGGAGAGCTATTCTAAATCTCTCGGATACCTGGAGGTCGATCTCACATTGCCAGGTCAGTAGTGGCACCTCTGCTCTGTTCTGGGAGGATGCTTGGCATGGTGTGCCCCTGGCAGGAAAATTCCCTAGGCTTTTCTCCTTTGCCAAGGATAAGCTGGCCTCAGTGAAGGATTTCATTGCCCTTGAGCAATTTTCTGATGGATTTCAGCTGCCTCTGTCTATGGAGGCCTTCCAGGAGTACAATTCCCTTCATACTTTACTGGAGGGAGTTGAACTTCAGCAGGGGGATGACAAGTGGATATATAACTTCAGTAAAGGAGTATACTCCCCCAAAAGTTACTACAACCTTCATTTCTCCTCACTACCAAAGCATGGGCCTTCTGAGTCTATATGGAAATCGAAGTGCATGTCGAAACACAAAGTCTTTGCATGGTTACTGTTACATGACAGACTTAACACAAAGGATATGATGTTGAGGAGGCAATGGAAGGTGACTGACAATAATGACTGTGTGCTCTGTAATGCACACTGCCTTGAGGACTGGAGCCATCTGTTCTTCAAGTGCATGTACAGCTCTAGGATCTGGAATTATTTACAGATAGATTGGATTGATGGCACCCATGCAGCATGTCTACAACATGCAAGAAAGAATTTTTCTGGACCTTGTTTCACAGAAGTTTTGATTTTAGCCTGCTGGAACATATGGAAACAGCGTAATGCTTGGATCTTCAAGGATATTAGATCCACCTTCAGGGGCTGGAAGGCTGGGTTTGTACATGACGCCTCTCTGCTTAAGTACAGAGTAAAGGCCAAGGTTCTTCCTCTCATAGAATCATGGCTTAATAGTCTTGTATAGTTTAGTTTAGTTCTATTTTCTGTTTGTACAGTTTCGCACTCTGTAAATATGTACTTGTTACTTTGTGGGGATGAATAAAAGGCTGTGGGGGGCTCCCCTGCAGTAGTTAAAGCTTCAAAAAAAATTCTTTACAGGGGAGGAGAAACCCTTCTTTTTGTTGTGGTGTGTCAGCTTGAACATATCCAAAGCAGTGAGTTCTTTATCAGTGTATTTGTCTTCTTGAAAACAAACACATAAATGCACACAGTATAACAAGTTTTATGTGTTAAATGTCGCTTTTCATGTGGATAACCAAGGAGAGCTTTAAGATAAAGAGCGTTTAGCTTGTTTACAGTGTACAAATTTGCCCAAGCAACAATGTAAAAGAAAGCTCATACAAACAACTACCTACCAAAACAGAAATTCAATTTAATTCGTCTGTAGCTGTCTTTCAATGTAATGATAAATGTACTTAGTTCGATATCTAACTAGGCATGGTAAAGAATGTTATGAAACTTGAGACCGACAGAATATGCTTCGATCGAAAAAATAGACATCAACTGAAAACATCCATCACGGTATTCCAATGACAAACCAAATTTTCAAGGTGCGTTGTGTAGCTACGGGACACAATTCTTTGTTGGTACTTAACGTTAGCACGGTTATTTTTGTTAATATCGCAGATCTTCTGCAAGAATATTTGAATTAGTTAAGCTTACACAAGCATGTACAGGGCCACCACTTTGATTTTAGAAAATAACAGACCTGCTCCTTCTCTGACTTCCAATGTTCCACAAGCATGGCCCACTAATCATTGCTCATATGTGTAACAGGACTTTCTGTCAGTACTCGACAGAACGGCTTATCAGAAATGTGCTTCTTATTTAAGAGGTATCATTGTTAACGAAGGCCTTTTTAAAGATGAAAATTAATGGATTTTTTGACAGGTGACTTTTCTATGTCCATACCGAAGCTTGCCTACTGACATAAAAGAACATGCATAAGAATTAATAGCTTCATAAACGCGACAATCGCAAAGGCATGCAAAATGTAGTTACCGTAACTTTTACATCAAAGTCACATAGGAGCCCAGGGTCACTCTTGTACTGCTTCGAGTGGGCACGAAGAGGAATGTGGTTCCTTATGGTGATGTTACACTCTGTAACGTACTTGGCGTTGATCACAGTTGACACGGGCGGTACCCTCCCACTTGGAATGATAACAGGGAGTTTACAACCATTAGATCGGGTCATCCTGCTGAGTCCTTTACCTATGTTACATCCTCTTACCCCTACTTGTATGAAGAATCTAGTGGCACTGGTGGTCAATCTGGTGGCAGCTCTGGCGATAATTGCATTTGTATTTTCTTTCTCATTCATGTTTATATCAAAGTTTTTGTAGCACAGAACCTGTCGACTTGCTATTTTCATGCTCTTATACATATATTCTGCCTCCCAGCAGAAAGTTGAGCATTCGATGGAAAGACGCTAAACTTCCTGAATGAGTAGTCACAATGGGGCGAATAAATGGTCTATTGTAGTTGCTGTCGTCGGATGAATGTATCTTCACCTTTTTTCCTCAAGAAGAGTGGCACTTTAAACACCAATTGGTTGTGATGGTGGACATCTGGCCCTTATGGTATTCGGTTTCTAATTTTATTATTGTCTTGGTTGTAGTTTGCTTCCTTCGGTTATTGTCTTGGTTATAGTTTCATTATTTAACTATTATTGGGGTATATAGATATGATCCTCCTCTTCCCCATTTCGCGTACCCTAGGGTGACATAGGGGGCAACTGCGCGCGCCGCCAGCAGCCACCTCTAATGTAGCCTCTGCCGCGGTGGCGGCGGGCCTAGCCGACATTGTGTCATGGGGTTGGTGGGCGGCGATGATGACTAGAGCAGCTGGGGTGGCAATGGCTAGCTTGTTGACGCCCGGAAATGGGACCACCTGTCAGTCGCGGAACAAATATTTCGCGCACATGATTTTCCACGCGTCCCCCGGCCATCACGTGGCGCCCGTGGCGGGTCCACATGTGAGCCATGGGACCCACCATTTTTTATTCAATATATATTTAAATTATGAAAAACTATTTTATTTCATTACAAATTTAACAAAAAATATACATTAATTAATTATCTCAGAAGGATCCCACTGTTTTCTATTATATATATTGTATAAAATATTTTATTCTATTACAAATTTAACAAAAAATATACAAAAATAAATTATTTCACCGTACCTGGGACCCGCATGTCAGCTCTGGGCCCATCATATTAGCGCAGGTGCGCTTGCACGTGTCGAACATAAACGGACGTTGGGCCAGATTATTGCGGGTAAGTGAGCTGAAGCTGCAGAATAATCAGATTTGGGACAAATTATGTACCTCTCTCAAGATATCATTAGGCTAGTGTTGTCCGACGAGTTTGGCCTGGATTCTTTGCGCAAGTGCACTTCTACGTGTCCATCATATGGCTGCTTCGGGTAAGTGGGATGAGGATTCAAAATAAGATTATGTGGGCCGGATTCATCATGAAAATGAATGTATCTGCATCATGCGCGAGATTGGACAAACAATTTGGGTAAGTGCGCTGAAGCTACAAATAAGCGTCTGGGCTAGATTCAGGAGGGTGGCTCTTCTGGCATGCACAAGGCTCTGCAGCTGCCGTTCGGCCTCTTTGTCAGTTTTCACTGTGGGCCAAAAATGAAATCAGCTGTACGAGGCGAGAGATTGAAACCGCGACCTCGCCCTACCGCTGCGCAAGGTAATCAAAAGTGCCCAAAAAAGTGATAAAACATTATTTCTTCCTTGTGTTGTTTTTTCCAAATTAAAAATACTATCACACAGTTATTTCCAAATAACTAAAAAATACTTTTATAACTAATCGAAATAGGCTTTCGCACCGTGCTTTGTAAATAAAGCAACAAACCTCGTTTGATGTTCTATCCGCCGAGGAAGGAGAAGCATCATTCCTCCTTTGGTTTAGCCTCCTAGGAGCCATGACCCTCGAGGATGGAAGAGCTAGTAGTATGCGAAAAAGAAGAAAGTGTGAAACTGAATCAAGGAAGAAGAGATTGAAGTAGTACATCTGAGAGGTCAAATCACATACTAAGACGAGCATCACCTCGCCTCCCTAAAAGCAATCAAGACTGCCATTCGAGGTTACAGATGGAAATGTTCACAATCAATTCAGATAGACAAGCACATAAGAAAAAGCATGGCCTAGACAAAGATCCTGGGAGGAAAAGAAAGCCTCAGTCAATTAGATTTCGGCTTCCGATTTCATTAATATGAAATCAATAAAACATTAAATAAGTTTCAGATTTAAGAAAACATGCCTCAAAACACCTACCACGACGAAACGGAAGCTGGTTAAAAAATAGTATTCTAGACCATATAAGCCATGCTAACATCATCCTCAACCAGAACTTCATAATTATTACAGACCATAGAAGCCATGCCTCAAAACCCTTCTCGAACCAAATCTTTAGGACGAACATAAGAGAAAACTTCTCGCAACACAACACCTACAGGAGTACAACTAAGCCAACAACAATATTTTTCTTGCAATCGCCCAACCTTAATTCTTGCAGAATACCTCCGTTGCCACCTACACAAATGAATGCACCATAGCGTTTGCAACTGACAAACGTTTGTTCAGGTGTCCAAATACTCCAACAGCACCACGCCCTGCCCTGAATATTCATCAATGTAAATATATAAATATTAACACAGAAGGGTTATTTAAATTGTGAAGGAAGAAAAAGCAGTACACTTTGGACTGTGCTAAGATTGCAAGGTTAACCGTGTCTGTTTTATGTGGTTTCACAGAATCTAATATCCTGTATAGATGTAAATTGAGAACTCATTTAGTTCTATTGCAGGGTTTACTCACATGAAGCTATTAATTTTCTCAAATTTGAGAATACGAATAGAGTAGAAGGTACCTACATTAAATAAATCTAGATTTCCACGAAGATTGAGCTCTGCAACCGTCCAGTCGGAGCACCAAGGCACCCGAGGAAAAAGGCAAAAGAAGAGGTGAATCAAAGTCTGTGGCTCAAACGCAAGATCTGGACATCCACAGGAACACCCAAAGATATCCACGAAACTAGGTCACTTTGGGTGGGAGAGCTAAGCACATCAACCGAGAAGATAAAATCTGAGAAGTCTCTTGCAATTAACCTGCAGTGAGCTTGCAATTTGCTCATGATCAGAGGCAGTAGAAGAAGGAAACGAAATGAGATGAGCAGTGTTGTCCACTTTGGCTGTGAAGTAGCTCTGAAAAAATTCATCGATATCAGAATTGAAAGGAATATGCCCGAGAGGCAATAATAAAGTGGTTATTATCATATTTTGTGTTTATGATAAAAGTTTATTTCTCATGCTAGAATTGTATTAATCGGAAACGTTAATACATGTGTGACTAATAAACAAGTAAGAGTTCCTAAGTAACGCCTCTCGTTTAACTAGCTCGTTGATTAACTGATGATCAATGTTTCCTGATCATGAACATTGGATATTGTTAATAACGGGATCATGTCATTGAGAGAATGATGTGATGAACATAGACCCAAAGTAAGTATAGCAATGCGATCAAGTCCTTAAGTTTACATTGTTATATCAAACATACGAAGTAACCCTAATCCTTAGACCATGAGATCATGTCAAGCACTAACACCGGAAGAATGCTTTGATGACATCAAACGTCACACCATAACAGGGGACTATAAAGGTGGCGTTGGGTACTCTGAATGTATTAGTTGAGGCTCATGGATAAAGAGTGGAATTTGTCCATCCAATTGATGGAGAGATATACTCTGGGCCCTCTCGGTGATATCACATCGACACCGCTTGCAAGCATGTGACTAGGTCACAAGGATGTCATATAACGGAACGAGTAAAGAGTACTTGTCGATAACGAGATCGAACTAGGTATAGTTGATACCAATGATCGGATGTCGGACAAGTAAAATATCGTGAGACAAAAGGAATTGTTTACGACGTTTATGGTTCACGCGATCACAAGATTCATCATTGAATGTGTAGGAGTCATTACGGATCTCCAGATCCCGCTGTTGAATATTGATCGGAGAGGTGTCTCGATCATGTCTGCATTATTCGCGAACCGTAGGGTGACACACTTAAGGTTCGTTGATGCTTAGGGTAGATACAGGAATATGAATTGGAGTCCGAATATTGTTCGGAGTCTCGGATGAGATCCTAGATATCACGAGGAGCTCCGGAATGGTCCAGAGGTAAAGTTTTATATATGGAAAAGTGATTTCAGGATTTCGGAAAAAGTTCAGGATTTTCCGGCAGAGTGTCGGAATGTTTTAGAAGGTTCCAGAGGGTCCCACTATGGGGCCCACCTGTCCAAAATGTCCAAGGGTGGCCCAATGGTCCATTTGACCAGCCCTCCTTGGTCCATGCAGCCATTCAATAGCTAGCCCTTTAAAATGGGAGTTACCACTCTTTGAAAGAGGGGGTTACTACTATTGAAAAAGGGGGTTACCACTATTCAAAGAGGGGGTTACCACCTTGAGAATAAAGTGGCTGCAGCTCTTTGCCTATAAGATGGCTGCCAGGCTCTCCCTCTCTCTTGTTGCCGCCTCCCTCCTCCAGTTTTCCCCTGCACCGGCTTGGCGAAGCCCTGCAGGAATTTCTCCACCGCCAGCACCACACTGTCGTGCTGCTGGGATACCCGGAGGATCTACTACATCTGCTGCCTCGCTGGAACGGGAGAGGACGTCATCAACAACCGTACGTGTGACCGAGTACGGAGGTGCTGCCCGCTTGCAACACCGGAAGGATCGTCCACGCGATCTTGAGATCGGCAAGTGAACGACTACATCACCCATGAGATTTGATCTCGTTAACACTTTTGGTCTTCGAGGGTATGTTCTTATAGAATTTGGTTTTACCCGTTAATTACTTGCATCCACTAGATTAGATCTTGGTCCCTTGGTTGTTCTTACCGTAGGAATTTTTTTGTTTTCTATGCTACGAACCCATCAAAAATATGAACACAAAATAAGATAGCTAGAACAAACTTTCAAATAGGATGTAAACTTACCAACGTCAGAAGTTTGGGGCTAAACTGGGCTCTATTGGAACCATTATCAGACATAAGGAGGCAGGAATTCATCTGATCTTCTAGCCATTTTGTGTGGTGTTAGCGAAATATGGTATTGTTTGCCGTCGACTTCCGACTTAGCTACACAAAACTAAGGAGGATGAGCACAACCAACAGTAAATGAATTGCAGAGCTAACGATAATTAACCAACAATAAAAAGATCTAAAACATAATATTCAATCTGATCAACCAAGGATACTTCAGTTGGTGGCCTCAAACATCATCGGCCAATCAATCTCCTCCCAGATAGAACTATGCTACTGATCAAAGGACATGATCTAGCACCAAATCAAACTGCATGTCTTCGTAATGCAGGACTAGGGGGTTCTACTATTAGATCCACGTACAATACAATGTTTCCAAGCAACCAGATCTAGAACAGTACTCAACCTTACATTAGGGTTTCCCATTACTTAATGCAGGACTAGGGGGTTTTACTATCAGATCCACGTACAGTACAATGTTTCCAAGCAACCAGATCTAGAACAGTACACGACCTTACATTAGGGTTTCCCATTACTTACACCCATTGATGCAGCTGCTGAGGTGGCAAAAACACGTCGACGATGTGTCTAGCTAATGCGACTGTAGACAGCCGACGTGCGGTTGTGGATGTGGCCGGATCTAGTTCGATCCGGGGTTAGTAGAAATGGGGAAAACTAGGTGTGACCGTGTGAGGCACGGCTGGGTGGGGACTGGTTTGGAAATTGGGATTCTTTTAATGTGTACAATTACTAGAACACCCTTCCCCTCACACTGGGTTCATGCTTTACATGTAGAAGGGGCATCTGAATGGTTGAAAATTCTCTTGTTTTTTCCTATTTAGTTTGAAGGAAGGTTGAAAAATTTTCCCTAGCGCTAATTCGGGATGCCAAATTTTTGGGAAAATTTTAGACAGGTGGGTCCTCCCACTAGTACAGAACGACACATCGGATACCCCTCTATGGTAACGGCAGGAGTTAGGCGACGGAAGAAATGAGTTCCGCGTGCTTCCGCGGGAGTGCGCGCGAGAGAATCCGTCTATGGGCCCGACACAATGGTAACGGAGGGCAAAATAACTCTGTTGCCAACATATTGCAAACGGAGGTGCACAGAAACTCCGTTCCCGATAAGCCCACAACAGATACGGAGATAAGTAAATCTCCGTTTTCGATGTGAAGGCCCATTAAGCGGTGCCCATATAAATATCACCCACTCCAGTGCATCTCACTCTCACTCACTCTCCCCAAGTCCTAACCCTAGCCACACACTCTCTCCACGAACTTCAGACCATTGATGGCGAACCCCTCCGGCGCCGACGGAAGTCAGGATGGAGCATCTTCCTCCTCCCACCCTCTGAGGCGCAGCCCGGATCTCCCATACAACTGGGACGAGATCCACGGCGACAGGTCTCGCGAGTTCATGCGGAGCCGTCAAATCCCCTCCGGATCCACGGCGGCGGCAGCCCCCGACGCCTGGATCTCGTCCTCCTCGGACGATGAGGACTCAGATCTGGAGGTCGGTCTCCACCTCTCTTGCGCCGCCTACGAGCGTGAGCGCGCCGACGGCGTCATTGAGGCCTCTGCGATGCAAAGAGCAGTCCGCATCTCCACCGCCAAGCATGCGATACAAGTCGCTGAGGAGGCGTTGTTCCAGACGCAGCTCCGGGAGGCCATAAACCGGTCTCTTCTCCCTGGCCAGGGCCCTGGTCCAGAGGCGGCGGCGGCGGTGGAGGCGGAGGAGGAGGTGGAGGAGGAGGAGGATGCTCTGGTGTTCGAGGAGGATGAGGTCTCCTCTGACGTCTCCTCTGGCAGTGGCTCCGGCACCTGGGACGCAATCCGCGATGGAAAGCGACCCCGCCTCGTTTAAGGTAAGCGACCGCTCTTTTTACTATGTATTTGCTTGGTTTTGCTCTGTTAGCTACTTATTTAGCTAGGTTTTGCTATGTTAGCTACTTATTTTTGCTTTGTTAGCTACTTATTTAGCTTGGTTTTGCTCTGTTGGCTACTTATTTAGCTTGGTTTTGCTCTGTTAGCTACTTATTTAGCTTGGTTTTGCTCTGTTAGCTACTTCTTTAGCTTAGTTTTGCTCTGTCGGCGAGTTATTTAGCTTGGTTTGCTCTGTTTTGCTCTGTTAGCTACTTATTTAGCTTGCTTTGCTCTGTCGGCGACTTATTTAGCTACTTTTAACAAAGATTATTCGTTGTGTCAAGGGCTTGGTGGATGCTTGGTGACGATGCTGCTGTCGTGAAGACCTAGGAGCGGGGCTCCGTACACGGTGCCGTCACCAAGAGCAGTATATTTTGTGCAGCAGGATGAAGACAGTCGATGATCATCTGGCGGCCGTGAAGACATAGGAGCAGAGCTCCAGCCACGTGCACCGATGAACTTTTGTAAAGCAGGGCGGACAGGAAGACGGTGACGACCGGGCGGCCGTCTAGTCACATGGAGCGGGGCTCCATCGACGGCACATCACGTCACCGTGTTTTTTTTTTGATTTCCTGTAACCCTTATTAGAAACGGTGATTAGCAAAACTCCGTATCCAATGTGGAACATATCAGTAACGATCTAATATAACAACCGTTGCCCATGTTAGGGGCAACGGTTAATCACGTCCGTTGCCATTGAGCTCTTCACATCAGTGATAGGGGCGGGGACACGGACCCTTTCTCCGTTGCCGATGGGGTTTTTGGCCCGTTTCCGATGTGTCGTTCTGTACTAGTGTCCTCACCTCCACTTATTCCATCCTTCAGCGGGCTTCTACCCTCAGCATCCTCATTACCACGCTTCTTGCACGGTCCTTCTTCCCACCCCCCTTCTCACATCGTTCCTCGTCATGTCTGTCAAGCGAATGCTCGGAAGAGAAGATGAGGTGCTAGATTCCCCGTTGTTTCTGGGCCAGGAGACCGAGGTTACCTTGACTCATTTACTTTCCGTTTAGCGGGGATGCTCAGACTTAGATCCCTTACTCCCTTTCACAGAAACACACATCCTTCTCCTCACGTCTAGTTCGAGCTATCCCGTCGTGGAAAAGGTTAAAGCTACTATGCATGGGAAATTAATGCGAGGGTTACGTGTGTCGAGTCACTTTGGGACAAAGTCTGGGTTGCTCGGACGTTAATCTTCAGAAGTTGATTTTTTCTTTCCCGTCACAACACACGGTTATTTTGCTAGTTCTTTACAATACTAATTAGCGTGCATGTGCAATGCACGTCTCCACAAAATGCAGCAAAATATATGTGTGTACGCAATGTCTTCTTAAACCAATTTTTAAATCATTAACAAAAGCATTTCTAAACCATGCAAAGACATGATATACTTGTCTCAAAGTTAAAATAGAGGTAAAACAAACAATTTGATTACTTTCGACAAAGCAGTCCAGTTGCTTTGTAGTCAATGTCAATCAACTACTATGAATTTATGAATGCCAATATAGGCTCTCCATCCATGTTGTTTAATTTGAAGTTATTTTTCAAATATACAAATGTTGCTTAGTCAACTAACGCGTACACTATTATCGGAAATACATATATTACATGTTAGACACAAGCATCACAGTGACTATATTATCGCAACAAAACTTCTAATAGTAAGTGGGCACGTGCAAGTGCAACACACGTTTCAACAAATAGATGTAAATTTTATGAAAAGCATCGATTACAAATAGAGGGATATAGTGTTATGAAATAATTGTTACCTCTGTATCAACATACAAGACGTTTTGCTAGAGTAAAATAGCTTACCCAAACATGTTATATTTTGGAACGAAGGTAGTACAATTCAATCTCTACTTAGCATGCGTTAATATATAGTCACATTCAAATTCTAAGACCTTTCCATTTTGAAAAAGGATGGCATATTTCTCACACAGAGAAATTATATAAAAAGCCATTCAACCTTTCACATTTCATCAGAGTATTTTCTTTATCCAAATATTTCTCAAATAAACAATGCTTTAGTCCAAGATTAATCGCTTAAGAATGATAACCGCACTCATAGATGTCATTCCGACCACTTCAACCAACCGATATTTCTCTCAGCTTGGTCTCAATTAGCATCACAACTTCTTGTGTTTATTTAATCGAGGTTGCGTCTCCAGCTATGGGTTGTGGATAAGCAACCTCTACCGTCACTGTGTGAAGCAAGCTCTGGTTCATACTAACCAACCACATTCCTCTCATGGTGCTATCAACTCCACTAAGCGCTCTTCTCCACCAAACAATCTACGCGAAAAAACAAAACTATAAGACAACAAGTATTTTGGGCACTGGCGTCCATGCGAAGATCTAGGCGAAGTCAAATCTGGCGAGGAGGCTGCGGTCCCCACAACGCTACTGACGGGCGCATGGAGTTTTTTGCTAAATCTGGCCGTTTTCGTGAACTAATAACGCATCTGGCCGTTCCCGGAAACTATTTGCAAATCTGGCCCCTGAGGTCGGCGCCAACGCAAATGGAGCCGAACTTGTGCAGTTCGGCGCCAACAAAAATTTGCAAATCTGGCCCCTGAGGTCGGCGCCAACGCAAATGGAGCCGAACTTGTGCAGTTCGGCGAAATGGCGCGTCGCCGAACTGCACAAGTTCGGCTCCATTTGCGTTGGCGCCGACCTCAGGGGGCCAGATTTGCAAATAGTTTCCACGAGCGGCCAGATACGTTATTAGTTCACGAAAACGGCCAGATTTGGCAAAAAATACCGCGCTGGCGTCCATGCGAGGATCTAGTCAAATCTGGCGAGGAGGTTGACGGCGCATGGAGGGGCGGCGGCGCGGGCAGGACAACGGACATGGTAGGGCGTTGGTGACATAACCAGGGTAGGGTGGCGGTCTCTTCGGCTCTCTTTTTGTACGTGAAAATGGAATTTCCAAGAGTGCACGGGTATATTGCTTGCAACTAAACCGGAGTTAAATTCTGGTGCATCCCTTCCTAGACCCTACAGGTTTCATCGGCACGCAGGCCTTCCTGGGCAAGAGTATGAGCCACCACATTACAGTTACGAGGGATGAATTGAAAGGAATGAGACTCAAACGAGCCAATGCATGAACTGAAAGAGAAATTGAGAGGGATCAAGAATCCTAATTCTCACTATTTGGAAAGGATCCAATTCTATTGAGTCTGACTCATAGTGATCATTTCTCTTTAGCAAAGAATGACCTTGGTTATCAAAGGATCGAACAAAACAACCGGGATCCATTTACTTATAATGCCTAGTTGGCACCCCTTTTTTGCTTTCTTGATAAATAATCGACAAAAAAAGCGTTTTTTTCTTTTTTTATGTAACCTGCTTATTTTATTATAAAAAGTCATATAGGGAAATGCCCGCTAAAGAGAAAATCTATCTGATTGTCTCTCGGACAATATCGATTTTTAGTTTTAGAAATAAAAAACAAGAATTATCTTCTTTTCTATTAACATTAAGAAAAAAGAAATAGAAAGTCAATGTATCTAACCTATTATTTCACAGGAGTACTAGTTGCCGAAGAGGATTTCAGAATAAAAAAATAAAGTCAAAATTATTTAGCTTATTCTCTCAATTTCAATGTTGAATTTAGTATATCTAATATGAATTGGCGATCAGAACACATATGGGTAGAACTTCTAAAAGGTTCTCGAGAAAGGGGTAATTTATTTCTGGGGATCTATTTCAGTGTAACACATATATTCGCCAAGTCCAGGTCCCTCCTCTGTAAAGTCTTCGCCTAAGTCTGAGAATCAGACACAAAAATCACCCGATGCAGTTCAATCGTAGATGCTCCTTCGATCACCGCAACACAGGCTTCTGGTTCAGCATGCAACGCGTCCCCGAGATGGAGAAGTTTCCCAGCCGCCGGGGTCACGAACTGGCCAGTGTCCGTTCTAGCAACAAAACCCCAAGCACCAGATGTTGTTTGACTGAAATGATATCACCATTAATAGACCTCCAGTGCAACTTACTCGATCACTATTCCAGGCAACGATTCAGTAACATTTGTATGCAATTCTTCATTGTTCAGAATATAGAAGCGATAGATGTATTCCAGAACGATGCACAACAACGAAATTCAAATAAAATAGTAGGGCTCATTTGATTCGTAGGATAGGAAAAGTGTAGGAATAGGAAACCTAAAGGATTGGTGTGGCATGTCTAATTGAATCCTATGAGAATAGAGATTCTCTTTGATTGTGTGAAGGAATTTTTCCATGAGGTTGGACCTCATGCTTTTTTCCTATAAGATTTGCAGTACAAGATTCTTATGGGAATAATTCCTATGGGATAGGATCCTATGAATCAAACAACTGCAATAGGAAAATTTCCTATAGGAATCAATCCTCCAAAAATCATACCATATTCATTTGAATCAAAGGGGCCCATAGAGTTTGGCATGCATAGATACACCCATTAAACATACGGTACAGGGTACTCTATAACACATGCTACTCACAACAAACAACGTCTCATGGCCCAAAAGACATCAGTGTAAACTTAACCATTCTTACTTCTTCATTAATCATTTTGTTTTGCTCCTTAGTACCATCATTGGCCTTTATGTAGCTTAGGTTCACATTATAATGACATCATGCCTACAATGAAGAAAAGAAATACAAGAATGCGAAAGAAATTGATCTGACTGGATATCAATAAGAGTAAACATTTTTTGAACGAAAGACAGCTGTTCACCATCTAGCCATAATCAACTTAAAAATGTACAAGATACTAGTGAGATTCAACATTGAAATTGTAGAAGCAAGTAAATGGTAGAGACTGCCGAGAAAGCATTTCATAGCTCTCATTCTAGAGCTGTGCCACATGGTGAAGGCACTACGGTAAATTAACAAACATTCCCTGCATTTCCACTAACCTTGGTTACGATCTCAGCGTACTGACCTTCGATGTCTGAACAAATAAACAAACAATACTTGTTAGAAACATCAACAATTACATCACATAAGGGCTAGTGCATTATTGTTCGAAGTTTCTACCTTCAATCTCTGGCAGCCTCTTTCTTTTCTTGTTTTGATTTATATCTTTGGAGTTCTTATTACCAGCAAAGTTGCCATCAGCTGACTTTCTATCATTTTTTCAGAGCACATAACAAAAGGATAGGTAAGACGAGACATTACACATGAAAAAGGAAAACAAGATAATATTTATTTACTCAGATATATCATACCCTTCAGTCTTGTCTGTTGTGGAAGTAGCAGCAGCCTCAAGCGCAGAAAGTTTTTCAAACTGGATCAAAAGGTTCAGTGAGCACTTCCGAACAACTTTACAGACTTCAAGCTTTTCAAAGCTTTCAGAGTCCTTTTCAACTGTTTTAAGAAATTTACGAGCAACCCTAGCCTCCTCTGCCATGAATACTGCAAACTAGGTCAACCACACTTTTTTCGAGTACAGGAATAAACATACCAACATGCCAGCAGCGACACTTTGAGATTCAGGCCCTTTGTACATCATAAGTTTTGAGGCAGACCGCCGGACCTTATTTCTAACTTTGATCATCTTATTATCACTTGCTAACTTAGACATCAATCTAGCCTCCTCTGCAGTACACTGGAAACCATATTGATCATTTTTACTTATTCAAACACGCCAACAAACATCAACCAATAAGAACTAGCTAGAAGTTAAATATGCCTTCTTGCCACAATTTTATGTGAATTAACAAGCAGGCCTGCACCATACCATCAAGCCAGCAGCTGCAGTAATAGATGAACTCCGTGAATTGCGCATATTCTCTGCCAGCTTGACGATTTTGCGGCTTAGACGGTCCTCTTTTTCACTGAGAGGTCCTTCACGTCCACGACTCTTAACATACTTTTTCTCCATCTTGAGACACTTAAGACGATAGCGTTGCAACGAAGTTGATTTAGCAAAGCAATCAATCACATAGTTTAGTTTGGTGGACGAAGGTACTTACCCTTTTGGCCTCAGCACACACGTCAGGAAGAACAGAAGCATTTTTGTCGAAGTACTCCTTGAGGTAATCAATGTACTCTTTGAATGAGACATAACCAAACCTCCATGGCACTAGTCTTGTCCAGGTCCATGCTCTCTCCATAAGAGCTTAACATGGAACGAATAATAGTCGGATCCAACAACAATAATAACTACAAATACAATCAACAAAGAAGAACCCTCCAAATCATGGACAAGGAAAACATGCGAGGGTGTGAGGCTAAATGGAGAATCGGTACAATCAACAGGACAACGAAACAAAGGAATCAAACACACTCTACAGTGAAGCAAGAAGCAATTTCTGGACGGATTGAACTTTTCCAGTAATACATGGCAACAAGAACCAAACATCAATTCATAGAGTAGATCAAACAACTCAATCATAACGGGAAAAATGGAAAGTATAAATTACTCTTACAATGGACAAAGATGATCGCCATCGGCGGCACGTCCTTGACACCCTTGAATTCCCGTCGGTGTTCCATGCAATCAAGGTACTGCTCCATAGATTCGACGGTGGAATAGTTGAGCCTAGGAGTGAATCTGCGCTCATTAGCACAGACCAGATCTGCCATCCTCTTTGAGGATCTAGGGTTCTAGATGGAAGGGATAGGGATGGCCGGATTGCGATGAGAATGTGCCAGGGGTTAATTTTTTTTTTTGAAATTTTCCACCACATATATTAGGTCAGCAAGCCGCCTCATTAAAAACCCTCCAGTCCCTTTCGGTACCCTGGTCGGGAAAATAGTGCGTCTGAAACTTGCCGCCTCTCAACCATCAAATAAGTTTACATCATTGGCTAGGATTCCCAAAATGCAATCTGGGGGATCCTCATGCCACACAATCGAGTGATCTCCAGCTTCTATCCTAGCTATACTATGAGCAGCTTGATTACTCTCTCTAGGAATTAAAACAAAAATTACATGGGCGAACCCTCTAGCTAGGAAAGAACACTCTTCGAAGATCGCCACCACCGGGCCTAGAGAATTTCCGTCATCCATGATCACATCGATTATGTCCGAGCTATCACTTTCCACCTCAATTCTGGTACAGCCAATCTGGCTTGCTAGAAGCAGGCCGTCTCGTAGTGCACGTGCCTCTGCCATAGTAGCATTGGTCGCATCATCAATTGGACACCGACTCGCTGAAATGAAGGAGCCATGGCCATCCCGAATCACAGCGCCTGAAGCTCCCTTCATCGAGAACAGGGAAAAAGCAGCGTCAACGTTAAGCTTGACGTACCCTTCCTTTGGTGGCGCCCATCCCTGCGTACGCATCCTAGGGTTTCTCTTCTGCGCCCTGGAGTAGTTTAGAGCGAGAGCACCGATAGCTTGTGCAGACCTGGATGGTTTCTGAACCCGTTCGTCATGTACAATTCTTCGTCTCTCCCACCACATGTACCAACAAGCAGTAGCAATAAGATCTTTACGGCCCAAATCTTCCATAGACGGTGATGGGGCCTCCACTTCACGTAACAGTGCTTCGAAAACTCCCGAACCCTCTCGATCGAGAGTACAGGCCGCAGTAATTTTGGACGCTAGACCGAGATTTTCCCAAACCTCGACCACCCTTGAGCACTTGAAAAAAGCGTGAGCAGTATCTTCACAATAGACAGAACATATGGGGCACACACTGCTAGTGATAATGTGTCTATTTGCCAAGACAGCCATGCACGGAATTGTACCATGCAGAAAACGCCAACAAAAAATCTTTACCTTGGCCGAAACCCGCAGTGACCATACCTTTGCCCAAACAGGATTAATGTCGGCTTGTCCTTGTGCGTTTGTTCGTAGCAGTTTGCGCCCATGTTGATGATCCCATTCAGTGTAATAAGCGGAACGTACAGAAAATATGCCATTCTTTGTATAATTCCAGGCCACAAAATCCTCCATCATTCCAATAGCCAAGGGGATCTTCAATATACGAGAAACATCAACAGGCAAGAAAGCCCTCCTCAGGCGCACCACATTCCAGGTCCTTGAAACCGGGTCAATCAGTTCCGACACCTTTGAGTAAGTAATATTTCCTCTTACCGTTAATATCTTCCGAGATGGGCTGCTAGGGATCCATGCATCATCCCAAATATTAATAGTAGAACCATCCCCAACACGCCAAATATGTCCTTTTTTGAGAGTCTGAATCCCATACCAAATGCTCTGCCAAGTGTAAGACGATCCTTTTTTAAGAACGGCGTTAAGAAGATCTCCTGTTGGATAATATTTAGCCCGGAGTACCTGCGCACAAAGAGAGTCTGGTTCACATATTAGTCGCCATGCCTGCCTCGCAAGCATTGCCAGATTAAAACAATGGAGGTCTCTGAATCCCATGCCTCCCTTCTTCTTTGGCACACACATCTTCCACCAAGCGAACCAATGCATATGTTTCTGGCTGTCATCATCTCCCCACCAGTAACGGGACATAGCATCTGTGATCCCTTTAATTACTTGTTTCAAGAGTTTGAAGACCGACATAGCATATGCGGGGATTGCCTGAATCACCGCTTTCAAAAGAACCTCCTTTCCTCCATATGATAACAACTTCTCCTTGTAACCTGCCAAGCGAGCACAAACCCTGTCAATAAGGTGAAGAAAACATTCCGATCTATCTAGACCAACCAAGGGTGGTAAACCAAGATACTTGTCGGTAATGGCCTCTGTCAAAATATTGAGCTCAACACAAATATTCTCTCTCATCTCTACCCGGGTGCACGGGCTGAAGAAAATACTAGACTTCGCCTCGCTAACCAATTGCCCCGAGGCCAAACAGTACGTCTGCAACACCTGTTTGAGTGATCTCGCATTACGCATATCAGCTTTCATCAAAATTAGAGAATCGTCCGCAAACAAGAGATGTGATATAGCAGGTGCATTCCGACAAACCTTACCCCAATTAGATTACCCACCTCCTCCTCATGGCGTAGAAGTGCCGACAAACCTTCTGCACATAAGAGGAATAAATAAGGGGATAGGGGATCTCCTTGTCATAGACCACGGGAAGGGAGGAATTGTTCAGTTTCACGTCCATTAAACCGGACACTATACTCCACCGAGCTAACACATTGCATAATGAGATGGATCCACGCAGGATTGAAACCCAGCCGAATAAGAATTTTTTCCAAGAATCTCCACTCAACTCGGTCATAAGCTTTGTGCATGTCTAATTTTATTGCACAAGTCCCGAATTTCCCTTCCTTTTTATTCTTGATTGTATGATAAGATTCAAACGCGATGAGCACATTATCCGTGATCATCCTTCCAGGAACGAAAGCACTCTGAGTTGGGGATATAATCTCCGGAAGGATTCTTTTTAGTCTTGCCGCAATGACCTTAGAGATAACCTTGTACATCACATTGCAAAGGCTAATAGGCCTAAACTGTGTCACCTTCTCCGGATTGTCCACTTTCGGAATCATTACGATCGTGGTATTGTTCCAACCGGCCGGAATAGATCTTGAGTTAATAGCCGAGAGGACCTCATCCGTCAGCTCTTCCCCAATAAGACTCCAATATCGTTTATAGAATATAGCGTGCAGCCCATCTGGTCCAGGGGCTTTTAGATCCCCTATATTGAACATGGCCTTCTTAATCTCTTCTCTATTATAAGGTGCGCATAGAATATCATTCATCTCCTGAGTAACACACGGATTAACCTTCTGAATAACTTCTTCATCGGGATCCTGTACTTCAGCCGTGAAAAGGTTTGTGAAGTAACCTCTAATATGAGCAGCTAACTCGTCATCCCCTTCAATAGTCGCACCATTATCATCCAAAAGTTTTTTTATCAGATTCTTCTTTTTCCTGGCCGTAGCAAAGTTGTGAAAAAAGGAGGTGTTCCGATCCCCAGATTTCAACCAATTCGCCCGGCTTCTCTGTACCCACTGTATCTCCTCCTGCTCGTGTATATTTTCTATCTCAAGTTGTAATTGTTGCTGTCTTGCCGTCGCCTCGTCAGACAGGGGACCAGCAAGCACGGCGTTCAGCTCCTTGTGCTTCTCCTGCAGGCGACGCTTCGTCTCCCCTAACACATTGCGATCCCATGCATGCAGACTTGCATGGACAGATTGGAGCTTATGGGCCAAGCTCGCCGGCCCATCAAGTTTCGCTCTCTCCCAGGCAGATTCAACAATATCGTCAAAAGAGTTTTCCATGAGCCATTTAGCTTCAAACATTTTCCTATTATTCTGGTTTCTCATAGCTCCTTGCTGGACGTACTCACAATCCACAGTAATAGGTCTATGGTCCGACCTGTAAAAATCCTCATTGATCACCATGGCAAGCGGAAACATATCTCTCCACCGCTGGTTGGAGACCGCACGATCTAGCCTTTCTCTGATTCTGCCCCGCCTCCAAGTGTATTTATCACCAATAAAGCCCAAATCCTCTAAATTACAGTCCAAAAGACAGTCCCTGAATTGTTGCATGCAGCGTTGAGGCCTAATGTTTCCCCCTTCTTTCTCATTATTTGACAAAATCTCATTAAAGTCTCCAAGCATTACCCATGGTAGATCCACCATTCCGTTAAGATTTCTGATGTAGTCCCATGTTAGGTATTTTCTGTCACCACTTGGTTCACCGTACACACCTGTAATCCTCCACGCATCATCCGAATTCTCATCTATTCGAAGGTCCAGGTAATTGGTATGAACCGCCGTCGAGGTGACATTCAGACCGTTTCTCCACAACATCAGCAATCCCCCACTCCTTCCGTCACTAACCGACTGAATCATGTTATCAAAACCTAGCTTTCTCATCATCTTTTCCGCCCTAGCTTTCGTCAGATGTGTTTCGGACAGGAAAAACACATCCGGATTTAAACGCTTCTGAAGCTTCAGAAGCGCGTGAACTGCCGCAGCTTTGCCCAAGCCGCGGCAGTTCGCTCCACAGAGTTTCATTGCGTCCGGCGGTCATCCTCGAGGGATGCCGCCGATCCTAAAGACTGACCCGACATTGAAGTACCATCTTCCTTCTTGTATCGTTTCTTGTCCTTTGTTGTATCCCCAGACAATGCAATTTGTGGTTCACCATCCTCATGTGTACCATCGGTGATAGCTAAAATTCTGTCACATGTAGCTTCTTTCTCATCAAAAGCCAAACGTTTCTTGGCATTCTTTTCTAAGTCCACCATATGCTGGTCAACCGGTTTCACTGGACTAGTTGCCGTATCTCTTAAATCCTCATCGTCATACTCTGAACGACGATCAGTGTGTATCCGCCAGTCGCCAAGCTCTCCTTTACCAACCTGACGAACCTGTTTTTCCTGACCGAGCACCAACGATCCCGCTACTGGTTCTCCTCGTGCCCTACCGTGCATGGCAACGCCTCCACCTCTCAGGCCACCACTAGTTGGGACAGTTCCTCTGCCTCGCCCATTATCAGCGCGGATCCAGTCCCCGTATTTGAATTTCTGCTCATCGAAAACACCAATGCCGCATTCTTTATAGACATGTCCCATTAGGCCACAGGCAAAACAAAGCATCCCAAGTTTCTCAAATTTAACTTCAAAGACGGATCTTTTTCCCCCAAGCGATAAAGACACAAACCTAGCCAATGGCTTCCTCATGTCTTGCTTGATACGAATCCGCACATAATCACCTCTGAAAGCACCAGGAGGGTTCATTTGTACTGAGATGATTTCCCCCACCTGGCGAGGAACCATCTGCGATACCACACTCTCCTTTCGATAGGCTTCAGGAATTTTATGTATCTGAATCCAGATGGGCATGAACTCGAGTTCAATAGAATCGGGATCAGAGAATCCGTCATAGGCCTCCATAACGACAACCCAATCTCTGAATAGCCAAGGTCCTCGCTGCGTGACCTTCTCCCAATCACCTAGACAGAAGTATTGGATCACGAATCTCTTAAACCCCACCGGACGAATCTTGACTTCTTTCGCCGGATTCCAGGCGGCTAGCATCTGCTGTTGGAAAGCCCCATGACTAAAGCCCTTGTCATAGTGCACCCTTGCGATCGCCAACCATCTTGTACTTTCCTCTATGTCAACCTCCAAATCATCAATGATCAAGTCATCGAATTCTTCTTCATCAATTTCTAACCGACCAAACAGGGAGTTGATTCCACCTCCAGATGATTCCGCAGGTTCCTCCAGTCCCTCCTCAGTTGTCGTCCCATAGTGCTGCTTCTCCCCTTTAGCGCCATTGCCTGAAGTTGTCGATCTGTTGTCCGACATGGTGCCCTCCAAACCCTAGGCGAAACTGGTGAGAACCAGTACCCAGGGTGTCGGGGCACAAGACCTTGTATCACAACCAAAACGAGAGGCTCCCCGGACACGACCTCACGGAGGAGATCGAATCAGGAACCGAAGCGAAAGATTGGAGATCGGATCTCACGTGGACTTGCCGCCAGATCGCCAGACGGGAGGAAAAGAACCCTAGGGGTACGGGAACACGTGCTCCGTGCCGGGGTTAATTTTGAACTTGTGAATCCATTGTTTGAGAAACAGCCCGAGTCATCGGCACCCAGTCTGCAACTAGTTTACTGGAAGCTACTATATAGCGCTCGCAGGCGGCCCGATTCGCCCCGACCGCCTGAAGCTGTCGCTTCATGGGCCGCTCGAAAGTCAGCCAGATTAGAAAAGCTCGTTTTTTCTTCTCTTTTTGCGTTTTTAAAATAAGTTTTTCAATTTGAATATTTTTAAATCTAAAAATTATGATCCAACGTTTTTAAAAATCTGAAAAAGTTAAATTTGTTTTTTTGAATTTGAACAATTTTTTAATTCAAATATTTTTCAAAATCTGAAAAAGTACTTCAAAATCTGAACTTTTTAGTTTGAACAATTTTTCAAAACCGAACTTCCAAATATGAAACTTTTTTCAAAATCTGAACAATTTTCGAAAATAGAAAAATAATGAAAAGAAAGCAAAAAACAAAAAAAGAAAACAAAGAAGGAAAAAGACAAAACAAATAAAAACGCCAAAATGGGCCGGCCCATTAGGTGGCTCTTTCAGGCAGCGCGACATTTCTGCGACGCTAATAGGCATTATATAGGATTTGCCTAGTTTACTGTGTTGCCCTGTGTTCGGAGGTTTAAATTCGAGGTGCTTTGTAGCGGAGCCATTCTCACGCGTGAGGACGAGGACAGATGAGGATAGGCCAGCTCGGTCCAAAAAAAGGAGAAAAAACGTTTCGACATGTGGTGGTACTTTGCCCGTAATAACAACGAAGAATTGGGGCAATCCAGCATACCCATTCAGTTTTTGCACCAGAAGCTCGGGAAGCTGGTCCTCCGAGGTTTTTGAGACCGCCGAATTTGCACTACAAGCTCAAACAGCGGTTGGGAGAAACTGCCCAGGAACCAGAAACTTCTTTTGAGTTTCTCCGTTGTGAAACCTAGAAGCCAGTATAGAAGGCTAAAAGAAGTGTCCCTTTTTCTGTTTTTCATGGCCGGACCACAAATGCAAAATGAGCAAAATAGTTGCAGTTAACCAAACACGCTTAGAGCATCCACAGTGCAGGGCGCTTACAAAGACGCTTAACTAATAAAAAATAAATAGCAAAAAATAGAATATGTAGCAAGCGCTGCCCCTCTCAACGCTGGCCTCTTAGGCCCAGTTCTTTCGGCGGCTTTTTCGAGAAGTTGCCCCTCCCCCAGCTTTCTGGGGAAGCCGCCCCTAAAATTTGAGAGAGATTCCAAACTCAATGTTAGGTTGCTATTTTGGAAGCTTATCTAAATTTTGGGGACAGCTTCCCCAGTAAGATGGGGAATGGGCAGCTTATCGAGAACCCACCAAAAGAACTGAGCCTTAATTTGGGGCGCTAATTAACTCTGAGCTGCCTCCGTTTCTATAGAGCCTACCAGGGGCGGAGCCAGGATTTGACAATAGGGAGGCGAGGCGAAGTTAGGATTTTTTTTTTGTGTCAGTCTTTTAAATTTGCCCGTGGCATGTCTGTTGCTAAGAGTTTTTTCTACTTGTTAAGCGGATTAGTATAAAATCAATTGTGTTA
The DNA here is from genome assembly GCA_947311845.1 of Poa pratensis. Taxonomy (NCBI): domain Eukaryota; kingdom Viridiplantae; phylum Streptophyta; class Magnoliopsida; order Poales; family Poaceae; genus Poa; species Poa pratensis. Next base: position 49,165,100 of record CAMZMU010000064.1, read on the forward strand.
TTCTTCTACATTTGCCCCGTGGCATGGTCCAATGCTAAGAGTTTTTCTCTACTTGTTAAACGTATTAGTATAAAGTCATTGGTGTCATGTTATATCCCAGCTCCGCCCCTTGGCGAAGAAGACAACAATATAGCTCAACCTTTTTCAAAAAATGCATAGCTCATATAACACATCAATATATAATTACGTCTTAATAGCAACACAAAGTAGAGAGTGTCACAAAAATCGTTCGATCAAAATGAATTGGTTTTATAATTAACCAAGCAAAACATAAGTTGGACAAACTAAAACAACTTGATGGTAAACAAATAAATAAGATTTGCCATTCTCAAATGATTAATTAAATAATTTCTCTCTAATCAGCAGCTATGTCATCAATTACAAAGAAGCCCTAGCTATTGTACATCATACCTTACGTCCTTAATCAGTTGATTAGATCTAACTAGTTGACTGGAGAACGGCCGCCGGAAGCCTGGAAGGCCATGGCCGCCGGGTGTCACAGCAGATTAGATCGAAAGGTAGGGACTTTGGTGAGCGGCGGCGGCGGCGAGGCTAGTCCATTCTCCATCGTGAAGATGAGAGGCCACGATCAAAAGGAAAAGATCGTTTTTCTTAGACCCACGTACGTTAGCAAGCTACTGGATTACCAGAGGTTAGCTTACGAGATGTGGGTTTGTGGATACTGGCCTCGTGGGCTTGTGGGATACTGGACAGAGGTCACGCATGGTTGATGATCCCGAAGAGCAAGTCTTGATGCCTGCACAAATAACGGGATTTAGGTTGAGACTCCAAGTGCAGAGTGTATAGTATAGTGGAAGACAGTTTTCCCCACGAGGGGTCACTCGAGGGTTTAATATCGAACTCTCGGGGAATCCGAAGTGGTAGATTTATCTTCTTATCCTTCTTTTGGTTACCTACAAAACAAGGTTAGATGTTTTGGTCCTCAACCTCACATGTGGTTGTCAAGCACAAGGTGTAAGAATGATATCAGGATAGTTATGCAATGCAAACAGGAAATAAATATGCAATGATGGTGGATGCAATGGTAAATGATATTTTTGGGTTTTTAAATGATGTATGCAAGATGAAAAGTATTTTTGTATTTTCGGATTAATGATGGCTGAAAATATAAAAGTGGTATATGGTGTTGGAAAGGTGTTTCTTATGATTAAAAATGGACTGGGGTTCATGGTTTCACAAATGCACTCTCTCTTTATAAAGTGGTAGACAATGGAACACACAAAGTTAACATATAAGATTGCAACACAGGGTTTGATAACAAGTTACTTAGATATATGGGCATCACGTCCTAACATAGAGATCTTTTGGTTATTAACCTCTCTTATACTCCACCAAGATGCGAACTAAATCATAACACCTCAGTAATTAAGATAACTCAGAGTATAGCAATAAGTATCATGACATGAAGTGAAAATAAGAACATGCTAGATCTAGTCATGGAGTAGTGGCAATGGTCACGCCCACATCCCCGGTAGCATGGTATTTTAGTTTATCCTTAGTGAGGTAACAAAGTAAGGTAAAGATACCAAAGTGGATCGCAGAACTTTCTCTCACGTTCACTGCACTAGCCACCCCCCGTTACTCCAACTAATGCACACGTTCCCCCTCACACGCTCTCATAAACATGCTTGATCAAAACAAGTAGACAAGAACGGGGTACATAATATGCATCTATACTCATAACTGAAACAAACATTGCAATATCAAACATATATTAACTCATAAAGATCCACCACAAAGGTATTACAACGGTGACCGTAATCATGTTCAGCAGCTCATACGGTACTAATTAGTGAAGCTCAAGAGAGGAGAGATACATAAGTTACTTCCACAAACCCATAGTCCAGAGGTGGACTACTCCTCTCTTCATCATGGAGACGGTGGAGAAGTCGATGGAGAAGGTGGAGACCACGCCGGCAGCGCCCCGCCGGAGTTTTCCCCCTCCAATCTGCAGCTCCTGATCTCCGTTTCGGTGTTTCTGTGTTTCTGCGGCGCTCCTTCCAGAGAACGACGGGTGACCTTTTTTATAGGTGTTTTTAGGTCAAGACGAAGGCGGTGGAGCGAAGATCGACGGCAACGGAGCCACGAGGCCCAAACGGGTGGGTCCCACGCGGCCTGGTACTGTGGCCGCGTGGGCCATGCTCGTTTGGCCCTCGGGCCTCCGTTTGCTCGCTTCCTTTTTCCGTAGTCCTTCTTCCTTCCAAATATTGACGCCCGTAAATTTCCAGGTGATTTCGTTGACGTTTGGGTCCCTGAAACATTAAAATACAAAACTAGGGTTTTCTGCCTGTACAGGGTTAATTCCAAATAAATGGGAAAACTATGAAGTATTCCCAAAATCATGATAAAATATTGATATAACCCTTATATGATGCAAATATGATTGGAATATAAGCAATTAAAGTGCAAAGTTCATGTATGCATTTTACATGCATCAACATCCCCAAGCTTAATCCATGCTCGTCCCCGAGTATGAAGATGATAAAACTAACATGGACTTTGCAATTTAATACTTAACAATGAATATCAAAGATGATTTTTATTGCTACATATAGTCAAATGATTCATTCTTCAAAAGAGTAGCAATATGCAAATAGTTTATGAAGTGATATCAAGTATTCAAGACAAGGATGTTCATTGATAGTTCACAAAGTGTAACATAGTAGCAAGTAATATGGAACATATGTATGCATAATGATAAGTAGAACATCCTACAATGGTCATAGAGTGTAGATGAAAATCTGAATATGATAGGTGTATGCTAGCGCTAAGTTGACGAGGGAATATCTCCCCGGCAACAACACCGAAACAATGGTTGTACGTCACACGTCAGTTGGGAACCCCAAGAGGAAGGTATGATGAGTGCAGCAGTAAGTTTTCCCTCAGTATGAAACCAAGGTTTAATCGACCAGTAGGAAAACGAGGTTTGCTTCGAAGGTGTTGGTGAAGGAGTGTAGTGCGGCGCAACACCAGGGATTCCGGTGCCAACGTGGAACCTGCACAACACAAACAAATTACTTTGCCCCAACTTAACAGTGAGGTTGTCAATCTCACCGGCTTGCTGAAAACAAAGGGTTAAACGTATCGAATGGAAAATGATGTTTGTTTGCATAAAACAGTAGAGAACAATGATTGCAGTAGATTGTATTTCAGATGTAAAAGAATGGACCGGGGTCCACAGTTCACTAGTGGTGTCTCTCCAATAAGATAACTAACATGCTGGGTAAACAAATTACAGCTGGGCAATTGACAATTGATAAGTGCATATAACATGCATGTGTGAGTTGTGGTGTCTACTATGAGATTCATTTGGGCATTACGACAAAGTACATAGACCGCTATCCAGCATGCATCTATGCCTAAATAGTCCACTTTCCGGTTAACATCCGTACCCCTTCCAGTATTAAGTTGCAAGCAACAGACAATTGCATTAAGTAATGTGCGTAATGTAAACAATACATTCATCCTTGAATAAAGCATTGCTGTTTTACCCCTAGTGGCAACAACACATCTACAACCTTAGAACTTGCTGTCACTATCCCAGGTTAAATAGAGGTTGAACCCAACTATCATGCATAAATACCCCCTCTTGGAGTTACAAGTATTCACGTGGCCAAGGCTTCAACAAGTAACGGAGAGCATGCAAGATCACAAATGACATAGACATGATAATATAATATTCAGCTCCACATAGGTATCAATATAAGTCAGATCCCAGCAAACACAACATGTAGCATTACAATAAGATGATCTTGATCATGATAGGCAGCTCACAAGATCTAAACATGATGGCACAAGTGGAGAAGACAACCATCTAGCTACTGCTATGGACCCATAGTCCAAGGATGAACTACTCACGCATCACTCCGGAGGCGGGCATGGCGATGTAGAGCCCTCCGGTGATGATTCCCCTCTCCGGCAGGGTGCCGGGAAGAGCTTCAGAACCCCCCGAGTTAGGGTTGACGACGGCGGCGGCAGCGAATATGTTCTGGATGAAAGGCTCGTGTTTTAGGGTTTTCACGTCTCGGGGAATAAATAGGCGAAGGGGCGATGTCGGCGGACCCCCGAGGGGCCCAAACCACCAGGTGGCGCGGTGGGGCCCACTGCCGCGCCAGCCTGGTTTGGCCACCTCGTGGCTCTTCGTCTCTCCTTCGGACTCCGTGTACGTGCTGGAAAAATAGGGACCTGGCCTTTTGTTTCGTGCAATTCCGAGAATATTTCCAGAAGTAACTTTCTGAAACCAAAAACAGCAGAAAACAGGGAACTGGCACTGTGGCATCTTGTTAATAGGTTAGTCCCAGAAAATGCATAAAAGTGATACGAAGTGTATATAAAACATGTAGCAAATGGTATAATATAAGCATGGAACAACAGAAATTATGGATACGTTGGAGACGTATCAAGCATCCCAAGCAATGATCTATAGTTTGCTAACAAATAGATAAAGAGTAAACAATGAATCATATAAGCAAAAAATTCATGAATAGTACTTTCAAGACAAGTATCAAAAAGTTTTGCATAAGAGGTAACTCATAAAGCAATAGATTCAAAGTAAAAGGCATTGAAGCAACACAAAGGATGATTAAGTTTCAGCATTTGCTTTCAACTTGTAACATGTATATCTCATGGATAGTTGTCAACATAAAGCAATATAACAAGTGCAATAAGTAAATATGTAAGAATCAATGCACACAAAGTTGACACAAGTGTTTGCTTCTAAGATAGAAAGGAGTAGGTAAACTGACTCAACATAAAGTAAAAGATAGGCCCTTCGCAGAGGGAAGCAGGGATTAAATCATGTGCTAGAGCTTTTTAAGTTTTCGAAAGCATATAGAGAGCACAAAATAAGTATTTGAGAGGTGTTTGTTGTTGTCAACGAATGGTAGTGGGCACTCTAACCCCCTTGTCAACCAGACTTTCAAAGAGCGGCTCCCATGAAGGACGTTATTCTACCAGCAAGGTAGATCATCCCTCTTCTCTTTTGTTTACACATGTATTTTAGTTTCTTTATAGATGACACTCCTCCCAACCTTTTGCTTACACAAGCCATGGCTAACCGAATCCTCGGGTGCCTTCCAACATTCACATACCATGGAGGAGTGTCTATTGCAAAATTAAGTTGCTTACTGATAAATCAGGGCAAAACATGTGAAGAGAATTATTAATGAAAGTTGTAATTAATTGGGGCTGGGCACCCCGTTGCCAGCTCTTTTTGCAAATTATTGGATAAGCGGATGTATATGCCACTAGTCCATTGGTGAAAGTCTGTCAGAAGTAAATGACAAGATTGAAAGATAAAACACCACATACTTCCTCATGAGCTATAAAACATTGACACAAATAAGGAGTAATAAAGTTTTGAATAGTTTAAAGGTAGCACATGAAATATTTACTTGGAATGGCAGGAAATACCACATAGTAGGTAGGTATGGTGGACACAAATGGCATGGGTTTTGGCTCAAGTTTTGGATGCACGAGAAGCATTCCCTCTCAGTACAGAGTTTAGGCTAGCAAGGTTGTTTGAAGCAAACACAAGTATAAACCGGTACAGCAAGAATCACATAAAAACATATTGCAAGTATTATAAGACTCTACACTGTCTTCCTTGTTGCTCAAACATTTTACCAGAAAATATCTAGACCTTAGAGAGAACAAATATGCATCCCAAGTCTCAACAAGCTCTACGGTAGTTCTCCACTACTAGGCTTTAACTACATGATGCAAGAGCTTAAACATGATCTACTTGAGAGCTCAAAACAATTGCAAAGCATCAAATCAAAACAAGACAATGATCTACAAGAATGCATATGTCTTTTCCATACCAACTACTACATGTAGCATTTTCTTTCTTCCAAACAAACACCAATAAATTTAATTAAACATAAACTCTCCAAATGATAATATAATGCAGCAAGAGAGTATTTATAAACAAGTGCTAACAGCTCGAAGAGATGTGAAAAACAGGAGCTAAAAGCACTGCAGTAGCTAGTTAAGAATACTCAACAAATATAAGTGAAGAACATGAGTATTCACATGAAAAACGGAGCGTGTCTCTCTCCCACACAAGGATTGCTAGGATCCGAATTTATTCAAACAAAAACAAAATAAACACACAGACGCTCCAAGTAAAGCGCATAAGATGTGAAAGAATTAAAATATAGTTTCACTAGAGATGACCTGATAAGTTTGTTGATGAAGGGGGATGCCCAGGCATCCCCAAGCTTAGACGCTTGAGTCTCTCTGAATATGGTTGGGATGAACCACGGGGGCATCCCCAAGCTTAGGCTTTTCACTCTTCTTGATCACATAATATCACCCTTCTCGCTTGATCCTTGAAAACTTCTTCACACCAAACTCAAGACAGTTCTCATTAGAGGGTTAGTGCATAATCAAAAATTCTCATATTCTGTAATGATACAATCAATCCCAAAGCTTCTGGACATTAGCTACAGCCACCAATGCTTTGTGGAGCAAAGAAATCCACACAAACACAGTAAAAGAGCGAATGCAAAACAAAAGGCAGAATCTGTCAAAAACAGAACAGTCTGGAATGACGAATTTTTTCGAGGCACTTAAGTTGCTCAGATGGATCTGGCCTAAAATAATGAAAGTTGCGTACATATCTCAGGAATATGCGTGATTTTTCTCAGAATTTTTGAATTTTCTACAGGGAGATAAGCTCAAATCCGTGACAGCTAAAAATCTGTCACTGCGCAGAAATCCAAATCTTGCATCAACTTTCAATATAGAACTTTACTTGGCACAACATTGCGATAAAATAAAGATACAAAGGAGTTGCTACAGAAGTAACAAAACTCCTTGACTCAAAAAAACAAAAATAACAGCAAATAAAAACATGGGTTGTCTCCCATAAGCGCT